>JAXQQM020068732.1:0-307178 GCA_034641835.2 Pinus albicaulis | reverse complement strand
TCTGAATCTGGAATGACGAATTTTGGCTCAGGCTCGCTTGAACTACTGTGTCTCTGGCTACAACTCTGAATATGGAATGAGAGATTGTGGCTCAGGCTCGCTTGATGTGGCATCGAAGCTTGTAGATGACCACCATTTTCCCCCTTGTCAGGTACAAGGTGAGATGATGGCAAAAAATCAATTTCAAGATTGTTCAATATTCAAGAACAAGTTCTGACATGTGACTTAAACATCTTCTTGGCTGTCAATGACCATTGCCAAGAATCGATCCATCCAATATGAATCTTTGTTCTTGCAGGAGGCTTGTTTCTGAAGCATCTATGTGAAGAATGGGTGTGTCGACCACAGTGCTTGCATGGATGAAGATCAAAACAATGATCTTTCATATGGCCAACTCGATCACAGTGTTGGAATTTTACAATCTGTTGTTGTTGTTGTGGAAGTGGAGCAGGATCTGGAACAGATGTAGGTGAACTGTCATAAAGAAATATGGCACTCTGAAATTTGATGGGCTTGGAGTAGTCTGGAATATGAAAGGACAACTCCTTGTCATATCCAAGACCACTTCTATGCTTGTTGTGGAAAAGCTCTTCCGAAGGTCTGATGATGGGCTTGGGAAGTGCAGACTGAACTGCTACATCTACATGTAAATATGATCTTGTGCAAGGAACTGAATGGGAATCAACTGCAACTTTATCTTCTTGCTGTTGATGGGAGTCCTTCTTAATTTTCTGAACAGAAACAGGTTCAGAATGGTGACACTTTTTCTAAATTTCATCTTGCTGAAGCTGAGATTCCAACTGCAAAAAATCAATCTTGTCTTGTGCATCTTGCAAACAACTTTGAATATTACAAAGAGAATTCTTGCTCATTTTTACCATATCATGAACACTGGAACGAATTAGGTTATTCAAAAACTCTAATGCATCATTGATTTTAGCCATTTTTCTCAACAACTCAGGCTCAAGAAATAAAGGGTGTTGGCTTCAACCGATAATGCACCTGTTTACAATGTGATTCAACTTACTTTCAAACATACAAATGTCTAACTCTTCTACTCAAATTATGGAGGACCTCAAGGTGTAGATTTTGACGTCTGCTTAGAAAGAAACAATGACTCAAATCATAGAAGTATACAACAATTTCTCAACAACTCAAATTTATACTTCAAACACTGATTGCAACTATGAATGAAGAAGCAATATCCACTCTCATTGTTAGTACAATTCTGGAAATATTTTGTAAATGTGCAGCAAAAACCGTTGTGCAATAACCCTTTAAGGCAGTTGGTTTCTCTCTTCTTCAAAGAGATGTTTTACACCAATAACAACTCAACTCAACAAAAGGAGGAGATTCAAACACTTTGATGTTTGACCTTGTTGTGTTGCTTCACAATAAAGACTAAGAGAAACTCCAAAAATCAGAAACTTTGTGTGGTCAAGCTATGAGTGAATGCCACTGTTGTTTTGAGAATGATGACCAATTTACAACTTGTCTTCACATTGTCAAACTCTTTGATAAAATCACCCTTATATATATGCCACAAATCACAATGCAAAACTTGTCTTTTCTCCTCTATGTATACAGTCCATTTACTCATATGCCATTTCCTCTCTCTCTGTTGTTTTCTTTTTTGTGTGAAAAAAAATTAGGGAAAAAACAGAGGTATTTACTGGGGGAGGTTTTAACTGGGAGAGGTTTTTACTAGGGGAGGTTTTACCTGGGGGAGGTTTTAACTGGGAGAGGTGTTTTCTAGGGGAATTTTTTACTAGGAGAGGTGATTACTGGGGGAGGGTGTTTTCTAGGGGAGGTTTTATCTGTAATTTTTTTTTTTTTTAATAAATAAATCATTTATGGAAAAAAAAAAGAAAGAGATTAATTAAAAAATGGGAAGGAAATTAATTAAAAAAGTAAGGGAATTAAAACTTCAAATTAGAGAAAAAATTAAAAAATTATATGAGGGGAGGGTCGATTGAGGCCTTGGGTATCTATGGGGATGAGCGTATTGCAGTGAGGGGAAGGCCGAGGGAGGGGTGGTCGAGAGGTAGAGGGGAGAGGGAGTGGGTTGCAGGTGGGAGGGGGCGGCCGTAAGGGCCGAGGGGAGGAGGGCCGTAAGGGCCGAGGGGAGGAGAGCGAGGGGGCTAGGAGCATTGGGAGGGGGATTGGCTGAGGGGGAAGGGCATGGGGTAGAGCGTAGGGAGAGCAGGGTAGGGGTTGCAGGCGGAAATGAGTGCAGAGGGGAGGGGAGACAGGGAGTGAGGATAGTTGGGTGGTATGTGGGAGAGGACGGGCCATGAGGAGGGATGTGGGAGGGGATGGGTAGGGAGGTAGGGGCTGAGTGCAGCGGGTAAGCCGAGAAGGGTGAGTAGGGTGGGTAGGATGGCAGGGCCGAGAGGGGGGTCGAAGGGGAGTGGGTAGAGCGAGCGGGGGTGTGGGTAGAGGGGGGGTTGTGGTAAAGGGGTTGAGTGGTGTGAGGGGTCGTGGGGGGTGGGTTGAGAGGTGAGTGCAGCGGGGGACGGGAGTGAGGAGAGGACATGAGTGTAGGGGCCTAGAATAGATGTGAGGGGGATTTGTAGGGTGAGGTGAGAGGGCTGTAGGCTAAATTGCATACTTTTATTTATTTATTTATTTAAATAAAGTAAAACAACAGAGAATGAGAGGGTGAGTAGAATTTGTAGGAGATTTCTCAACAGAAGAATTTGCAAGAAACTGTGAATCAAAATTCAGACATTTTTCCAGTAGAAAATATTTTTTCCAGCAGCAAAAATTGCACAATGGTGTGCAGAAATGAAATTAGGCAAAATGTGCAGCAAAATTGCAAAATTTTCAGCAAAAAAACCCAGAATTTTTTTTCTTCAGAAACCCGCTTTAAACAATATTTTCTAGCAGCTCTCCAATGTGCAGAAATAAAAGTAGGCAGCAGAAATGGTAGGAAAATTCAGAATTGGAATGAGCAGTGAGAAAACCTGCATAGTTTAAGATGCACAATGCTGCTCTTCACAAAACTAATTTTTGAATGCTGCAAAATATTTGATGAACGATGCAAAAATCACTGCTACAGAAAATCTCTGAATGCTGTAAAAATGACCAGAATTTTTGTAGATATACATAGGCCACAAAAACAAATGGCTCACTCAAGGTTGAGCTAGTTATGAACGTATCAACTCTGATACTATGTTAAACACACACATGGTGTATGGAGAAAGATAAACACACACAACACACACAATAGAAAGATAGGCATTCGTTGCATCTTTATTACACATAGATGTACATTTATAATACAATGGTGTGACTCTTGGATTCATCTCCCAAGGTCACTTGGAATCCTTTGTGACTCTTCGCCTTCCACACCTACCCATGGAGGATTAGGTGTTCAACACACCTCACTCCTTAATGTTTCATACCACAAACTCAGCTTAAAGGATCTTATGATATAGATGACTTTCCCTTTCGAAAACCTTGTATAGTTTTTGTGCAACTAAACCCTTTTATGACTTCATAGCCCAATGGTTTAGCATGTTTTTTGACCTATCTTCCCATGCTGAATTATCCTTCCACTTATTTCTTCCTTCACTTCACATAACCTTCTCATTTAATGATTCCCAATCAAAACAAGCAAAACAAACCCCTTGTGCTTCATAACTAGTCTCATATCATATTATAAGCCTTAAAGATATATCCTTTGAAAACACATATATAGAGATCCCTCTCTGAATCCAAGAGGGCTAGATCCTAGGGTTCCAAAGTGGTTCTGATGTTTCCTTGTCATTTAGTATGCTAGTTTTCTAAATCACCAGGACCCCAACACACCCAAATGCCAAAGCTGTGTGAAATGGGTGGTTTTGCCCATTCCTCTCTCCTCCCCATGGCCTTTCCTTATTGGATTATGTGGGTTGAGTCTAAAACTGCTTACCATTGAAACCCCATGTGATAACCAGTCTGGTTTTTTCCATTTGAAATCCAAAACAGCCCTCCCACCTCATGCGACTTGTATTTAATGCCGATTAATGCAACCAACATGTTTTAATAAAACCTTTGATAAAATCATTTAATTCATCTAATCCTCCTGCGCTTTAAACCTAATACCTCTGAAAAGTCCCCCCTGACTGTAAGAAACCTTGTTGAAACCATTTTCCACCATTTTTCATGCCCGAAACCTCCAATATTTGCCCAATAAACCTCTAAAGACTATTAAGGAGCTGCGTATCACTCCAAACAATTCATTTAAGCCTTCAACTCACCAAAGAACCTTAGAAACCTTTCCAGAAGCTGATTCCTGCATTACAACAGGTATTTTTCTTAAAAAAATCGAACCTGCAATCAATTTAAAGACCTTTTTACAGAACAAAAAATTTCAGTGTTAAAAAAAAAATTGATTAAAAACTGCGTAAAAGTCCCAAATATAGGCCAAACTCTGGCAAATTTTTCCCAAAAACCTATTTCTCTACTGTGCACCATTTCTGAAGAAATTTAAGAAGTTTACACAGTTTTCAAGCTCTGAGATAAGCCAGAAAGCATCTACAGCTACCCCAAACCCTCTGAGATCCTTTTTAAAAGTGTTTTCGATCCTATTTCCATTAAAAATACTCATAAAACCCATGTTTTTTGTTTTAAACCAATTCTAAAGCCTCCAAATCTCTTTGATAGGCCTAATTGAATAGAAAGCCTTAAGAAAAGCCTATACTTTTCCAAAGTTTCCCAATTAAGCCTCTGCTATAGTAAAATTGCCTCTGCAAACTCTCTAAACTTGCAGAAGCATATCAAAATGCCTAAAAAACAGAGTGCAAGCAAGCCTGAAGGTTCTAAAGCTCCTAAACTGATCTAAATGTGATCGAATAAAGTGCCTAAGTAGTTTGATTACTTTTTCCTTTAGATTTATTGTTAATTGAAGTAAGATTTATGTGAAAAATGACATAAACAAATAGTAATAAATGAATTAAATCACAACAATAAATAGAGAGAACAAGATGCAAACATTTGATTATGGAGATTGTCCCTGGTGGAGTACATCTCCAGGTCTGCTTTCAAGTGGGCATCCGTTTTTATTAGGATTGATCTTGGAATTTATTTACACAGAAATGGAACAGAATGACTGTGCTCATAGGCACTTCTGAACTTTGTAAACAGAAAGTAATCTCTCTCGCCTTTCTGATGCCTATCTCTGCGCTCAATTTCGACACCCGATGGCGGAGCAATGCTGCAAACAATTATGCCTATGTCCTTCTGAAACTGAACTTCTGAAAAACACACAATGTCCTTTGATTTAATTTGTCATGGTTTATAAAGAACTGATTGAACCTTCATTTTTTTCATTTAGGAGTTGGTTGAACAAAATTTGGGATTAAGGTCTCGAATCATGTCTTTTTAATTAACTCCTAGGTTTAAGTGATAAACCTTAGCACTGATTTAAATGCAAAAACCCAAATATAAACGTTATTATAAAATTTAAACCCCGATGGCTAGCTAACCGGGCAGAGGTCGATACTTCGGCATGTGATTAGCACCTTCGACCGGCGGTTACAGCTTGAGCTCGACGGTCACGGCTTTATCCCGATGGTTCGGCCTTAACCCGGCTGTTTCGACTTATCATATCACATGACCTAGCCTCCGACGTGGCATATCACACAGTCACAACAGCTAGCGGTCAACAATTACTACGCGGTAACCTATACACTGTTCAAATGTTTAAACAAATCTTGATGTAGTCTTGCAGTGCAGTTATGAATTAACACTGTGGGTTTTAAAAATTTAATATAAAGTTTTATTTTTTTTTTCCACAGAAAAAAATCAGTAACTTTTTATTATAAAATGAAAAGTTACATGGAGTATATGCATAAGAATTTAGACAACTGCCCAAAGGGCTTGTGTGCCTTGGCACACAGGTCATCATAGCAAGGCTACCAATGCAGAAGAAAGAAAAAAGAAGGAGAGAGAGAGAGAAGAAAATAGAAGGAGAAGAGTCGAGAGAGAAGGCCAGAGAAAAACTATATGGCCCAAAAGAGGAACCACTGCATCCAGAGAGTGAGTAACTGTCCCACAACTCAGGTTTTCCTTCCCTTCTTCTTCTCGACCTTGTGCCACTCGCTCTGAGGAGGCGCAGTAGTTACCAGGGCTAACTGATTTTCTATCGTCTGGGGTCCTGTGTCCTTATCTGAATCTGAAGTATCCAAAGGAGTGAGGTCGTTTGACTCCTCCCACACCCATATCCTCGTTATTCCCTTCTGACTGATTCTGGTGGTACTGAGGTTCCTTATATCCTGTTGTTTCTTTCCTTTGAGCTTCTTGTCCTTGATTAGTCTCCTTGTTTCCAGTGGGAGTGGGAACCTCCTTTGCTTCAGATTCTTCGTCCTAGAACTCCGGAGGGGGGTATTGCCACCATTTTCTTTGTTTCCCTTTTGGTTTCCTTTTGTTGTTTGTTGTCTTTGCTTCTGGGCATGAACTTTGGAGGTGTCCTGTCTTCCTACAAGTTCTGCATCTGAATGCAGTATTTTCATAATCTAATCCCTGCAGCCAGTTTTGTTGCTTATAAGACAACATAATATTCTCCGGCAGTCCTTTACTCAGATCTACCTCCACGCAGATCCTTGTAAAGGTATAGATCCTCTCCTCTAGTCTTTCTGTATCAGTTTTGATGTATTTTCCAATACTATTTCCGATTCCCTCCAAGACTTGATCACTCCAAAAGTGAAGAGGGAGATTGTATAACCGGACCCATACCGACATTCTGGCCACTGTCATGGTGTTTGGGTCAAAATCTGGAAACCATGGGGTTAGGAAAAGACCCGTAGTACCCCAAAACCATGGTCCTGATCTAATGACGAGATCTCTGACCTCCGTGAATTTGAACTTGACAATGAAGAACCCTTTGGAGCAGAGGTGAATATCACATTCCATGGTCCATCGAGTGAAGATCCAATGGAAGAGGTCCATTGGTTTTGGCCAGAAACAATTAAAGCAGCAGATTAGAGCCTACGTTTCATATGACTTGACATAATCCTCAGTTTCTGGAAGATCAATTTTGAAGGTAGGTGTTTGTCCTAGCTGTTCCACAATGTATGGCCGTGGAACAGCTCCTTCTTGAGCAGGCTGTGACCCTGCATTTTTGTTACCCTATAGGATGTTTTTGTAGGAGAGGCCACCGTTTGTTTGCTGCTGAGATGTGGATTTTTTACCCTTATCTCCTCCTGCAACACTTGGCATTCCTTGATGTACAGCACCCCCTCTTAGCCGTAGGTTCAGTGAGATGTTCATTTCGGCTTTGATTCCATATTCCATTAGAGACCTATTGTCCTGAAGAGAGTATCTGCCCTTGACCAGGTGTTTAGACAGGACCGGATATCCCATCAATTCCCAAATTTTTTGTTTCAGATGCACAACTAAATTCTCTGCTTGTACCCAGATTAAATGAGATTTACCCATAGGGGATTTAATGAAAATCTAGAAGCAGTTTGAGTTTACCTGCTGCTGGGGGTCTGAAAATGACAGTCCATGTCGCTGCTCCTGATTGAGATTCGGGTGCTCAGGATGCATACATTTTGTAGTCAGGTTGTACCGCTTTGATTCCCAGCTCTGGATCCGTTGGGGTTTGGTTTGCCCAAGCTCCAGGCGGCCGGTGATATTTGACTTATGTTGTGAGAGGTCTTCGACTGCCCTTACTGTATAGATCTGGCGATAGTCTGATAGAGGGATATATGGACTGCCCTTTGGAGCGTCATCACTGTCCGTCCCATCCTCCCCAGACATCAGCATCATCTTCAATATATTTTTCCCTTGGGAGAAGGCTTCCCAACCTGCCCGGATCTATTTTTCCAGAGCCCACTGGTATCTGGTCAGGGCTACGATTTTCCTTAGAAGAGAAGGCCGAGGAGCAATAGATCTAGCCTCTGGTTGCTGGGTATGGACGGATCGGCATCCCAAGACTCCAGATCTAATGCTGAAGCCCGATCCGTTCCCAACCACGCCGAAATTCATGAACCCTTGAAAAATCGTACAGATTTCAGTGGGTATTCTTCCCCAAAATATGCTGATCTCGTTGCCCTCATTGAAAAAACCTTGCCACCAAACATTTTCAGCCTCTTCATCGGTTGGGAAAGGCGGATCTAGATACATGGCTCTTCGTTTGCAATTTTGGACTCCTGGATCTAAGATCCCACGTTTCGGGCTTGAAGCAGAAACCAGAATCGCTTCAAGAGCTGCGAGAGTTCCAGAAACTCGGTATACCCTTGAGGCTGCAAGATGGAGTTCTGAGACCACAAGATTAACACTGCAGCAACACTTCGCTAGACCTAAGGCACCAAGATCGGCGCTCTCAATGGCAGCAGAGATTTGCTGAACCCTGACTAAAACCCTTACGATCGCCATCTTCCTAGAAATCGCCAGTGTTTTTATTCTACCTGAAAATTAATATAAAGTTTTATATAATACAAACCCGAACCTTTATGGTTTTATAACATAAATTTAATATATCGTTTGCACTAAGTTTTTTAACATAGTCTTTAGGACTTTAGGTGTTTGTACCATAGGAACACCTTTGCACTAGGAATTTTCATAGGTCTTGTGCTAGGGTTTTAGGCTTAATTCTTAGGTTATAGATGCATAGTGCTAGGATTAGACCTTAGGATTTATGATTAGGTCTTAGCACTTAGGTGTTAGGTCTAGGACCATTACATCACCATGAACCTTATACATCAAATTAAGCCTTTACAAGCCATGAACCTGACCATGATCAATTTTGTGGAGTTTTTCTTCGGGCGACACTGATGAAATTGGCGGGTTGGAGACTAAACTGGACATCAATTGTACTTGGAACTCTGTCGATATGTACTAATCAATATCCTCCTAGATCAATCCTCTCCAAAAAATCTTGATTTTAAGCTGACAATAAGTGAGAATACAACTATCTCACTTTCATCTTAACTTTGATGACATACAACCATACCTGATCATTGACCTGAAACTGATGCTTATCATGGTGCAATTTGAACCTGACTTGACTGAATGCTTGTCGTGGAATAGAATAATGTAAGGCTTGATTGTAAGCTGGATGCACATAAGTTAAAAATTCATCCCACATCTTAGGATTATTACTGTAGTTACCTTGAAGAATATGTATCCCGGTTCTCTTCACCATTTCTGTCTGTCCTTGAACCAAATCCATGCTGACCCATGGTTGCAAAGGAACTAGAAGTGGCATGTGCAAACCAATATTTTGATTGCATGGCTTTCTTGTCAAACACATTACACATCCCTTTATGTACTTCACAATTGTTTCATACATGTGAGGCCAGTAATAATACCTTTGACTTTGTGCCATAGTCTTGCTTACATAGAAATATCTTGCAATCTGAGAAAGATGAACTTCCCGAATAACCTACACTCCTTCTATCTGAGCATCATGAGTTAGTGATTCAGAATTTTCTTCGAAATCATCCTTAGTATTATATTTTTCTACATAAATTTCATGAATCAATGAACATTTATGCAGTACTACTGAAGCATTCAAAGACAACATATCAACTACTTTACTTGTTACACCTTCCTTGTCCTTAATTACTAAGTGAATTTGCTGAAGAAATCCCATCCAACTGTAGTGAGATTGTTTCAACTTAGTATATGACTTAAAGTATTGAAGAAACTGATAATATATGTGAATCACTGTTTCCATTGCATAAATTTTAACATCTGTTTTAACTACATATGGCTGTTGATGATCTAACAATGTTGTGAAATTTTTCTTCTTAAATGAATTAAATTTAACATCAACACTTATTCCCCATATCTCATTTTGCTTATGAGCCAAAATTGTGGGTGAAATGTATGGAGATGAACTGGGTCGCATTAATTCTTTTCCAACCTTCCTTGGAATTTGTTGCTTTATTTCTTTATGCTCTATAACTGACTTGTGATATATTTCAACATTAGAAAGAGGGGCAACAAACATCAACTGCAACTCATGTGATATTTCCTTTTTATGAAGTATATGTTTTGGTTCTTTGACTAGATCTTGAAATGAATCTACCTTTTTAACCAAATTACCTTCATATTGAATTTCAGAACCTGAACAAGTATCATTAAGATCCTTATGTTGCTCTTTTATCGGCATGAATATGTATCTCTTACTTGAACTTATTAAGTGCTTCATCTGATTAGCATTAATTAAATTCAAGTGATCTTTGATTTTATGTGCCCGAATGATGTACTTAATCCCATTTTTCATGAGATGATACATATGTTCCTTTCTATAAAATTATGCATCACGTTCATAGAGATAAGGGCTATCTAAGACAATTCCACAAATTTCTAACGGTATCACATCTAACTCCACTTCATCGATATAGTTAGCTATGATTGCAAATTTTAACCAACACTGTTTGGTAACATGAATTTGAGATTTTTCCTTTAACCACCCTAAAGGATATGGCTTTGGATGATTATGTGTTTTCAAACCCAATTGTTTAACCAATGACTCAGAAATCAAATTTTCCTGTGATCCCATATCGAACAATGTATCCATCTTAGTATGTTTTGAAGTTACTCTTATATGAAATAACTCGATTCTTTTATCTTCATTCTGTTGTTTGATGTTTGAAGAAGCAGAAGTACTAGCATAAAATTTTTTACCTATTGTAACCATAGCAGATATTTTGACTTCATCACCTGAATCCGATCCCAAGTCCAAGCCTTGTTGGATTGTTGTTTTAGCCTTCTTTTCACCCTTCTTCGTTTGGAACTTGTTTGGCTTCAGTTTTGGATGAAGTTTCTAACACCTAGCTTCATCATGGCTAATCCTTTGGCACTGTCTACAAGTAGGTCTTTCATCTTGCTTCTGAGCTATGGCAGTCTTCTTTCCCTTTGACTTGCCCTTATTTTTTCTGTCTTCAGTTTCCATCGGTTTGGATGTCTTTGGTGTAAACTTGAATGGTCTACCACTTGATTCGACATGAATAGCTTGAACACAAACTTCACCAAAGTCATTAGGATTGAACATTAATAATGTATGTTGTGAATATGAATGCAAACTGCCAATATACTTCAACAAAGTTTCTTTTGCGTCCAAAGAAATACCAAGTGCTAACGCTTTCTTTCTGAATTCCTGTGTGAATTATTGAACATTTTTTCCCTTACCTTGTCACAAGCGTTGCCAATCCATTACAACTTGCTGTGTGTGACCCAACGGATATAATTGTTTCTTTAGATCTTTAATAAACTTAGTCCATGAGGTAATAACTTTTCCTTTATGCTTTAAATCTATCTGTGTCTTACTTTCCCACCCGATCAAAGTAGTACCCCCCATTCTAAGAGTAGCTAATTGGATCTTTGTCTTATCATCAGTAATATCTTGAATACGACAATATAATTCTAACTATTTTACCCAATTATCTAGTTTCTCAAGGTTTATTTCACCATCATACACAGGTAATTCGAACTTAACATCATGTTTCAATAGTGGACTCTTAGGTTTCTTTTCTTTTTCTGATTCAAAAATAGAAGTAGAAGAGGAAGAAGAAGATGATGGAGATGATGGAGGAGAAGGAGATTTATCTACCTTTCCTTTACCCTTTTCCTCCTTTGATGCCTTTGACGATGAGGCTGCATCTCTCGTCTTCTTATCTTCATATAATTCTGCCAACATCTACGGGATTTGATTCTCATCGATGGGTTTCTTTTCAGTAGCTTTAGGAGTCTCAACAGTCTCAGTCCCTGTCATTGTAGATTGATGAATGACTTTTCACTTTCCTATCTCTGGATCGAATTCCTTAAGCTTGCATTTTCTACGTTACAATCCCAACCTGGTTAACATCCACTCACAAACAAACTACAAAGCACAACCAACTCTGATACCAAATATGATCTGAATGTGATCGAATAAAGTGCTTAAGCAGTTTGATTAGTTTGTCCTTTAGATTGATTGTTAACTGAAGTAAGATTTATGTGAAAAATGACATAAACCAGCAGCAATACATGAATTAAATCATAGCAATAAACAAAGAGAAGAAGATGTAAACATTTGATTATAGAGTTCATCCCTGGTGGACTACATCTCTGGGTCCGCTTTCAAGTGGGCGTTTGTCTTTATTAGGATTGATCTTGGAATTTATTTACACAGAAATGGAATAGAATTACTATGCTCGTAGGCACTTCTAAACTCTGACATAAAGTACTCTCTCTTTCCTTTCTGATGCCTATCTCTGCGCTCAATTCTGACACCTGATGACAGAGCAATGCTGTAAACAATTCTGCCTATTTCCTTCTGAAACTCAACTTCCAAAAAAAACACAATGTCCTTTGATTTAATTTGTCATGGTTTATAAAGAACTGATCAAACCTTCATTTTCCTCATTTAGGAGTTGGTTGAACAAATTTGGGGATTAAGGTCTCGAATCATATATTTTTAATTAACTCCTAGGTTTAAGTGATAAACCTTATTGCTGATTTAAATGAAAAAGCCAAAATATAAACCTTATTATAAAATTTTAGCCTTGAAGGCTAGCTAATCGGGTGGAGGTCGATACTTTGGCATGTGATCAGAACCTTCGACCGGCGGTTACGGGTTGAGCGCAGCAGTCACAGCTTTATCCCAACGGTTCAGGCTTAACTCGACAGTTTCGATTTATCTTATAACATGACATAGACTCCGACGTGGCATATCACGCAGTCACAATAGCTGGCGGTCAACAGTTACTGTGCGGTAACATATACACTGTTCACATGTTTAAAGAAATCCCAATGCAATCTTGCAGCGTGGTTAGGAATTAACACTATGGGTTTTAAAACTTTAATATAAAATTTTATATAGTAAAAACCCGAACCTTTATGATTTTATAACATAAATTTAATATATGGTTTGCACTAATTTTTTTAACATAGTCTTTAGGACTTTAGGTGTTTGTACCATAGGAAAACCTTTGCACTAGGAATTTTCATACGTCTTGTGCTAGGGTTTTAGGCTTAATTCTTAGGTTTTAGATGCATAGTGCTAGGATTAGACCTTAGGATTTATGATTAGGTATTAGCACTTAGGTGTTAGGTCTAGGACCATTACATCACCATGAACCTTATACATCAAATTAAACCTTTACAAGCCATGAACCTGACCATGATCAATTTTGAGGACGTTTTCTTCAGGCGACACTGATGAAACTGGTGGATTGGAGATTGAATTGGACATCGATTGTACTTGGAACTCTGTTGATCTGTATTGATCAAGATCCTCCTGGATCATAACCTACTCCTGCCATGAATCCAAATACTGCTATTGTTGTCAATCCATTGCAACCACCTGTTGTTGATATTGAACACATTTCCCTTGCTGATACTAATTATAAAATAGTTGATCCCATTGTTGAATTAAACCTGTTAGATATCCATAACTGGTGCTATGAGAATTCTTTAGATGATCATGAAGAATTTCATATTTGGGAATCCAATTTTCCCAAATATGTAGTCCCATTGACTCATCATTGTCAAGAGATTATTAGATTATGTCAGCAGTACTATGTTCCTGAACAAAGAGCTATTGTGAATGCCAGTAAAGAAGTCCTATTTACCATCACTGCAGAGTCAATTAACCAAATGTTGCAGCTTCAACCAGACCCCCAAGCAGTCCCTTTGTCTATTGAGGCCCTCACTAAGCTATACATTGGCCTAGATTTTCCTAAAAGGTTCATGATTTTACAAACTTTTATGCCTCTGCATGTTGAAATTCCCAAGTTAAATCCTCCATATTCAACTGCTAAATTCCCTGAAGGTTCAAGGAATGTAATCTCCATGCTTTCATTCATCTTTTGGTATTTCACTGATGAGCACACTGATGAGTTTATCTTGGGATTCTTGTCCACCTTTTTCCCATGTCAACCACCTTCAGTCATATTTGATTATGCTACTTTCATTGATGATAACATCCATTATCAATTGACCAATTTGCCAATAGAGGGAGAGTTTAGATATACTTCCTACCTTTTCCACATGTTCTTATACTTCCAATCAGATAATTTTCCTATCACTCTTCAAAAAATTGACATAGATTCAAATCCTCTATCTGTCATTTTTTGGACATCATTGCTTAGAAAAGAATGTATAGATTTCAACTATTTAGAGTTTTCAGAGTTATTGTTACATCCCGTGATTACCATGTTCACCAAGATAGAGTAGCCTAGAATAAATGAGGAAATGAAAAAAAAATATTGCAGTTATCAGAACAGAGTAAGGTTGGTGACTGGTATTTGTATGAGAAATATACTGAAATCGGAGTTTTTGGTACAAACTTTTTTCCTTACAAGTTACCCAAACATCCACCAATGAGGGTCTTTACCTTGGAGTATATTAGATAGATCCTAAACTCTGATTCAATCAATTTCATGGCAGCTGAGAAGAAGACCCAATTCAAACTTAAAAATCAAATTGGGCCATTCATATGCAATAACAGGGATGCAGAAAAGGAAGCAACAAATCAACTATTGGAATATAAATTTGAAGAGAGTTTCCCTTGGAATTATGATCCACAAGGGATCTTGAGAAAGCTGAGGGTAAAATGAAAATTAACACCCTTTATACATGAAGCTAAGCCAGAAATAGAAAAGTTTTCCAATTAGCTTGAATGGATTGAAAACACATTAATAGATGCAATAATAAAATGTAATACTAGTCATACCTTAGAGACTGAAAATCAACCGGAGAAGTCCATCAAAATAATAAGAGAAGAAGGAGCCTATATGGCAGAGACTACAATAGAAATAAAGTTCAAGATCATTTACAACAAAAGGCCAAAATTAGATACAACAGGTAAAGGAAAAGTGACAATAGATGTTGAAGAAACAGAGCCCTTAAATACCAACACAAGTTTTCCAGAGACAAATGTAGCTACTGTAATTATCAATGAGCCAAATCAGAATGAAGGACAACTCAATAATGAAGATACACAAATGATGGAAAGACAAAAAAGTATGGAAGCTTCTTCCTCACATTCAGTTGAGGAAAAGGATTTGGATATTAAGGAGAAATGTAAGCAAATCAGGTTGAAGAATGAGGAAATCAAAACTAAAATTTACTCTCAGTTCTTGAAAAAAAATCCAGGTAATCAAAACAGATTCCTATCAGCATTTGATTACTCGAGTAAAAAATTGATTATGTCAGTATTGCAGCCCACGATATCAATTCCAAATACAGTTGCTGACTATAAGAAATTCGATCTAGAAGTAGCTACAGACAGAATCCATGAATTAGATCAAATATAAGTTCACAGGAAAACCTCAAAGATGTTATATTCCACAGTTACAACAAAATTTATGAGTGCTCATAAGCTTCAAAAAACCATCTCTAATATGCAAGATCAAATGAATATGGATAAAGCTTTATTATATGCCAAGGATCTAAGGATTAAAGCCTTAGAAGAACTAGTATTATAGGTAGGATATGATCCTACAAATATCAAAGCAGCAGAAGCATTGGTAAAAAAGAAAAATGAGGATATAGTAGCCTTGAGGAAACAACTCAAACTTCCTCAAAGCGAGCATCCTAAGACAAAGGAAGTCTTACAGGAACAGAAGGAAAAAGATGAAATGATGAGTTTAATTCTTCAGCTGACAGCTTAGATTAAGGAAATAGAAGTACAGATGGACCAACTTGTCCAAGAAAAGGAGACATTAAAAGAACCAGTGATTCCTATAGTCATTCCAGTCATCACTGCAGTGGTGCCTTCAACTTTAGGAGAAAAGTTGGCACCCAAAGAACCACTGGCCACTGCAGTGCCAGTGACTTCTTCCACTACATCAGCCACTGAATCATCTACCATAGAAGTACAACCTACAGATGATGCCAGTGAGATAGTAAAAGAAATGGAAGAGATGTATTTGAAGACAAATAAAATTAATAGGTTGAAAAAGATGATTGAAAATATTGAAAAATCAAATAAATCAGCTCAAGTAAATGCTAAGATACATGAACAAAATGCCAACAGATTGAGTGAAGAATTAAAGAAGTTGCAAAAAGAATTAACTCTCAAGGATCAGATATCATACATAAAAAATTACCTTTGGAATAATATCATTGAATCCATCCATGATGTATGGCCTTCAATTCAGGTAATTTTTGAGCAAAGAGAATTATTTCTAGCAGCCCAAGCAGAAATTCAAAAGACTCAAACTAATTTGGCGGACAAACCAAAACAGGCTGTAAGATTCATCAATTTCCTCAACAAAAAAAATAGACAGGAATTGGAAGAGCTCAAAATAACAGACAAAACTGCCACTATCCTAGAAATCAGGAAAGTCAGCACAAAGAGAAATTTGATGAGGCAACTTGAAGAAAAATGTGAAGGTATGAATACCGCCATAACTATATTTATGTTAAGTTCACAAATTTTAGACAAAAAATACTTCCTAATATCGTGGTTATTAAGGATATATTGATGCTTCAAAATGATTATGACAAGAAAATAAGAGAATTTGCCAAGGAATAGGTAAATAATCCAACAGGTCAAGGCATCCCCACAGGAAAAGTGTTACTGAAAAGTTTTGAAGATTTATTTTACTTACAATATGAGATCAAGCACTTGTTTGTCATCAAGCCCACCTTTTCTAGATATAAAGAAGCTGATGAAAAATTTAGGAAATTAAAGAATATTCAAATTCCTAAAAATGAGGATTGGAAAGCTCTTACAAATTTACTGTGAAGGATAAAAAAAATAGATGAAAAGAAGATAATTTTTATTTTTATTTATTTATTTATTTTCATAATGATAGTCAAAACATATTTTATTTACAGCAGTAAACAGTTTTGACTAAAGGGTTAAAGAGTATCAGTGAATAAAGAGTATCTGAGAAAGAGTATCAGTCAATGCAAGTCAGATTTCAAAAAAATCTAAAGGCCAGTGAGGAGGACACCAAGGCAGCCACTTGCTTTATCCTCAAAGTTGTTTCTATTTCTTATGGATAAAATAGGAAAACTTGCTGATTTGTTAAGAAACTGTCTCTATTTTTATTGTAAAGATATTTTATTTTCCTAAGTTAATTCCTAGAAGTCAGCTAGGATATTTTGTAAAACATTATGTATAAATACTTCATCTTTAGAAGTATTTTGTGTGGAATAAAATTGTTGGGATTTTTATAGTCATTTCTTCTTGGACTTTAAAGATTTTGTGTGTCAAAACTTCGAGTAGCAGGCTGGATCAAAGAAAATTGGCATCATACTTCAGGATTCCCGTGATGAGCTATTTGGAGTGAAGTATTTTCTTCACTTGTCATTGTTTCATTTCTTTGTTACATGCATCCATTTATGTTTATGCTAAATCTGAATGTATAACTAAGAATATTACTACAGGATATGTTAATAGCACCCTGTTTTTAAATAGTTATCATTTATATTTTTTCCTCTGATTTCCAGTGTAGGGAAGCCTTAATTGCTCCCTCTCTCATTTGACCTCTTCCTACTACTTCCTTTTCTGGATTTAAGGATTCTTAAGTGCCCTTTATCCCCGATCCTACCACCTCACAAAAACAACTTTCCAAGATCTCCAAGGGTTATCTATCTTGCCCTGAAGACATTTGACCTTTCTTCCCTTGATCCTAGTCTTGTTTGCTTGATTTTGACTCCTTAGCCCAATGGACAAATATATTTCCCACTATCCATTCTTTCAAGTGATTTTTCCCACCAAATCTACCAAAACAAAACCAAAGATACACTTTCATCTAACCTAATATTCACAAATTAAAACAAAGTTAAACTTTATAGAGAGAGCCCTCTCTGAACCCTAGGAAGGCTAGATCCTGGAGTTTGAAGTAGGTTTGTGGTTACCTCGGAATATTTATTTCTTGAACCTGGAGAGTGATAACACTTCCATCACAAATTCAGAGCTCGCCTCTCCCGCAATCATATCTCGGAAATAGTGACCTCTAAAGGGGTGGTCTGCAAAGGCACTGATCAAATCAAAGCTATTGTTGTCTCACACTTCCAGAACATGTACAAAAAAGGGAGTGAAGGCAACGAAGATGAAATTTTGGAATTCCTCTCCCACATCCCCTCACTGATTAACAGAGAAGACAACTCAGCCCTCACAAAGCCATTTACTAATGATGAAATCTGCAATGTCATTTGGTCAATGGAACCTAACAAGGCCGCTGGCCCCGATGGGTTCTCAATCCATTTCTACAGGATCCGCTAGGACATCATCAAAGTAGATTTGTTCAAAATTATCAAAGGGTTTCTAAAAAAAGATAAGGTGGGGGGAGGCACCAACTCCACCTTCCTTGCTTTAATACCAAAAGAAGTAAATCTTGGCTCCTTTTGAAGATTCAGGCCTATCTCCCTCTGTAATTCCTCGTATAAAATCATTGCTAAGCTTCTTGCCAAAAAATTCAAGCCTCTCATTGGAAACCTCATCTCCATCTCTTAAGGAGGTTTTTTCAAAGGCAGACATATTCTGGAGAATGTCATCTAGGCGTAAGAAGCTATGCATTCTAGCAATAAAATGAAGGAGAAAGGAATGTTGGTCAAGCAAGACATGGCAAATGCCTTTGACAGGGTCAACCTGTCCTTCCTCTGCAGGGTCCTTCTCTCCTTTGGATTTTCCCCTGAGTGTGTCAATCTAATCAAAGCTTGTACATACAAGCCATGGATTGCGCCGCTTGTAAATGGGAGACCAACCAGTTACTTCCAAGCCATGAGGGGATTAAGGCAAGGCTTCACACTCTCCCCTTTCTTGTATATCCTCATGGCTAACACACTCAGAAGGAACCTATCAATTTAAAATTCCATTGGGAATGCTCCTGGCCTTAGAATCTTGAACGAGTTGGAGCCCATCAACCATACATTCTTTGTTGATGACTCCTTGCTACTTGGCGGAGTATCCACCAGGATCACTAACACCCTTAAAGCCACTCTTCATAGATACTGCATTGTCTCTGGCACTCTCATAAATGATAGAAAGAGCACCGTGTATGGTTGGAATGCTGATGAGCACAAAATTCAGAAAGTTGCGCAAATCCTGGGCTTTATAGGCTATGCACACTAGGAAAAAATCAAATATTTGGGGTTGCCACTAACTCTCAGAATCAACAAGAGTTATTTGTGGGATGATGTTATTAGTAAAATCAAAGCTAAAATTGAATTCTGGGGAGGCCAATGGCTCATGAATGGTGGAAAAATCACCCCCATTAAATCTGTGCTCTCTGCTTTACCCATATATCAATATTCATTCCTGCTGGTGCCCAAGACCATCACTGAATATATCTCTAAATTGCTTCGCGATTTCCTTTGGCAAGGAGGAAAAGGAAATCAGAGGAAATTCCACTTATTAAGTTGGGACATGGAAAAATGTTCAACTCGAGAAGGTGGTCTTCAGATTAGAGATCCTGCCCATGCCAACATTTCACTTAGTTGTAAAATCCTGTGGAAGCTTCACGCAGAGCCAAACCACCCAGTAAGTCGAATCCTAAGAATAAAATATGTCAAAGGTGCATCCCTCAAGAATTTGTAGACAGAAAACAACATGAAAGGATTGCTAATTTGGAACCTTTGTAGGAGAGGAATTAGATTTTTCTAGAAACACCTATATTGCATTCCCAGCAATGGAAAAAAAATCAAGTTGTGGAAAGACTGTATCATGGGTCACTCGTGCCTTGCCAACACTGAAGCTCTTAAATAGATCCAATAATGGATGTATCAACACATAATTCATATACTTGAGGACATTTCTGAGTGGGATGAGACATGAAACTAGCATTCTTGGGTCTTTCCCAGAATTTGGAGCATTTGCAACAACAACAAGATATTCTCAAAGCAGTGAAGGGATGTTGCTCCGGTCCACAAGAAAGCTGTAGATTATTGGGGTTTGGGTACCTCTGGAACCTACACAGCTATGCATGGTTTTCAACTTCTTCAATCACTGCGAGAGAGGAACCATCCTGCAAGCTTTTGGAATCTGGTGTGGGATCCCATGGGCCTCCCCAAAATAAATTTTTTCTTCTGGATCCTAATGCACAAGAATATATTTATAGGGTAAAAAATATTGAAAATAAGCATTGCAGGCCCTCATAGATGCTCTCTTTGTAGGAATTCTCTTGAAACCATGGACCATCTCTTTGTGGACTGCTCGTTCGCCAAATAAGTGTGAAACTTTACCCTTCAAGGACTCAATGTCACAGCTCCTTCCCAAATCTTAGTTGTGGATCTATATTCCACACGGAAGGAGCATTACCCTTAGGCTATCTCCAGCAACTTCCTTTGGTTTCATGTTTTGCACACTATCCCAAAGTATGTTTGCTGGAAAATATGGCTTGCTAGAAATGACCAGATCTTCAACAACACTTATTGACCTCCCTCATCGGTTGTTGCCCAAGCCAAAGCCCTCCTCTTTAAACCATGAGAAACCAAGCCCATAAACCTGATAAATATCTCCTCCCAGAAGAAAATAAATCGATGGGCACATTTGTCTTCTATGATAGAAATCAAATCACAGCTAGACCCTCAACCAATCCAGGATGGCGTTTAAGGGACTTAAATGAAATATTTCAAGTTTGGTGGAGCAAGCAAGGTAAAGCAATGATATTCTTTGATGGAGCCTCCAAAGGAAACCCTCAGACAGTAGGAGCTAGAGGTGTGCTTTACTCTCTGGACGACACAAGAAGAGAGTTTCAGCTGGGGTCTCAGGCAGGAAACAAATAACCAAGCAGAAATCCTTGGCCTATTAAAATCTTGCCAAATTTCTTGTGAGAAAGGAATTAGAGATTTTCAAGCCTTTGGAGACTCCGAAATCTTGATAAAAATATTCACTCGAAAGATCAATTCAATGATTCAGTCCTAAACAAGATCCTTCGTAGACTGAAGTTCACCTTGCTTGACTTCTCTTCTTTTCAATTCTTCCACATCCTCAAAGGATCAAACAAAGAAGTTGATCACAATTCAATCAAAGGTTGCCTTCTCCCGCAAGGTGACCTTAGCATAAAAGATGGAAATCCTTCACAAATATTCATTCCTTGAAATTTTTCTCATCATGTAATAGGAAGCTGGATTGTTGTCTCGTATCGATGGTTGGTTTGGTCCTGACCCAACCAGATTTTACTATTAAATAAAAAATAACCGCTTCAGTTAATATATATATATATATATATATATATATATATATATATATATATATAGATATATATATATATATATATATATATATATATATATATATATATGTTTTCACTTCACTTTGTCGATTGCACGAGAAGCACATATTGAATCTTTTGTTCAGTGGAATAAATCATTGCCTTTATGATTTGGTAACACCAATTCTGCACCATCGACATATTACTCATTTAGGCATCTCAATAACAGTGATCGAACACATTACTTTCTTCATCTCGGTATTAAATACCACCTATTGGAATTATAACAAGAGTCCTTACATATATTTTATGATAAAAGACAAAAACATCGATGGATGCCAATGAATAGAGCATGTTATTATTGGACCACTGTTTGGTCATGGTAATATTTTAGCACTTGTTGGAGGACATCATATCGACTTATGTGGTTAAATTATAAATATACAATTTTGAAATACTCTATGCTCACTTTAATTGACGAGCCTTAACGATAATAATATTATTTTCATTTTATAATTCGTTCTTTATTTTTTGTTATTATGGTAGTCATTATGGTAGTCATAATTATTTTACAAAAGATGCTACCAATCATGATGTGCCTTATAGGGATTAATTTTCAATTACAACAAAGGGACACCTTTCATCTATAGCAATATGGATCCATCGAGGCCTTGTTGCCTGTCACACCCAGCTCCGAATCCATAGAATCACACAGAATAGCCTATTACAATAAATTCACTATTAACTTGCCCTACACTAAAAATTAAATCCATTGAATATGTTCCAAATATGTCTGAATGGAAACTCCATGGTTTAAATTAACTAAAAACAAAAAACAAAAAAACTGTGAATTTTCCCTTTTTCCAAATATGAAATTGTTTTCGAGCCCTCCCATTGCATATTCATGGTATCGACTCCATATATCTACACAAATATTTGAAGCTTTTAGAGTTGAGAGGTAGCAAGTCATTCCCCAAAATGGAGAGAGTGGACATCAAATGGATTGTTTTACCCTCTTGGTAGCAGGGGCACTCTCAATTTGATTAATAGATGGTGCAGCTATTGGGATTAGAATTGTATAATTTGAATAACAGAGCCGAGCTACGAAGCTACGAAGTAGGGCTATCGATGAGAACAGAGCCGAGCTATGAAGCTACGAAGCAGGGCTATTGATGAGAACAGAGCCGATCTACGAAGCTACGAAGCAGGGCTATTGATGAGAACAGAGCCGAGCTATGAAGCTACGAAGCAGGCTTGACCATGAGGAGATTATATGGGGTTGACTAGAGTGAGTAAATAGGAAAGTGTAGGGATTACTCAGGTATAGAAAACCTTCGGTCATTTATTTGCCACTGAAGGTGGTTCATTTTGATAGCATGACTTACAAGATGAACTTGCGTTTATTATATGGAATATAGAAACATGAATTGGGTTTACACTTCACTCCTAGGCTAGTTACTAGTTCAACTATATGATGTTAAATTCAATCTTTGGTTTTGGGGGGTATTTCTGTAGGTATATTTTGGATATTTAGAATGCTATTGGAATATGAGGAGCTAGTTCTGATTGGTTTTGTAGAAATTATATAACTTATGTGTTATATTTCCAAGATTCTCTTGATCTCACACTATTTTAACTTCATGAAAAATACAGAATCTATTCCACCATTGATCATTTGCGGAAATTAAATCAAGATTGCAATGCACACATGAAACAATAAAAATTCACACACATTAGCACAATGATTTAACGGGAAATCTTGAAGCTGAAAACCCAAAATATCTGTATATAATATATTTCATAAAGATCATGTAACAATCCTCATACAAATTTGATCATATCAAGCTCTCAGTACAATACAATCACTACACACTAATCAGGCCCGATCTTGAAAATCCATGCACCGATCTTTGCCACCTGATAGCTTGCCTCTACTGCGCAATCCCTGCTGAAGAATGGCTCTGAATGAACTTGAATTTCTCCAGCCTTGCTCATGCAATCCTCATTGGCATCTCCACTGAGTGTTGGATGCAATCAATGCATCACTTTAGTCACAAATGATAGTCACACTTGCCCTTTCACCTATCTCTCCACTGGTCTCCACTGAAACTATCATGCACTGTAGTCAACTGATGTATTATTCAGTTGATTAATGAGTTATTATTTAGTGAATTAATTAATAATTAATTTACACCACTCTCACTAGTGTATCAATCAGTTAGACTAGATACAACTAGCTCAACTGAGTTTAACTAAGTTAAACTGAATACAACTCCACCAACTACTTCTATAACTCCACCAAAATCTGTCACATGAGTTCTAACTGAAGTCCTCCATGCATTAGCTCTATTAAACCCTCAGGAATAGTGAAATTCCTTCTATCAGCTGCTATGCCACATCTGTGCACTTAACTGAAGTGCTCCAAGAGAATAAAATACTGTTTAGAGTCGAAATATTATTAAGACCTAATAATATACAACATATCTATTTTTAGACTGGCAATCTAAACATAGATTCCGCCCAATATGTCTAAAAATAGAAGTCCATATATTTTTCCAGCTTGACCAACCATCCAAAAATAGCATCCTCCAACTCATAGAATATGATCGACATGTCTAAAAATTTATATAGTCTAAAAATAGACTTTGCGCCAAAAATAGCCTGTGGGCCCACTTAGTGAAGGTGACTCTTTTTACTAAGCTCATCATCTTGTTGAATCTCAACACTCCCTCTCAACAAGATAGGGATTATCTGCCACCCTGATCCTGTCTCTATGGTATTCGAATTTTCTCTTGGTGAGCGTCTTCGTCGGAATATTTGCATCCTGATCCTCTGTAGGAATGTAAGAAAGCAACATGATCTTCCACTGCACACAATCTCTGATATGATGGTACCGGATGTCAATATGTTTAGATCTATCCGGATTAACTGAGAGTTTAATGCAACTTTGATTATCACAATATATCACAGTAGGATTTAAGTGTGAACTGAACAACCCGACCAGGATCTTCCTCATCCATATAGCCTCACATGCAGCCAAACTTGCTGCCATGTACTTGGCCTCCACTGAACTGAGTGGCACGGATCTCTATTTCCTGTTGTACCAAGAAACTGCTATACACCTGATACTGAAAATCCCTCGAGATGTGCTCTTTCTGTCAGTTGGGCTCCCTACCCAATATGCATCCATGAAGCCATGCAGCTTCACCTCATCCGACTATCTGTACCACAATCCATATCCCGATGTGCCCCTGAGATATCTCAGGACATGCTTGCTTGCCTTCCAAAAGAGCTTGGTCAGCTTAACCATAGCTTGTGAAAGCTGGTTAATAGCATAGCATATGTCCGGTCATGTATTGAATAGATACATGAGCGAACCAACCAACTGTCGATAAAAATTGGCATCCACTACCTCTGCCAATGTAACATCCTCTTTCCTCCAACCACAAGAAGAGGAGTGTTGATAGGCTTACAGCCTTTCATGTGAAACTTCTCCACTATCTCCCGAGCATACTTGCCTTGAGACACAAACAGTCCACCCTTCCGCTGCCAAATTTCCAATCCCAGGAAATAATGAAGGAGGCCCAAGTCCTTCATCTCAAACTCCTTTGCAAGATCTTCCTTGCATGAGTGTATCAACAGTTCATCACTTGTTAGTATCAAATCATCTACATAAAGTACAATGATCAGTAACTTACCCTCCACCACAATCTGGTATATGTTCGAATCTGCCTCACTCTTGGAGAAACCAAGTCTGGTGAAATAACTGTCTATCCATGTGTAGCAAACACGAGGTGCTTGTTTCAGCCCATACAATGCTCTTTTGAGCCTGCACACATGCGACTCGCTGCTGAAGATTTCGAATCCTTTAGGTTTCTCTATGTACACATCCTCCTCAATGACTCTGTTGAGGAACACAGTCTTCACATCCATCTGATGAATGTGCCAACCCATTTGCGCTAAGAGAGCAAGGATGGTCCGTATGGAAGAATATCTTGTGACAGGTGCAAAGGTTTCTTCATAGTCAATCCCCTCGATCTGTGAGAAGCCCCGGGCAAAAAATATTGCCTTGTACTTCTCGATGCTCTCGTCAGTAGCTTGCTTCAATTTGTAGATCTATCTTGAACCTACCACTGATTTCCCTTCCGGCCTTGGGACAATCTCCCATGCACTGTTTTTGACAATCAAATCATACTCTTCCACCATGGCATCTACCCATGCGAAATCCTCCACAGCTTCCTCGAAAGAAGATGGTTCTGTCACGATATTCTTGCTCATCAGAGCCATGTATCCAGTAAATTGGTCAGGTGATTGTCTCTATCTGTGATGTGATGTAGGTGCTCCTACATTTTGCGCTGCATCAAGATTCAGTTGCTCAGCTTCTGTAGTGCGCTTCCGCCCTCTGATGTTTGGCGCTGCATGAGTGGTTCCTTCCACCTCCGCCTATATTCCTTCAGCTGCGGATCCGCATCCTGAGGACATCTTGTTCAGGGCTTTGCCCACATTCATTTCCAAGCCCCTGCAGCCAAGACCTCATGGGCTTTCTCCGAGAAACTTGATATCCCGGCTGCATGCCAGTCAAATATCCAGAATTATTTGAATACATACTAATACCTAGGGTTTCTACCCCACAACATCCCAACCCCTCTCGCGGTCGGCTCCAGCTTCTTCCTGGCATCCTTCATCACATGAATGTAAACAGGTGAGCCAAAAATCTTCAAATGAGAAATATCAGGCTTCTTACCAGAAAACACCTCTTCAGGTGTACTCATGCCAAGTACTCTATGAGGACAATGGTTTTTCACATAGACTGAAGTGTTGCATGCTTCATCCCATAAGTGTATGGGAAGGCCCTAATAATGCAACATTGCCCGTGCAACACTCACGATCGTTTTATTCTTTCTCTCCGTGACCCCATTCTGCTGTGGGTTATGAGGCACTATGAGTTCTCTTCGAATTCCTTCTTTGCTGCAGAAGTCTTTGAATTCGCCAGAGATGTATTCACCACCATTATCAATTCTAAGAGCTTCCACCTACTTCCCCGACTCTTTCTCAACCAACGCCTTGAACTCACAGAACTTTGAGTATGTCTTGCTCTTCTTCTACATGAAGAAGATCCAACACTTACAAGAAAAGTCATCAACAAATATCACATAATACCTATGCTTTGCTATCAAAGCTACTGAGAAAGGTCCACACACGTCTGTGTGAATTCTCTCAAGGATCGTCGTGGAGTGACTATCCTTCTCATGAAAGGTGGTCTTTACAAATTTTCCCAAAGTACATCCCTTGCACTAATCTGACTGTGCAAGCGTACCCTTGGGAATCCCGGTAGAAATCTGCTGCAAAATTTTCAAAGCACCATGGTGAAGATGGCCCAATCTCTTGTGCCACAATTCGCCCTCATCCCGGTTCACCACTCCCTTTACT
Organism: Pinus albicaulis; assembly: GCA_034641835.2. Classification (NCBI taxonomy): domain Eukaryota; kingdom Viridiplantae; phylum Streptophyta; class Pinopsida; order Pinales; family Pinaceae; genus Pinus; species Pinus albicaulis. The sequence goes on along the minus strand of JAXQQM020068732.1, from coordinate 280,659 downwards.
TTTCCTGCCATTGTTGCGCAGCCATCTACCTATAATTGATAAAGGTTCTTAACTCGAACCCCTATCCTCTGGGTTTCACCAGTTGTCTTACTACGTAGGAAAGCATTCCCCTCGCTAAAAACAACATCATAGCCCTTGTCTTCCAACATCGCCACAGAGATCAGATTCTTCTTCAATCCTGGAACATGCATGACATCCTTCAACATGAAAGGTTTTCCAGACTCCCTCTTAAATGAAATGGTCTCAATACCAGTTGCATTGTATCTGTTAGCTCCTCGTTATTTGCAAGATTGTCAAAGTCAAACTGCAGAGAGAACACTATTTCAACCACTTTGGGATTCTAGGATCTAGCCCTCCTGAATCCGGAGAGGGATCTCTCCAATAAGTGCAAAATATGGATTTATCTTTAAAGCTTTTGGGTAATGATATTAGGCGAGTTATCAAGGCCAAGGTTTTTGTTTTGTTTTGGATGGTTGAGCATGATTATTATTTGGGTGGAAAGTCCTAAATGGAAAGAGTTTCAAAGGTGTGAAGTTGCAAGCAATCAGAACAAGCTTTGGCTGATTAGATAGATATAACGCTGGTTTTTAGTCCATTAGGCTATGGAGTCATAATAGGGCTTTTAATTGTGCAAAAATTCAAGAGTGATCCAAGGGGCAAGTCATATATATCACAAGATATTTTGAGATAAAATGATGGAATGGAAACAATAAAAGTGTTGGAGGGGTGGAAACTGATAATAATTTCAACAAGGATTTATAGTCAATACAAACAAGAAAAAGCCTTTAAGCAACTGTTTAAAACCAACCAAAGAGTAGGGCTCACCATAAACCTCTTTGGACAAGCTCGTATTAAAGCAAACTCAATAGAAAAAAAAATCCAGTAATCCGCATAATTACCTTCAGAAAGGATGAAGAACACATAAGAGAAACAAAATGCAAGTTAAGATCAGATAAGGTACTTTTAAACCTAGTCTGCTTTCAGCAAACACTTAGGGAAACTTTCAGAATTTCCTTTGGAGAATAGAAGCTAGAAAACAGGGCTCACCATCGCTTTTCTAGTCTAGCTTTAATAAGAAAATAATGAAAATAACATTCAAGAATAATGTTTAAAGAAAACAATAGGACAAGGGAATGCCAACATTCCTAACTGCTTAAACTGTATTGAACCATTCTTAAATAAACAAATTAGAGGAAAACATTGAGATAAAGCTTTTTAGTCAGAGAAGGGTACTATAAACAGTAAGTCCTAACTCTATTCTTGTTGTTCTTTATCAGAGAATAGTGGACAATATGGCATACATGGAAGGAAAAACAATAACAAAGAAAGGGGTACTTCACCAGTGATATAGACCAGGATCCCAAGAAACAACTTGTATATTGAAGTCAAACCAGTTACATCTTCAAGTCCAATGTTTCAGTTCAGCAATCATCTTCACTTCTCAGCCTAACTTATGTGACTACAAACAGAGCTTCAAGAGCCTTTGAAAAATATTTACAAGTAGAAGCTTCAAGCACAAGTATATTTCAAAGTTATGCAACCAACATTTACAGTGAACTCCTCAATAAGATTTTATAGAAGGATGAGGAGGTTGAAAGAAAAAGGATCTAAGGGTTCAATTAATACAGATTAATACTTCTCGGCCTTTGAGGGGCTTGATGGAGAAGTTTACAGATATTTTCATGTATTAATTGGTTTACATTAAGTATTTAAGCTTGGCGGGATGATTTTGTTGACTTTGAGGCTCTGTGTCATCTCTGTAGTAACTCAGCAAATATTTTGCAATAAGTTCTTCGACTGAATTAATTTTTCAGTTGTCGTGAAGAAAATATCCTCTTTTCTGGTCATTACTCTGCCCTCTGTTGAATTCTTTGAGGCTACAGGTGGCATAAGGAAGCTGAGAGGAATCAAGTAGCCTCTGATGTGGCAGTGGAGGCATACTCTGTCTGTCAGATATTTTGATTTTTCCTTAAACACTGTTAAATTGTTTTGATTCTGTGTATTAGGCTTAATCAGGCCAAAAATCTGTCTTTTTCTCTTTAACTATGTTTAATTTTAGTGGATTAGGCTTTTGATTTTTGATCTTAGCATCAATCCACCCAAACTGTGTAATTAATCTTCAATTATTCATCTCTGGTTCGTTTGGGTCTTCAACACTGATACTCTTTGTTTTCTTCATGTTTTACTGTGTCTTGTTGATGTGCAAGTGCCACAGAGGGCTCGTATGACATCAGTGCTCATGATGCACTGACGAAACATGACTTTGAACCCTCCGTAGTAATCTTACTTTAATGAATGAAAGTTTGGTGGATCGTCATCCTCGGCTTTCACTTCCTTTATAATCTTTTGAAAAACCTTTAAAGTCCAGCATAAAACAATAAAAATAAGAAAATCCTGCATATTTTTTTGGTTTAACTGCTTTGGAGGTTGTGTATTAGGTCGCAGCTGTTGGATGAAAGAATCCAACGGTGGATATGGGCTTGCAGGGGCAGAAGGAGGAGGTTTGGAAGAATGGTGCAAGATTAAGTCTGAACTATTGATCTGTGTTGATCAACGGTCGAGATCAACCAAGGTAATACAATGGAGAATGACCATTTTTGATGAAAATGGAAGAAATACAAAGGAAATGAGGTTAAAATCCTTTTGCGGAGAAAATTACATTGAAATGGAATTTGGGGTTTCCCAGATGATTGTGGGCCGTCAGATCAGATTTGGCCCCAGAGATCAACGATTATGGTTGATCGTGAAAACCCTTGGTATATGGCAGACGACGATAGTGAAAGGGATAGATTTAATTTGAGCCGTTGATCTGCAGAGATCAATGGCGGGAAACACAATGTGATAAAACATAAAATAAATGAGAAAAGTGGTTTCGGGTAAGAAAACCATGGGTTTCGCGTGGCCAAAGGGTAGGAAAGTAGTTTTGCCTTTTTGAACGCGATATGCATTCCCGCCCGACATGTGGCTTTTGAAACAGCTTATATCGCGTAAATTTTGAGAATTAACCTCCACGCTTAAACTTACGCAAAAACGTGCGTCAACCGTCAGATCAAGGGTCTCAGATCAGATGGTTGGGGAGTGAGCGTGATATTAATAAGACGTGCGGGTGATAATAGGTGGGGCGGTTTTAACTAGGGCCGTCCAATCATAGGGATGAACGACGAAGATCAAATCTAGGGCGGGTAGGACCCAAGAGAGTCGGGCCTACTGGGATGAATTTGGGCCGTTAGATCTTAAAAATGGATGGTCGAGATCAATCTTCGGGGTTAATGAAATAATATATGGGCGGAGAAAGGGTTAATATGGGCCATTGATCTGTAGAGATCAATGACTGAGATTGGTCGTAAAACATTATGAAGCGAGGCGCATGATTTTTAACCAAAGTCAGGAGACGCATTCTGGGCCGTCCGATCTGGACACGTGGATGGCCCAGATGCAATCGGAGCTTTTGTAATTGGCGGGGCAATGAACATGGAAGCGCCGAAGTGATTGATTGTGGGCTGTCGATCTGTAGATTAGATCGACGGTGGAGGATGGATCGGGGAACTGCCAATCAGAGGTGGGGAAATATTTAACGTGCCCAATGAAAAATTTCTGATGTGATACAGCACTGGCCATCAGATTGGCCCAATGATCAACGACGGAGAAGGGCTCCGACCAATGAACGAGTGGGACCATATTATAACATAAAAAACCAAAATTTTTATGGAAAAACAAATTTTTATGGCTCGGGGCGGGTTATATATATGAAATGGCGCCCAACTACGGGCCGTTGGTTTATATGAAAAGCAATAGGCCTAGGGCTTATATGTATAAGGGCCAATCGCAATCGGGAGGAAGGGTCGGGATTTTGAATCTACCCACTTGAAATTCTTCGATGCGAGATAGCGTGGATCGTCGATTGGGAAAAGATCAATAGTCTTCATCATTTAATAACATTGCACTGGCGGGTTTAATGTAAACCATAGAAAAAATGGGTTTTTATGTTTTACAAAGGAAATTTTCATTGGAGATGGGTTTATTAACAAATTTTAGGACCCGATTGTGGGCTTTGAGGTTATATGAAGTGGCAATGGGGTCAAGGACTTATATACAAAGGGCTGATCACATCGGAGACTTAACGAAATAAAATAGACTTGCGCGGGCTGATTGCTCTGATGCGATAAGCGCCGAAAGGGTTTAGCACTTGGTTCTGGCACCAGGGCATATGTGGGGAAGTGGTTTAGATCTTAGCCCAAAGGGGCTTAAGCCTGTAGTCAAAAATACTTATTTTTTATGAAAATTTTCAAATTTTTTGATGGATTTGGGGGTTTCGAAAAAGTCTAAAAATGAGTTTTAAAATTTGTAAAAGGACTTTCATGAAGGGAAGAAGGGAAATCATGAAAAATAGAAGAATTTCATGGGGCAAAAGGGAATAAAAGGAAGGTTAGTTTTGAGTGGAGGAGGGGAAAAATGGGATTTTTTGCAACAGTGTTTTCTCTATGAAAATAGCAGATTCCAACATTCTGAAAGGGAAACAGTAGTGAAGGTTTAAACAAAGGGCATGATGTCTTCATGAGTCTTCAAGAGATAACATTTTTAGCAATAAAAATTGTTTCTTGAAGGCTCCAAAAATGATTTAGCCAGCTTTTTATATAACAAAGTTTATAGGTGGCTAACAACATCTACCATCATCACCCATCTTGATGTGCACTCCAAGATCCTTTTCATCCAGATCACTAAACAAATATTTGTCTCCGGTCATATGGAAAGATGCACCACTGTCAGGAAACCACACTGATCCCATCACACTTGAAACCAAGCATGCGATCAATGAAAAATCTAGCTCAAACTACGAGGCTAAGGCCTCTCCAGCTGCAGATCCAGCAGCCTGCTTATTTTTCTTCTTCTGTGGACAATTAGTGGCGTAATGTCCGTGTTGGTGATAATGAAAGCACTTCACCTTGGACAAGTCCTGCTCCTTGCCTTTCACACTGGATTGAGAAGGATTTTTTTTTCCCTTCCCTTTCCTTGCTTTGGCAGCCAAATCGAAATTTTCTTCATCTTCATTCTTCGATGACGATCCATCCCTGGTACCCCGCCTTATCTCCTCCTACACAAGATCCGACCAAAGTCGCTCCCATCCTGGCAGTTTCTCCCGACCATTGACAGAGTCCTCGTAGCTATGCCAACTCTTCGGAAGTCCAAGGAGAGTCAAGATCACCAAGTCCTCTTCATATACAGTAACCCCCACATTTCCCAGTTCATGCCTACAGTGGACGAACTTCGTGAGGTATTTTGGTATACTGTCGCCTTTCTCCATTTTTATTTTCCTGAGTTTGTCTTTAAGCACCAACTTCCTTTGGTCACTTCTGCTTTGGAACAAGTCTGTCAAAGCCTTCCACATTAAGAATGGAGTGGATTTACTGTGAAGGCTAGACACAATGTGATCCTTCACACCTTCCAACAGAATTATTCGACACTTTTCTGTCTTTTTTTTCCATGTGTCAAGTGTGGCTGCATCGCTAGAAGTAGGTTTTGGAACTTCAGCATCTATGAACTCCTTCAACCCATTATCATCTAGCACCACCTCCATCCTGTCCTTCCATGCAATATAATTAGAGTTTCCATCAAGGGCATACTCCAATCGCAATCCGTTGAAAGACATTTCAATGAATGCTCAACTTTGACACCAAGAAAACACTGCAGCAAATTCGAAATCCACCAGCACAAAACTCAACCGCTTCAATAATTGCAATCTGCTCCAATGATCAACTCCTCTGATACCATGTAGAAATTATATAACTTATGTGTTATATGTCCAATATTCTCCTAATCTCACACTATTTTAACTTCATGCAAAATACAGAATCTATTCCACCATTGATCATTTGCGGAAATTAAATCAAGATTGCAATGCACACATGAAACAATAAAAATTCACACACATTAACACAGTGATTTAATGAGAAAGCCTGAAGCTGAAAACCCCAACTATATGTATATAATATATGTCATAGAGATCATGTAACAATCCTCATACAAAACTGATAATATCAAGCTGACAATACAATACAATCGCTACACACTAAACATGCCCGATCTTGCAAATCCATGCACCAATCTTTGCCACTTGCTAGCCTACCTGTACTGCACAATCCCTGCTGAAGAATGGCTCTGAATGAACTCGAATTTATCTAGCCTTGCTCACGTAATCCTCATTGGCATCTCCACTGAGTGTTGGATGCAATCAATGCATCACTATAGTCACAACTGATAGTCACACTTGCCCTTTCACCTATCTCTCCACTGGTCTCCAATGAAACTGCCATGCACTGTAGTGAACTGATGTATTCTTCAGTCTATTAATGAGTTATTATTTAGTGAATTAATTAATAATTAATTTACACCACTCTCACTAGTGTATCAATCAGTTATATTGGATACAACTAGCTCAACTGAGTCTAACTGAGTTAAACTGAATACAACTCCACCAACTACTTCTATAACTCCACCAAACTCTGCCACATGAGTTATAACTAAAGTCCTCCATGCATTATCTCCAGTAAACCCTTAGGAATAATGTAATTCCTTCTGTCAGCTACTGTGCAACATCTGTGCACTTAACTGAAGTGCTCCAAGAGAATAAGATAATGTTTAGAGTCCAAATATCATTAAGAGCTAATAATAATCGACATATCTATTTTTAGACTGGCAATCTAAAAATAGATTCCGCCCAATATGTCTAAAAATAGAAGTCCATCTATTTTTACAACTTGACCAACCATCCACAAATAGCATCCTGCAACTCATAGAATATGATCGACATGTCTAAAAATAGACATAGTCTAAAAATAGACTTTATGCCAAAAATAGCCTGCGGGCCCACTTAGTGAAGGCGACTCTTTTTACTAATCTCATCATCTTGTTGAATCTCAACAGGTTTGATTATATGGTATACGATAATCATATTGAGAGCCATGTTGAAACATGTATTTAAAACAAATGTTAAACATAGGGTATCAAAAATATAATCTTGAATCCTCTTCGGACTCAGATTCTCAGTATTCCCGGTATCATACGTGGTGGTATGATTTATGGCGGAGAGGGACTGAGCTTATTGTTATTTCTAGACCTTGTAAAAACTTTGGTTTCAAACTATTTTCTTGATGGTGGACATGTCCTGGATGTTGTTGCTGTTGTTGTGATCTAACATACTAAAAATGGATGGTTTTCTTTTCTGGATTGTTGGAAGTCACTTGGGTTAATTTCTACGGGAGTTTTCCTACATTTTTAACTATACATTGGAATGGTCATTTGTACTGATCAGTGCAGGGGGGATTTTATTTTTCTGACTACCTGGTGAGGTGGATTTGTTAGTATTTACATCGCTGGAAGCATCTTTGTGTATCTCTATTTTAGGATGGTAGACTGGTTATTTTGAAAACGTCCGACGACACCTATTTATGGCATGGTTAGATTGCTAATGTTTCGAATGTCATTTCATATTTCCGGAGATTTGGAAGGTCGTGGGTGGGTACAAAAATTATTTATACATTACTTGTATCGGGATGCTGCTGGATTGGAGCCATTATGACCAGTCTGTAGTATTTTGATCGCTCTAATAGTGAGCTTTCTCGAGGGAGAGCTTGGATATGGGGAACTGTAAATCCGGGTTGTTTTCACCGTGGGTGGCAGCACTCATTTAAGTGTTATGCTCCGAACTCTAACAACCCATTGCAATATTATATTGTTTATCCCCCTTTTATGTATTTGGTCTTCCACGCGGTTGATGCACGTTTTTCCAGCAAGGCAGAGGGCCTCTCTAGAACGGGTTTATTCTCACGACAGCCTCAGTGGATGCTGTCATCGGCGCTCACTTCTGACATCCCTCTGACTAGGTCCTATCCACCTTTATCCACGATGAAGGACATCACCGATATTCTCAATTCTGATATCACTGCTCAGGAGGAACATATTGCGACCTTTGACGCGGAGAACAAATTCAAATGCATCCTAGAGGAAGAAGCATCTTTTATTGCCCAAACTGTAGTCATGCCAAAGTCTTTTCATGCTGGTGCACAGTGGGGTTCCAAGGTGAACGTGTGTTCTGGGAGAACAGAGATCACAGAAGGCAGGCGACGTAAACAAAAGGGTCGTTGTTACAAGCTTGCTATGGAGATTAGGGAGGTGATTATGGAATATGACGATCTTTGGAGCAGGGTGGCGAGCCTACAGAAACAAGATTTGATTGGTTGGTGGATGTTTTTTGATGGGAAGGAGATTGATATGGTGGAATGGGAAAAGCTGCACTGGAGTCCTATCCTCGGTTATGCGCCCAAGGTCAGCAAGCTATTAAATCAATGGTTCAGTGTTCACTTCCTGAAAGAGGAGGATGCTGTAAAGATTATACAGTGGACATCGGTATGAGGCAAAAGTTTCTTGCAATTGGTTCCTTGGTATTTGGGATTCAACCCAGTGATGGAAGCTCCCAAGAGCAAGGTAATATGGGTGAAATTTCTTGGGATTCCCTTGGAATTTTGGACGTTGAAAGCTCTTCGGGAAATTGGTGACTCCATCGGTGTTACTAATTATATTGATCCTCGTATCATTGGTACTACTGATAAACGGATTGCCTGGCTTCTGGTGGAGATAAATTTATAGGGTGGCTTGCCAGGGGATATCGACCTCATATGGGGCTTACGCAGACACCGACAACGGGTTGAATATTGGGGTTTACCGTTCCGGTGCCTGATCTATCACCGCATGGGACACTTGAAAAACATTTTCCCTATGCGCTTACATGCATCCCGTTCTGTCATGGTGGAAAAAGTTGGTTCAAGAGGGATTAATGATGTTGTGGACTCAGGGGAGGACCATACACTTCATGCGGAGAAATCGATCCTTCCATCTTCGGGTGATGAGGAATTTATTTCGATAAATGAGTACGAGGTAAATCTGCCACATCTTGACCTGGAACTACCATTTGCAAATGAAATAAGTGTTCCTTCTTTTAATCAGGTTAATGGGGGGGTGATGCCATTAGGAAATAACCATTCTCCACCTCAGATGTAGCTGGGTAATGCTCCAAATTCATCGGATTCTCATAGGGTAAATAGGATTGACCTGGGGTTTTTATCGGATATGGGGAATGCTCAATATCCTACCATACTAAATGAAGTTCGAAAGAACCCCACCATTCAAAATTCATCTGATCCTCATGGGGTAAATGGGGTTGATCTGGGGGTTTTGACAGATTTGGGGAATGCTCAACACTCTTCCATCCTTGCTAAAAATGCCAATAAAGTTCAACAGGCTCCCACTTCCTCTTTGTTAATGGGTAGGGTGGATATTCCTGAACCTAGTCTGACCCATATAACCAATATTCTATCTGAAGATCCAGACATGCCAAAACTTCCTTTATCCCCAAATACTCCCCAGCACACCTTCACTTCCGGGTCTCCACATAAACCTTCTGAGATGCTATATGTATCCCCTTCAATGCCTCCCCTTGAATGGGCATCACCATCACCTCCCCGCAATGATACTACCCTTGATATCCTGGATTCTCCCAAAAATTCTGTTGGCAGTGATATTGACTCATTACTGGGAAACCCTAACCTGGATCTTGTTGCATTAACAGTATTTGACAAAAATCCCCTTCAACATGAGATTACTATTTCACCTGAATATGGAAATAATATTACTGTTCGTAAGTGCACAAAGTATTCATCGAGACATCTTAGGGGGAGATCCAAGTCCAAATCTCTGTTTCGGGATAATTTTGAGGACCTCACTAATGTTCCATGCATCTCTGTAGCTGGTGACATTGGGGCGCTTAGAGCAAGAAAACCCCTAGAATTACCCAAATGATCTTCGTTCTATCCATTAATCTTAGGGGTATGGGCGACCCTAAAAAATTACAGCGCCTATGTGAGATTCTAAATGGTGTAAGGCCTATCATTATTCTTATCCAGGAAACTCTATGTGACATATTAAAAGCTATTAGAAGTATTTTATCTATTAGACCCGACTGGCATGTGGTGCCTATGGCTGCTGTCGGTCATGCGGGTGGTGTTATGGCTTTATGGGATCCGAATTATGTTAATTTTCTGGCATACATATTTTTTGGGGGTATTTTTCTAACTGGGAATATTTGAGGGATGAGGGATTCTATTAACATGCTAAACATATATGCCCCGTGTCAGAAAAGACTGATTTTTTGGAATCGCATGGATCAATCTGGTATCCTTCAGTTACACAACCTTATTTTTATGGGTGACTTTAATTCAACTTTTAAAGTAGATGAATCATGGGGTTCCCGGGAAAAAGCTGATCCTTTGGCTGGATACATTGGAGGGGCTTTTGAGAAGGTTAAGATGATGGATGTGCGCCCAAATCCCATTATTCCTACATGGACTAACAGGCGGGCTGGAACAGAATTTATTGGCAAAAGACTGGACAGAGCCATGGTAAAGGAGGATATGGCAGATCAAATGGGTAATATTCGGTCACATACCCATGTGACCGACATTTCAGATCATATGAACATTATTCTTTCATGGCGAACAGAAGGCAAACAATGTGCAATTCCATTGAAATTAAATAGAGTATGGCTTCAGGATGAAGAATATAATACGATCATTCAGAAACTATGGGCTGATAATTCTTCCTTCTCGGGTATTCAGGGATGGGCACATTTTCATGCCAAGCTTAAACAGGTCAAGATCACTACTAAGGGATGGGAAATCAGCAAGAAGGAAAAACTCAGGAGCGAATTAAGTATCATTAATAAAGTTCTCAGTGAAATGTACACAAATTTTGTCAATACTCCCCCTAATGATGAGAATTATAGACATGTGGCTAAATTACAATAGCGAAGGGATGAAATTATGAAGATAGAAGAGATCACTTGGAAGCTTAAAAGTAGGATCACATGGCTCAGGGAGGGGGACTAAAATACTAAATTTTTCCATAAATTAGAAAATGCTCGAAGGAACAAAAATTCTATTTGGTATATTGACAAGAAGGATGGTTCCTGCATTCACACCAAGGAGGAGATTACGGGGGAGGCTTTTAGACATTTTTCGGCTTTTTACAAAGCTAATAAGGATATTTCACATGAAAGCTAGGAATGGATTCTCCAGTACATGCCACATATGTTTGACGAGGAGGCAGTCGGGATAATAAATGCTCCAATTTCTAAGGCGGAAGTACAGTCCACAATCAAATCTTTCACCCACGACAAATGCCCCGGCTCGGATGGATGGCGTGCGGAGTTATACTTACACTTTTTCGACATAATGGCCGATGAAATTACGGAGGTGGTGGAGTAGGCTCGGATATCAGGGCATATTCCGACAAACATGAACTCTACTTTCTTGGGGCTCATCCCTAAATCATCTGACCCCAAGACGTTCCTAGACTTCAGGCCCATTGCATTATGCAATCTTATATATAAGATATCCTCCAAAATCATTGTGAACAGAATGAGATGCACACTGTCAAAGCACATCTCCAGGGAGCAGTATGGTTTTCTGAAGGGTCGGTCCATTCATGATGCTATTGCTATTTTTCAGGAGGCAATGCATTCGATGCATAGGATTAAGATGGAAGCCCTCATTATGAAGATTGATCTCTATAAAGCATATGACACTGTTGATTGGTCATACATTCGTGTGATTCTCCTTAATATTGGGCTACTAATTAATATTATAAGGTGGATAATGACTTGCATAACATCTGTTGCATATGCTATCATTATAAATGGAGTTCCGACGGATTTTTTGGTGCTAAAAGGGGCATCAGATAAGGATGCGTTTTATCCCCCCTTATCTTCATACTGGTCATGGACGGAACTAGCAGGCTGATGCAGATGGTGGTGTCTTCACATTTTATATCTGGGCTATCATTTTCAAAGGAGGTATGTATTACACACTTACTATTTGTAGATGATCTTTTAATTTTCTACAGAATCATTCAGAATCATTGGTTTTCTATTCATTTCTTGCTGATCTGGTATGGGAGGGCGACTGGAATTTGTATAAACAAAGAAAAATCTTTCCTTATCTCTGAATATGGAGATGAAGAGGAGATAAATTTTATTTCGGATTTTCTTGGTGTCCACATCAAGAAGGTAGATGAAGGCTTTACATATTTGGGTTGCAGAATAAAATCATGTAGATACAGGGTAAAGGAATGGCGTTGGTTCGTGGAAAGATTCAAAGATAAGATCTGTAAATGGACACATAGATGGCTCTCACTGGGTGGCAGACTGATCATGATACAAGCGGTATTCACACATCTAGTGATACAATGGCATCATTTATATTAATTTCTTGAACATGATGTGCATAACATTAATCAGATACTGGCTAAGTTCCTGTGGGGCGGTCCAGGTATGTATAGCAAGATACATCCTGTAAATTTTCAGCTATTATGTACTCCCAAAAAACTTGGGGGATGGGGTATATTAAATATTTGGGCTTTCAACTCCACCCTGCTCATTAAGTCGTTGTGGAGGGCTATCAGAGGTAATGGAATTTGGAATAATATTATATCTGTGAAGTATTTGCATGGTATATCCCTACAAGAACTATAAAGGGGGCACCACAACTTGCCCAGCAGTATGTCGGCCATTTGGTTGGGTTTCAAAAAAATACTCTCTATATTTTCTGGAAGATTAGTTTGGAAATTTAGAAATGGGCTGAAGATTGTACTGGGGGCTGATAGGATTTTTGGCATGTGAGCGGATCTGCTCCCATCTCCACGAATCATCCACAGATTATCACATAGGGGGATTTTTCATTTCTTCCAAATTATTCACTATTGGGATCATGGGGCTCCCATTCTGAAATCTGCTTCTGTACTTGGAATCACAGGGAGGGATTCTGAGGACTAGAAGATTTATACTCAGGATGTTCAAGCCGCTGGTTTATGCTATAGGGAGGACGGTGATATGATTACGTGGGTGGGATCTCTCACATCGGACGTGGTGGTTGTCAGCGAGACATATGCACACATTATATCCTTGTCTGCTATTGAGGGAATCTTCTTGAAGTTATGGCCTTTCTGGAGACGTAATATCCCTACTAAGATTCTTTTATTTGTATGGCTGGTTTGAAGGGGAAAAGTCCTAACATGGGACTCCCTTATACGTCATGTCTATCAGGGGCCTGGGAGGTGTGTATTATGCGGTCTGGCGGAAGAGTCTGTATCACATCTCCTTTTCACATGCCCCGTGGTACTGGGAATATGGAAGCTCTTCAGCCTTCATATCATTTACCCAACATGGATTCCATAGGACTTCATGGAGGCATATCATAGATGGGACAAAATTCCAGGTAAGTTTCAGGCTCTGCCTTTTTTTCTGATATGGGAAGTTTGGTTGGCGTGTAACTGGATTATATTTGAAGATATGGTTTTCTCAATGGCTCAAATACATTCTGTCATTATGCGATGGATCAGCCATCAGATTCAGATTGGGATCGAAATTGTGGATGGTTCGCATAGATATAGACCACACCCCATTGCTCTACCAACGATTTTCTTTGATGGGGCTTGCCAAGAGGAATTGATGGGGTGTGGTGCATGGACTAAGATATCGGGAGAGGAACGTATCCATGTTTGCTAGCATGGTGGAAAAGGTAATAAAATTCTGGCTAAGCTCATGGCCCTATGGGGGGGTCTATATGCAGGACATTGCCTGGGCATTATGGATGCAAACATATTCGACGATTCCTAGATCATCATTGAGGCGGTAGTTGGGAAGTCTTCTCTATGTCTTCCGGGTGCACAGGGTTGGCTGTTGAGAACTCAGAGGTTATGGGAAAAGATGAATAAGCCCCCCATTAAACACATATTCAGAGAATTGAATACGAGAGCAGATGGTTTATCAAAAAAGGGCATTGGAATGATTTTGGGTAACATGATGGTTCAACAATATAAGGGTGGTCAATGAATTTGGTCAAGTGAGATCCCTATTCCATAAAATCGGTTATGCAATGGCAAGCAAGTGTGTCACAGTTTTTTGGACATATCTGGGTTCATAGCAATATCTTTCTGTTTTTTTTGTTTTTATATATGCAGGTTATCAAAGGAATATTTTTTACTACAAGCGAGCCATAGTTTACCGCCCCATTGATCACTGATGGCAGTGACTGTCTTCAATATAGGGATTTTGCATGGCTATATTCTATTTTTGCGCAAGCATATGTGGTCTTGCAAACGAAATGTCGCCCAATCCCTGCCTGATTGGGATTTGCAGTATATTTTCTTTGATCTTAGGCTTATTATTTGTATGTTAATCCCTATTATATTTCTATAAACATGGATGTAAATGTAGAATGATGTATCAAGTGGACATTTGAAATTTGGTTTTATGCACTGATATCAGTAGACATCCGAATCGTTGTATAAGTCATGATTATGGGCTCTATCACTGATTTCGGCTTATGACTTTGAACATGTATTGTTTTATTTGATAATACATCGGTTTTTTTCTTCTAGAAAAAAAATATCTACACAAATATTTAAGTTGAAGCCTAAAGAGCTGTATGAACTATGAATAATTTCAACCAAAAAGAATATGGATTATCATGTAGTTTCAACATCTATGATTATAACCTATTTCAATTCATAGGAAGGGTTAATTTTTAGATCCTCATTTTTCGAAGGTAGTAGAGAAGCATAAGGTTGAATGAGGTGAAAAATACAATTTATTTCAATGGATTGCATTTGAACTCTATGACCAATATAGCATCTATGATTATAACCTCTTTCAATTCATGGGAAGGGTTAATTTTTAGATCCTCTAAACTCTAACATTTTTCGAAGGTAGCGAGGAAGCATAGGGTTGAATGAGGCGAAAAAATACAATTTATTTCAATAGATTCCATTTTAAGCCTATGACCAATATTCGAATCACTAATTACTTTGGTTGGACTGGTCTCCTAAAAACTATCTATGTGTGCAGTGTTGTTGTCTCTTGAGATTAGGATATACTCCAAATGGAACTAAGCGATTGTAGGGAATTCCAAATTTTTATTTTTATATTTTAATAATGAAAATGATTAAATATAAAATATATCAAGTTGGGATGTGGTCTCTGTTTGGCTACTAATCGTAATCATCGTTAATGGATATAATCCACCAATTAAAATAAAAAATGCTTCAAAATTGAAAATAAAACAACACATTCCAAGGAATCAGACAAAGTCAACCGATAAGATCCTTGAGAGCACAAAATTCATGTAAATCCATAGTTATTCCATTAAAACTACACAAATTCTTCCATTGAAATAGAAATCCACCTACGCGCACCAAATAAAAAAAATAAAAAATAAAACATCAAGTTAAAAATAAAAAAATGTTACTAGATAATCTAAAAAAGAGAGTGAAAGATGGAAGTAGCACTCCAGTGAGATTTAGTGCTAGAGCAACTCCAAAGTCCCATATTTGCATGCATGTGTGTCTTCACTGATGTCATCATCACACAAAAAACTTCAGGATTCTAAACCCTCTGTGATATGTTGCCGCTATTGATGGGAATGAGACACAGTGACAACCCCTTGGCCATGTAACTATAACATTTTGTGTCATTGGTACAATTTAGCTGAATTTATGCAATAGAGAAAAATGTTCTCCTAGAAGTATCTTTGAGAAGAGAAAGGTTGGATGGAATGATGCAAAGGAGTGCACCATGTTAAAATTTTGCAAGTTCCATCGTTGTATGCAAATAACTCAATGAATCATAAATATGATTAGCCACCAACTTGACATCGATTCAAATTAGGAAAGAAAATAATATGGAGATTATGTGGACATGGTATTATCAACTGGAAAATATAAATGAAGGATTAGAGTGCAAGACCAATTCCAAAAAAATCTCCAAATCTAAGCTGAGAGTATATGGCACACAAATCTAGTGTGTGTGACTTTTGTAGAATCGTAAATAGAGAGGGAAACCAGAGCCAGTGTCATTATTCATTCTGCTTAAAAATATGTATTGATTCATAACAATGAAGTTTATTTCTATGCATGTCAAAGATGCACCGAGGTATACTTTCCTTCACATTTCCATTTAAAATTTTGGTTCTATAAATGGGGGAATTAACCACTGGGATTTTAAGGCTACAATCATGTCATGCAAGACTTCTAGAAACATGTTAAAACATGTATCAAATAACCATATTGACATAATGAAAATTCCATGACAAGGCTTGGCAGTAGTGGGACTGGACTTGCAAGTAGAAACTGAAAAAAGGGCAGCAAATAGAGATCTTGGATAACAATATTCAAAGCTTCACATTTTGTTTGTAGTTGGTTGATTAGATTCCTCTTTTGTAAGACTTTCTTGATTTTTAAGATTGTTGTAGTTCTATTAAGTATGGTTATCTCTTCTAATTCTTCTTTGTTCTTTGAATTCAAGACTTTGATCATATCAATAACTTCACTTGGCTTTTTCTTGAGATTTTCTTTCTATTCTTCTATGGTTGCTTTGCACTTGGTGATGAGCTATTGCTGTTCAAAAATTATTTGTATGGATGGCCATACCTTTGTCATAGATTTTCTGATGTCTTCCCAAATGTTTTTCTTGGCTTCAGCCAATGTCCCTTCCATTAAAGATTCACTTTGTAATTCTTTCACCTTAAGTCCTAGCTTGGGGGGCTTTTGCATCTCTTCCATGTAAAAAGTATCATTTCTAATTTTTTGTGACTCTAGAATCTGAAATCTCTGTTGTAACTTCTCATTTTCCTGTTTCTGAATAGCCAAATCTTGTATTAATTTTTTTGTATCAGTTACTGTTGATGATGTTGAAGGCTATGTACCTGCAGAAGATGTTTTAACTGCTGTGATTGGATCAATAGCCACCTATGCTTCTTGTTTCTCTTTTAACAACTCTTCAATATGTTCCTCCATTTTTCTTATTTGAATATTTTTCTCAATGATCAATTTGATCATTTCCTCTTGTTATATTCATTTTCTGCATTTTCTTTTCTCTGTGGATCTTCAGTTGAAGGAAATTTGAGCTGTTTGCATAGAGCAGAGATGTTTGCATTTTTATTTTTAATAATTTCTTTAACTGCTTTAAAATATTTTGGATCATATCCAACTTGACTACAAGATCCTCCAAAGATTTAAGTCTATTTTCTTTGGCCAATGAAGACAACTTTTCAATCTTGAGCTGAGATTGAACATTCGACAATGCAGTCTTGAGCTTGGAGAGTGACATAGTTGTAGTTTTCATTGTTGAAAAGAGAATTTCTCTAGTTTTCCTGTGCATGTCCATCTAATCAATAGGATGGATATGACTTGCATCAAATGAAAACACAATCTTTTTATATTCTGAATGAGACTTAGGAAAAGGAATTGTTTCCTACAAAAAGGCCATTTACATCCTTCCTTTCTCATTGTCAAAGGTAGTAAGAAGCATGTGTTGAGAAGTTGATTTTTGTTTCCAGAACTGGCTATACACATTGGACTTTAAAGCCTCATTCTTATGTTTGATGTCAAGGAACCTAGAGAAGATGTTTTGTTCATCAGAAGAAATGGATTTTGAATTCTGGATGATCTCCAAAGGTTCTCTAGAAAGTGATGACGATGGAGGAGTTACTGGAACATTTGTTGATGTAGAAACTTCAGTCTCTCCCAGATCAATTATCTCTAGTTGTCCTCCTTCTGAAAGTAAATTTGACCGAATCTTCGGCTTCTAATTTTGTTGTAAAATTAACTCCTTCATGATATTTTTAGTAGGTGGAAGCTCTTCTCTCACCCTTTTCTACTACTTTCTCTCAAGGACTAGGGTCTGCACATTAGAAGTTGGCAGAACCTGTTCGTCTTCCTCTTGAAGAGTTCCTTCAACCCATTGATCTTGATTCATAAAGTTTTCTATATCTGCATTGGAGGTATGATTATATGGATTTATTTTTAGTTCAACTCTCAGAGAAAAAATAATGCCATGTGGGTCATAAGACCACGGGAAACTTGGTTGGAAACCCATTTTCTTCAATAGTGCATTAGCTTCATCACCAACTCATCTGGTATTTCAAATGAAAGATCCAATACTTTCCTTGAAATTGAACTATGCTTTCCTTTTCCCTGACACAAAATGCAATTCATCCATATTTATCATCTGTAAAATGTACTCTAGGGAAAAGACTCTCATAGGAACATATCTGGGGAGCTTATATGGTGGGACTTCACATCCATATGCTCTAATTTCTGTATAATTTTCGTATAAATACCAATCCCCTGTTTTGGCTTGCTCACTCAGATGTAAAATCGTTTTGATCTCTTCTCCAATTTTGGGTTTTGTCTGACTGGTAAGCAGTTTCTTTACTGGGTGTATAAAGGAATCTATGAACTCTAAAAATGTAGTTTTTTTTTATGTAGCCCTGACTAGTTATGTCCAGTGAATCACTGATTGATCCACTCCTTGTTCATCTTGTTTTTTGAGTTTGATAGGCAGAAGATCTCCCTGTTGAAAAAGAAACATGTTTATAATTACAAAAGTGTAACTAAACACACCCTGAGTTGTGAAATTCATGAATTGTTCATGTGTATTTTCAGCCAAGAACTGGTTTTAATTATACATGAACAATGGTGCTTGATCTTTACTAAAAATAGATAGGAAACCCATGATAGGTTCATCAACTTTCTGGTCATATGGGTATCCTAACAAGTAAGAGAGAAGGGAAATACAGTGTTTAGAAGCTTCATAAAATATGGGGGATGAGTATGGTGGATTTTTCTTAGGTATCTCGGCATCCTCAGGTAAGAAAATTTTAAAAATCTAGGCTCTCTGTGGGAAATTCAACTTATGTTAGAGGTCCATAAGTGCGAATGGTGAAAAATAGGTCAGAGAATCGGATTGAGAGATAAGAATCATTTTGTTAATGGTTTCTATAGAGATGGTGATTAGAATGTTTCCATTCTGAGCCACCACTGCTCTCTTTACAGGATCATACTAACTTGGCACCAGGAAATGAGGTCAAGAAATGGATGGGTTTGTGGAAAAGAAAAGACGGGCAACATCGATTCCCATAACCTAATGAGGTCATGTTTATCAATGTTCTTTTGTCTGATCCATGTGTAATTCATGAAAATTAAATTCATATTGGGCATCTACGATCTTGAAGAAGGCATCTACGAGAGGGATCAATTCTAGGTTAAGCTGAGGAGTAGGAGTAGAGCTTTCCTCTGCAACTGGGTTGGTGGACTTTGTCTCTTCGACAACCTGTTCTTTAGATTTTCCCTTCGGGGTTACCCACTTTTTGGATTTTGCTTTCAGGGCCATTTTAAACAAAGATGGAATGAAAGGTAAGAGTATGAAGGTTGGGCAATAGTAAAAATGGTGACAGTGCGATTTGTTGATAGGGGATAGTGCGCAGAGATGGAAACTTGTAATCAACAGCAAGAAAAAGGTAAAAGTGATAAAAGGCAGGTTGTAGACTATTTTATAAGTTGAGAATATTTTAATGGATTGGATTATGACCGTAGCGGCTTAACGGCTTAGGAGCGGGCTTTAATGAGTAACTGAAGAGTACAAACAGTTATGGAGTGAACGCGCAGGTGGAGAAGCACAAATGGTTAGGGAGCGGAGAAGAAAGTGGAGAATATTTAGATGATGTGGTGGGATTTGATTCATTGAATGAATAACAGTTAAGGCACGGGAGAGAAAGATCCATTGGGTCGAGATACTGGAGAAAAGAATCGTTGGAAGATTTTTACCGTTAATGAATTTCGAGGCGAGGGTACCTCCCGGTTTGTGGTTTTGAGTGGAGGGGTGTGAAGTGATATGGTGGCGACATGTATGCAATGGAAAGTAGCCATTGAAACCACTTTTCGAACCCCCTCCCCGCGTTAACAAGAAACGGTCGAGGGGTGCGAAGTCAACCTCCGTCATTGATCTCGAGCAGGAGAGAGATCCATCGTTGAAAATTGTGATTTATTTATGAGCACGATAAGACCCTTTTTCGTTTTTAAACTTAGGATAAAATAAATCATGCACCATATAATTTTATCAATTAATGAAAATATAAACTCTTTTTAAAGAATTTAATCGCCATTAATCAATATTTAAACTTCCTTCCTTCATTCATTCTCTTGGGAGAAAGGTATTGTGAGACAAAGGATTCCCTGGTAGTAGTACATTGATTGAGGGCTCAAGGGTGGCTAGATGTAGAAATATTACGTGCAGTTGAGTCTACGGTTGGGTGGAGAGTCATCCCCAAAAATTTGTTGCGGTTATTGAAATTCAAATAGCATTCAACTTCGGAGTCTCAAGTAAGGAATATTGTCGTTACAGGTAAGTCGTCTTTTCTCGTGTTTCTAAAATTTCTATACTAGCTTGTTAATAGTTTGTGTTTATTATCAGTAATTGTGTTCATATTTTAAATCGGGATTGTTACAAGAATTATGTGCCAAAATTATGAAAAATATCTCGAATTGGACCATTCGAGTGTTGAATCTGGTAGCCCGGGCTACCCTCCTGAAATATTTACTCCAAGTGATTCCAATGTACCAACATTTAGCACTCCCGACCCTGAAAATAATCTATAGAGATTTGACAGCTATCTTCAGAAAATTTTTATGGAAAGGGGAAACCATGGAAAGGAAATGGCCATTGGTTGCATGGGATAAGCTCTGCCTTCCCAAGTATATGGGTGGGTTGGGTCTCAAAGATCCATAGGACTGGAATGCGCCTCTAGGCGCTGAATTATGCTGGAGATGGTTGTCGGGCGGAGAGGAACAGTGGAAATTCACCTGGTCACAGAATTATGGGTTAGGCTGCACTCAAGGAGACCTCCTAAGGGACCCCCCTCGATACCCTTGGTTCTTCCATTTGGAAAATGGCTAACAACAACAGTCACATTATTCAGGATCTCTTCTTTTTGGAAATTCATAACGATCAATTGACACTTTTCTGGGAGGACTCATGGTAGCAGAACCCACGCCTAGACTATTAGCCTCAGTTACAATTGATACATGACAAGATTCGAGACCTCAGCCTTGGGATGGTTGTTGATTACTAGACAGAAGACCAAGGAGAGAGTGGTTGGAAATGTTGTAAAAAGGCTCGGGAATGGTGTATCCTCATTAGCGCTAAATATTGGGAGCCTCTTCACAATAAAATCACTCATAAAATAATTAGGCACTCTCAGAAATCAAACAAACTCAGATGGGGGTACACTTTGGCAAGAAATTTCTCCCATCAAGAAGCCTATTTGATAAGGAAGTTGGCTCTCAACCTCCCTAGACATAAGATATGGCAATGAATCTGGAACGACCAAGCTTGTACCAAAGTGGGCCACTTCTTATGGCTCATGGGCCCCAAAAATATTCTGACATGGGACAAACTAATCATCCATGAATACGACGGGGCTTCTAGATGTGTTATGTGCTTTTACTCAGAGGAAAAAATGCAATACATCCTACAATATTGTTCGTTATAAAAATAAGTGTGGCAGGAAATAGATGATATTTATGGACCCAAGGACCTCTACAAGGAAGACATTTGGGATACCATCGAGGACTGGCTGATCCATAGATTCCACAATCCTATTGTAAACAGACTTTGGATCCTGAATCTTGGGTTAACCTTATGGAACACATGGAAGGAGGGCAACAGATCCATTTTTCAAAATAAGCCCCCCACCAGCTCTCTAGTTTGGATCCAGATCAAAGAAAACATTAAGGAAACCATCCTCTCAGAAAAATGGAATCCCGATAACTGGAAGACATCCTCCTTTGAAGCTCGCATCCCATCCTCCCTCAACCTGTCCCATAATATGGTCTCCCTGATGCCCCCCTCTTCTAAATTTCCAACGGTTTCCTCCCCTTCCACTTTTCCCTGTCCCGCCTTGGGATTATTTCAACTTAATTTCGATGAAGCTTCCAAAAGGAACCCTGGTCCAATAGGTTTTTGTGGTGTGCTTAGAGATCATTCAGTCATCTGGACTTATCTAGGAAAAAAAAATATAGAAATAAACATAAACACGAAGATGCAGTAGGAATAAAACTTGATTTCATTAATATCAAATAACTGAAATATGCCTACATACATAAATGGAAATAAACTAGCTCATTCAATGGTAACTTATCTCTGAGAAGATATCTGGCAACTACATGCCTCTCAACAACATTACAATGAGGTTCAAGGGAATTTTTATTATTGAACAGCTTGGTAAAACCCTAAAAATGTTGGAAATATTGTCATTGATGGCAAAGGAGCACAAAGGAGCAAAACCAGAAATATAATTAAGGAAAAGGAGCAGAGAAGCTACAAAAATAAGGAAAAGGAGTAGATTAGGCAATAATCTAGTAAGAAAGCATAAAAGAGAGGTAGAGGAGCAACAGAGAGGAAAGGAGCATCATTAGACCATTAGCAAAGGCAAAGGAGCAAAGAGGAGCAACATTAGAATAAAAGGAACAAAGGGCCAAGTCATGAAAATACATGTTCAGGCAGGAAACTTGATTGTAAGCCTATGGGAATACAATCAGGCCAAAGTTATATTATCGACAGAAAGAAATAAAGTTGAATTCTAGATTCGGTGAAGTAATATAGAAGGGTATTTTGTATTTGGACTTGAGACAACATGCTAAAGTGTGTGACAGTGTGATCATTAAAGATCTGAGCGAATGAATAGGAGAAAGCTCATAAGCCGTTGCGAGTAGAGAAGGCTAATTT
The DNA here is from genome assembly GCA_034641835.2 of Pinus albicaulis. Lineage (NCBI taxonomy): Eukaryota > Viridiplantae > Streptophyta > Pinopsida > Pinales > Pinaceae > Pinus > Pinus albicaulis. The sequence continues at coordinate 257,990 of JAXQQM020068732.1, read as the reverse complement.
ACAAGCGGCAATAGTCGAAAGCAGAGAAAAGATTAAGGCAACAAACAGTTAGAAGATTTCCAAAGGAGGAGAAGGAATGGCGAGGATTAAATCACAAAGATCAATTAAATATTAAATGACACAAATCGCAACACAAGATTAATTGAGAATGTTCAATCGCAAAGAAAATGAATAAAGTTGCGATGTGATGAAGAGGAGCCACGTGTAGGCGGGGTCCAGCGCATATCACACTCAGTAGTAAGAACTTAGAAGTGCGATAAATTTTGGGTTGCGAATATGCAATGCGATATGATCATCGTATTTCGTATCGACATTGTTATTGTTTTTTGTTAAAACTTATTTGTTCTGGTATGCGAAATTTTATATTCACCGAGGTGCGAAGTGATATGTGTTGCAATTTGGAACTGGTGTATATTTCTTGGGAGCCGATTTATGATATGTCAAAGTTTTAAAGTTCTGATAAATAAAACTGTTGCGAGCTTAAGGAAAATTTTGTGTGCTTCCAGGTTTGTCTGGGCCATAACCCACAGGTCTGCATGTAGTTTGTAAAGATGTAGTTTTATTAAGCTTCTACGTACATATATGAACATAAGGTTAATTTTTAATATATATAAATTGGGTTATGTTGGTTCAACGATATATATATATATATATATATATATATATATATATATATATATATATATATATATATGAGGTTATACCTTCCTTAAGGAAAAAGGACTCGACTCTCATGCAGAACAATGTTATGTGGTTGCGGCTGTGAGTTGAAATGGAAAGGTTGAACACAAGAGAAAAGACTCAGGCAAGTGACCCGACTGTAGTGAAAATGGTAGTGCGTCTATTTAAAAAAAAATCTGAACATGAAGGAAGTACTCGGGTGTATAAGTGACCCAACATAGAGAGAAGAGCATAAAACAGTGCGGGTAAGATATGCAATAGGAAGAGGTTGTGTAAAACATAAAGTCATGGGTCAAGTCGAGCAAAGACAATTAGGCTACATAGTTGGAAATATAGCAGTAGCCAGAGAAGACAAAGGGACAATAGGCAGAGAAGACAAAATGAACAGAAAATCAAGAAGCTGAAAGGGTTGAACTGAAATAGAAGACAAAGGGACAATAGGCAGAGAATACAAAATGAACAAAAAAGCAAGAAGTTGAAAGCGCTGAATTGAAATATTGTTGTAATTGTAAATGTAAATTCATTAATTATTTTATATTATTTGTGATGCAAAGGCAAGTCTCCAAGGCAAAGAAAAACTCCAGCTGATACTGAAATGAGTGTATATATTGTTGTAATATCTTGAATATGCTGAATGAGGAAATGAGTGGGTGGAAGGAAAAGAATCATGCTTGTTCACTTCATATTCCCATATAGAATGCAAACAACCATGAATTTATTTCTATAAATGATGTTATTGTAATGTGCATAGAGAGGTTAGAAAGTGGAAGAATGAGAGAGAGCAGATAGATATGCTGTGCACATCTAGAGTTGATATGAAAAAGATTTGAAGGCTGGAAGGACATCAGTGAAGAAGGAGTAAATAGAGCTGATATCTAGGTAAATCAACATATGATTTTATTGTAGTGTGAGGGATTTGGTGCTTCCATATCAAGTTGTAGCTTGATAGATGTCCAGTTGTAGCTTGATATTTGTCTAGTTGTTGTTGGTTGAGGTAGGAGCCTCCTGTGGGTTGCAACCTGCAGAAAAGCAATGGGAGTTGGAGCTTCCTTGCAAGTTGTAGCTTGCAGAATATGAGGTAGTAGCCTCCTGTATGTTGGAGCCTATAGAAAATCAGTGGTGAGAGGGAGTTGGAGCTTGCCTTTGCATCACAACAATAATAATATGTGGTTTTCTCCCTTATGGGTTTCCACTTATATCTTTTGTCTATGTGCATGATGATTATGTGTTGATGTATTGTATTTAATCTACTTAACACTTGCTTCTCACATATTAATATTGTTGTTTCATTATATATTAAGTTGCTTATGAAACAGAGGTGTAAATAAGTTTAAAGAAAAAGTTTTAAAAGTCCATGAATGTATTAAACTGATTCACCCCCCCCTTCTCAGTTTAACTAAGGGTTCATCAATTGGTATTAGAGCAAGTTCCTTTTGTATCAGTTTAACAACTGGAAGGAGATCCTAGGTCCCCAAAATGGCTAGCCTAAAAGGATTCTCAACAAATAAAGCCCCATTGTTTACTGGAACAAACTCTACCTTCTGAAAAATAAGAATGAAAACCTATTTGTTGTCTCTTGGATTAGAATTTTGGATTTTTGTGGAATAAAAATATGCCCCAAAGGATACCGACACAGAGAAAAAAGTGAAACAAAATTTCTTAGCTAATGAAAAAGAAATGAATGCACTCTTGAGTGATCTGTGTGAGTCAGAATTTATCAAAGTAATGCACAATAAGACTGCAAAAGATATCTAGGATACATTATAAAATATCCATAAGGGAGATAAAAAAGTGAAGATGGCCAAACTGCAAGCCTATGGAACTCAGTTTGAGAATTTAAAAATGAATGAAGATGAAGGTGTGGCCAGTTTCTTCTTAAAGGTTGCGGAAGTTGTGAATAACATGATAGCTCTAGGAGTAACAATTAAGGAGTCTATAATAGTACAAAAGATATTGAGATATTTACTATCTAGGTTTAACCCTAAGGTTTCTGCCATAGAAGAAATAGTAGACTCGGAAACCTTGACCATGAACCAATTGCTTGGAAACTTGATGACTTATGAGATGAGACTTCCAAAGGGGAAGTCAAATGTGAGGGAGGAAACCTTTAAGGCAGACAAGTGCATAGAAGAGAATGAAGGTACATGCTCATGCTTTGATGAAGAAAAGGCCAAATTTGTCAGAAGATTGGATAGAGGCACATGTAAGAATAAAGGTAAACTTCCATTTAAGTGCTTTAACTGTGGAAGAGTGGGGCACTATGCTTCAAAATTTCATCATAAGAAAATAGAGAATCAGTCAAAAGGGAAAAATAAAACCAATTTCAGAAATAGGTCGAAAGGGAACAAATTTAATAGAAGAACATTCTATGCTCAACAAGAAAAAAGTGCATCTGAGAGCTCAGATGAATCCCCCCATGAAGAAGGAACATCAGAATTCATTTTGATGGCCAAGGAAGAGATTGAGGAAGATCTCCTGGAAATTGAAGAAGAAGGTGAGGTAGATCTTGAGGGGGAGTTGGTGAGTGCCCTAAAGGACATAGATAAACTTAAGCTCAAGACTAGAAAACAGAAGGAAATCCTTTTGAAACATGTAAGGAGGAACCAAACTTCAAAGATTTTATCAAGTTGAAAATTGAAATAAAAGAAGCAAGGAAAGTAGAAGACATTATGCCGCATCAAATAAGAGAGAAAATTCAGGAATGTGGAATATTGGAATAAGAGTTGGTGAGTCTGAGGAAGAAATTGGAAAAGGATAAAATTGATTTAACAATGAACATTCAGCAGTTAAAAGGTGCTAAAAAATTGGACCAGATATTAAATGCACAAAGATCTCCTCTTGTAAAGACTGGGATAGGATATGAAGGAGAATCCAACATGTCGAAGGCAGAGGGTAAGAAATCTATTACATTTGTGAATGTTGTCCCAAAATAAAATGTTAACTCCCATCAATCTGAAAACAAAAATATGGGAAACCCTTCAAATCCTCATGAACTGTAGCAAAGACCCACCACAAGGAAAGCCCTGGAAGCAAGAGGAGTAAACAGCCAAGCAACATTCCAACTTAGATCAAATGGCTTCCAACAACATAATTTTCATATGACCAGATGGCTATATCCCCAAACAACTTTCTCTACCAGAGACAGATACTACTTCCATGGGTATTGTTATTGATGTAAAAGGTTTGGTCATAAAGCCATGGAGTGATGGGTGTATATACAGAGATTGGAGTATGGAAACTCAAGGGGAATTAAGAAAAAAGGTGGATTCACTCATGTACATAATCCATTTTGAAATACAATCACATGTTTTTGCTACCATAAAAATGGGCACAAGTCTCACGAATGTCCTCTCAAAGACTATGATCCATCTCCTCAGGGAATTTACCAAACAAACAATTGCATGCCATGGAAAAGGAACCTAAATAAGTGTGATCCATTTCTAATTGCTCAAGATTAGAATAATCAATGGTATGTGGAAAAATGGGTGTTCAAAACATATGACTGGAGACCGAAGCAAGTTTGTAACCTTTGATGGAAAGAAATCTGCAAATGTAACATTCGATAATGATAGAGTAGGGAAAATCAAGGGAAAAGGCACAGTTAGCCTGAATAATGGAAGAGGATAGGCTCAACATGTATTGTTTGTGGATGGTTTGAAATCCAATCTACTAAGTGTCAGTCAAATTTGTGATAAAATCTGTGAGGTCCTTTTTCAGAGCCCAAGATTGTGAAGTGGGGTCTATCACCACAGAAAAGACCTTGATCAAAGGTGTTCGAACAGAGAGTAATTTTTATATAGTAGAAAAATATAATGAAGCATGCCACATCAGCAAAATTGATGAATCTTGGTTATGGACTAGAAGATTGGTACATCTAAATTTTGACCACATCATCAAACTGGGCAAAAAGAAAGATATCAGAGATTTTCCTACAATAAAGAAGCCACCAAATACCATATGTAAGTCCTACCAACTGGGCAAACAAACTCGCACATCATTCAAAGCTAAATACCAACTATCTACAAGTAAGCCTCTTTAGCTTGTACATATGGACCTGTGCAGACCTTCAAGAGCAAATGCACCAGGTAGAGAATCATATTTCATGTTGATAATCGATGAATTTTCTAGATTAGCATGGGTGGAATTTCTCAGATATAAATCCGAAGCATTTGAAAAATTTAATATATTCAAGGCACTGGTAGAAAGTCAAACTGGATGTAAACTAAAATGCATCAGATCAGACAGAGGAGGTGAATTCATAGACGATGATTTTGCAGACTTGTGCAATGAATGTGGGATAAAGAAATAGTTTATAGTTGCAGGTACACCTCAACAAAATGGAGTGACAAAGAGGAAAAGTAGGTCTGTACAAAAAATTTCCAGAGCCATGATGCAAGAAAGGAACATTCCTCAAGGCTACTGGGCAGAAGCAGTACACACAGCCATTCATATTCTCAACAAAGCTCATCTCAGACCAAATTGTTACAATACTCCATATGAACCGTGGCATGGGAAACTGGAATCAATTAAGCACTTTAGCGTCTTTGGCAACAAATTTTTCAGAAAGAATAATGATGAAAAATTGGGGAAGTATGATGCAAGAGTTGATGAAGGAATATTTTTGGGATATGCATCAAAGAGTTAAGGTTACATGTGCTACAATAAAAGACTGCATAAAACTGTGGAAAGCATTGATGTGAGATTCAATGAAGAACTACCAGACAGAACAAGAAGTACAAACTGTGTCAATATTTCAGATGATCATGAAGTTAAAAATCAAGAAAATCAAGAATAGAATAAGGAAACAGAAGATACAGAAATAAACTCAAAAGGACCCTCAAGACACACTCGGAAGAGCCATCCAGAAGATCAAATCATTAGAGAGAAGAGTGTAGGAGTCCAAAATAAAAGACATCTAGCTAAACAAACCGAGGGAGTGTACCTAGCCATGCTGTCACAGATAGAACCGAAGAATTTCGATGAAGCCAGAAAAGACAAAAATTTGGTAAATGATATGAACGAAGAATTAGACCAGATTAAGAAGAACAAGACCTGGGATTTAATGCCAAGACCTGTTGGGAAAAATGTCATTGGCACAAAGTGGATATTCAAGAATAAGATGAATGAAAAAGATCAGGTAATCAGAAATAAATCCATACTTGTATGTAAGGGATACTCTCAAATTGAAGGACTTGACTATGATGAAATTTTTTCCCCTGTAGCAAGAATGGATGCAATTATAATGTTTCTGGGTTTTGCATGCTATCATGATTTCAAGGTATATAAAATGGATGTGAAGTCTGCCTTCTTAATTGGAGATCTAGAGGAAGAAGTCTACATGGAACAACCTGAAGGATTTTTCTTAGCAGATAAAAATGACTATGTGTGCAGATTAAAGAAAGCCCTATATGATCTCAAACAAGCACCACGTACATGGTATTCTAGGCTAGACAAGTACTTCAAAAAACAAGGTTTCAAGAAGGGAGGAGTACACAACAATCTGTATATAAAGGCTGATGAAAATGACCTCTTAATTGTAGTAACATATGTAGATGACATCATGTTTGGTAGCAACAAGGAGGAGTTAGTAAAAGGATTTGTAGAAGAGATGAAGTTAGAATTTGAGATTTCTATGATTGGAGAGCTTAACTTCTACCTAGGACTTCAAATTCTACAAAATAATAAAGGAATATTCATTTCACAAGAAAAATACATAAGATACATGTTAAAAAGATTCCAAATGGAAGACTGCAAACCTGTGTCAACTCCCATGATCACTGGATGCAAGTTATGTGTTGATGATGGATCCGCAGATGTAGATCAAAGACTTTATAGATCTATGATAGGAAGTCTGATGTAACTGACTTCCTCTAGACCATACATTATGTTGGTAGTAGGACTTGTGGCAAGATATCAAGTAGCACCAAAACAAAATCACTTGCTAGTGTTATAGCATCATTTCTCACCTTGACATGATTCATGATTGCTACATGGCTTTATGGGCACCCATTCCTACAGACTTGGACAAATTCACTTAAAAACAGTGGAAAATCCTTCATACGCGACTATGCCCGTGTTTTTCCGCGTGTATACGCGAGTACAGCTAGACTTTTCCGCGTATTCCATTTTAATGATTAAAAAATATATAAAAATCCCTAATTTCGCGCTGGGTTGATGGTTACTCAGGTAGTTCAACCACCCCAGCCCGTGGCCAACTGTTTCCAACTGCTGAAACTACTTGGAGGGACTATAAAAAGACCTCATATGTATGGCCTAAGAGGGAGAGAGAATTATTATTATTATACTCTGTTGGTTCCCTATCCAAGTCTGATTCCCCATGCCTCCTGCACTTTCCCAGTTCATTTCAGGAAACCCTTGTTTCCTTGAGATACACATCCCTTTATATGTTATCTCGTATGCACTCATTTGGAAGGAGTTTTAGCGAGGCAAGGGCTGGACGGATCCGGACGACGGTCTGCGAAGGCCTTGGAAGGATCAGGTGATCTCTCCACTTACTTTTGTACGTACTATTTTTATAATACAGAAGTATCATGCTGTTCCCGAAGTAAACGTGTTAGTGTATGTTTTAATGTATGAAGAATATTTGTTATACAAGCATTTATGATGATTTATTTAATGTTTTATATGAATCTCGCTAACATATAGAGTAGAAATATACTGTACAACTTGTCCTTTGTGCTGGTTTCTTCTTGTATTTTAGGTGAAAAAGGAAGGACGGTTGCAGGGAGTTTGAACTCCACGTGGATCTACTTCAAACGTAGGACCAACGGGTAAACCTCTCGTTCTGCTCTATTTCGTTTTCATGACTGTGCATGATCGTGTGAGTCTCTGTTAAATAGTACGCCCCTGCTCTGTGGAGGTTGAATCCCAACCAACCTCTAGGGTGTTAAATCTCCGAAACAGAACTGGCGACTCCGCTGGGGATTTCACATTGAGAGCATATACAGATGTAGACTGGGCCAGCTGTGTGTATGACAGGAAACACACAAGTGGAGGTGCATTCTATTTGGGAGAAAGGCGGTGGCATGGTTAATCAAGAAGCAAACAGTTGTCTTTCTATCTACAGTAGAAGCAGAATACATAGCAGCAGCAGCTTGTTGCACACAACTGATGTGGATGAAACAAACTCTTCAAGACATGAAGGTAAGCATCACTGAACCTATTTCTATCAAATGTGACAATACAAGTGCAATAAGCGTATCAAAAAATCTAGTACTTCATTCGAAAACCAAGCACATCCTAATAAAGTACCACTTCCTCAGAGAACAAGTAGAAAAGAAAATAGTAAAGATGGAATATGTACCAACAAAGGAACAAACGACAGACATATTCAAAAAACCTCTTGCTAGAGAACCATTCAAATATCTAAGGGACAAACTAGGGGTAGTGTCTGCAGATGATACTCTCTGATATGATAAAAAAAATGATGAAAATCCACTCGCAAAGTTTGCAATATCAGGAATAGAAATAGTGCAATCAACCAGTTAGTATCAGACAAGAAGCATCATTCCATGGGGAGACAAGCCATCAGCCATGAACATAGAAATAAAGAGGAACCTTGAATGCTGCTGAAGATAACTTCTAATGACGAAATTCTCCTGATTTTAGCCAAAAAGTTCAACAATCTAGCACATTTCAACACTATACATGCAAATGCAATGACTCCCAAAGTATTGTCCCAATGTTACTTACACACCAAAATGAAGCAGTAGTCTCATCCTGGTATGTGGACAAAATGAAGAATTCTTATCTAGAACTCTAGTAATGCAATGATGGAAAATACACTAGAAAAAGGTGAAATCCTTTGCCATTGATGTCAAAAGGCGGATGAAAAACAAGCAGAGGAAGAAAGACACTTCTCAGAATGAAAGGGGGAGAAAGTCTTGGAGGAAGTGTTGCCATAATTTCCAAAGGGGGAGACTGTTGGAAATATTGTCATTGATGGCAAAGGAGCACAAAGGAGCAGCACCAGAACTATAATTAAGGCAAAGGAGCAGAGAAGTAGCAGCAATAAGGAAAAGAAGCGGATCATGCAATAATGCAGTAAGAAAGAGTAAAAGAGAGGCAGAGGAGCAGCAGAGAGGCAAGGAGCAGCATTAGACCATTAGCAAAGGCAAAGGAGCAGAGAGGAGCAACATTAGAATAAAAGGAGGAAAGACAGAAAAGGGTATAGGAAACTTGATTGGAAGCCTATGGGCATACAATCAGGCCAAATGTAGATTATCGACATAAAGAAATAAAGCCAAATTCTGGATTCGGAGAAGTAATACAAAAGGGTATTTTCTATTCGGGCTTGAGATAACATGCTAAAATGTACGGCAACATGATCATCAAATATCTGAGCGAATGAATAAGAGAAAGCTTAGGAGGAGTTTCCAGTAGAGAAGATGAAGTTACAAGCAGTGATAGTGGAAAGCAGAGAAAAGTTGAAGGCAACAAACAGTTAGAATATTTCCAAAGGAAGAGAAGGGGCCGCGAGGATTAAATCGCAAAGATCGGGTTAATATTAAATATCATAGATCGTAGTGCAATATTGATTGGGAATGTGCGATCACAAAGAAAATTAATTAAGTTGTGATGCGATGAAGAGGAGCCACGTGTCGGCGGGGTTCATCAAATATTGCACTTGGTAGTAAGAACTTGGAAGTGCGATAAAGTTTGGGTTGCAAAGATGCGATGTGATATCGTCATCGTATTTCGCATCGGCATTGTTATTGTTTGTTGTTAAAAGTTATTTGTTCTAGTATGCAAAATGTTATATTCACCAAGGTGCGAAGTGATATGTGTTGTGATTTGGAACTGGTGTATATTGATTGGGAGCCTATTTATGATATGTTAAAGCTTTAAAGTTCCGATAAAGCAAAACATTGCAAGCTTAAGGAAAATGTTGTGTGCTTCCAATTTTGTGTGGGCCATAACCCACAGGTCCACATGTAGTTTGTAAAGATTCAGTTTTATTAAGATTTTGCATGCATATATGAACATAAGGTTAATGTTTAATATATATAAAGTGGGTTATGTTGGGTCAACGAAATATATATATATATATATAATATATATATATATAATATATATATGTGTGTGTGTGTGTGTGTGTGTGTGTGTGTGTACCTTCCCTAAGGAAAAGGGATCCGACGCTCGTGAAAAACAGTGTTATGCGGTTGCAACTGTGAGTTGAAACGGAAAGGCCAAACACAAGAGAAAAGACTCGTGCAAGTGACCCGACTGTAGTAAAATTGGTAGTGTGCCTATTAAAATAAAAGTCTGAATGTGAAGGAAGTACTCGGGTGTATAAGTGACCCAACACAAAGAGAAGAGAATAGAACGTTGCGGGTAAGATATGCAATATGCAGAGGTTGTGTACAACATAAAAGCATGGGTCAGGTTGGGAAAAGACATTTAGGCTATAGAGTTGGAAATATAACAGCAGGCAGCGAAGACAAAGGGACAGTAGGCAGAGAAGACAAAATGAATTGAAAAGCAAGAAGCTCAAAGGGTTGAATTTAAATATTGTTGTAACTGTAAATTTAAATTCATTAATTATTTTACATTGTTTGTGATGGAAAGGAAAGTCTCCAAGGAAAAGAAAAACTCTAGTTGATACTAAAATGAGTGTATATGTTGTTGTAATATCCTGAATATACTAAGTGAGGAAATTAGTGGGTAGAAGGCAAGGATTCATGCGTGTTCACTTCATATTCCCATATAGAATGAAAACAACCATAAAGTTATTTCTATAAATGATGTTATTGTAATGTGCATAGAGAGGTTATAAAGTTGAAGAATGAGAGAGAGAAGACAGAGATGTTGTGCACATCCAGAGCTGATATGAAGAAGATTTGAAGGTTGGAAGGGCAGCAGTGAAGAAGGAGTAAAACAAAGTTGATATCCAGGTAAATAAGCATATGATTTTATTGTAGTGTGAGGGAGTTGGTACTTCCATATCAAGTTGTAGCTTGATAGATGTCCAGTTGTAGCTGGTTGAGGTAGGAGCCTCCTATGGGTTGTAGCCTGCATAAAATATATGGGTGTTGGAGCTTCCTTGCAAGTTGTAGCTTTGAATAATTTGAGGTAGTAGCCTCCTGTAGATTGGAGCCTATAGAAAATTAGTGGTGAGAGGGAGTTGGAGCTTGCCTTTGCATCACAACAATAATAATATGTGGTTTTCTCCCTTATGGGTCTCCACTTATATGTGTTGTCTATGTGCATGATGATTATGTGTTGATGTAATGTGTTTAATCTTCTTAACACTTTTTTCTCACATATTACGATTGTTGTTTCATTATATATTAAGTTTCTTTTGAAATGGAGGTGTAAATAAGTTTAAAGAAAAAGTTTTAAAAGTACATGAATGTATTAAACTATTTCACCCCCCCCCCTCTCAGTTTAACTAAGGTTTCATCAAAAAAACCAAAACCCTAACCCCAGGAGATGAAAGGCCAAGAATTTGTGGGCCCCGTTGGGGTTAGTTGGGCAGCCAACTTCCCAGGGTCGTAACTTGGTCATATTATCTCTGTTTGGCACATACAATATATCATCAGAAATATCTCTCCATGTACTATATTATTTTCCGTAGGCCCCTTCCTATAGCTACAATCTTGCTGCAGACCTCAAAAAATGTCGTTTAGGGGGTCAAAAATGCTCTGGAAGTTTAGGACCCAAACAAATGCTAAAAATAGTAAATGCTGCGATAAACAAGGAAACAGATGAAATTGATTGGAGGTTTAGGTGGAATAGGTGTGTGGCTACCCATATACACTTGGATCATTCCTCCCCCCTAGAAAGAAATGGTCCCCATTACATGTAGAGCCTCCATGAGGCAAGGAATTTTTTGTTGAACCTTGTCCTTGGTGAACCACTTTCCCTCGTGAAGGAGTTGGCCTTCTTTGACAACTCAATATAGTTGGATCCTCTACTAGTGGGTGTTCTTGATCTGCATTTCCATGATCCAATTAGTTGTGTCTTTTTCCATGCATTTTACTTTAACTTTGTTGGTGTTGTATGTGTCCAGTAATGGTGAAAAGTAGGGATAGAGGCGGTCCAAATTGAACAATGGGTGCATAAAAAGGAATGGTGGAATACCGAGCTCAAAGGAATTGTCCCCTACATCTTTGGTGATGATGTATGGCTCATATTGGAGTGGGTGAATCTTGTAGTGGGTTCCACTGAGGCACTCCTTCAACAAATGTATCCAAACTTTGTCGCCCACTTGGAACTTGTGTGGCACCTGATGTTGACCATGTCGCTGCTTGTACGTAGCATTGGCTTTGTCCAATATGACATGGACCTATTGGCGAATGTGCTAAATGCACTCAATGAAGTTGTTCACCTTGTCAGCTTTATACTAGACATGAGCCGAATCTACCTAAGTAGCTGCAAATGGCATGGCAACATTAATGGGACATAGTGGCTAGAATCCTAAACCCACCTAAAAGGGGTTGTGTCCAATTAAGTTGTGGAGAGCTTGGTTATAGATGTGTTGTACACAGGGGAGGCTTTTATCCCATGTGTGTGGATGCTTTGATTTGTACATGCATAGAGTGTGTACAATCATCCTGTTGACAACCTCTGTTTGGCCATCATTTTGGGGGTGGAACGTTGTGCACTTAGTGAGCTTGTTGTCTAGCATCGACCACAGACTTGGCCAAAATGTAATAAGGAACCTTTTTTCCCAATATGAGATAATGGATAGTGGGGTCCCAAAGTGTACCCACACTCATTCAAAGGAGAGTTTAGCAGTGGCTTCTACCATGATATTCTTCTTGTAGGCTGCCATAATGGCCATGTTAGAGAATCTGTTGACGACCACAAAAACGCAGTCATTTCCATGCTTGGTAGAAGGAAGGCCCGACATGTAATCCATGGAGATGGATTCCCAAGGTCGATTAAGGCTATGAAATGAAGTATATAGGCCTTGCTTCTTGATGGTGAGTTTATAAATGGCGCAGGTAGTGTAGGATTCGATGTACTTCCCTACATCCTGTCGAAGGTTCCACCGATAGAAATACTTCTAAAAAATTGCCACTATTTTCTCGATCCTGAAATGTAAAGTGACCCAACTGTAGTGCGCTTCCAAAATCATATTAGCATGCTCACTTGAAGGAACACAAAGGTGTCCTACGTGGCATAATGGTGAATCCTGGAGGTGAAAATCTAGAACTCGCTTACCTTACAAGATCATCTAGTATGTGTTGCTGAATTATAGATCACTTTTGTAGATATGTGGCCAACTCGAAGTCTCGTGCCCACAAGAGTCTAGTACACCGGTTAGCACCACGATCGGTGGTCGACTGAGGTAGTATGAAACATTATTGGTGCTTCCATTTTTGCACTTGATTTTCAAATGGAACTATTGTAGGTATGTGTACCATTTTTGATGGTGATCGTTTTGAAGCTTCCTTTGTGTTTGTATGAACTGCAGGGGTCGTTGATCTATGTGGATAACCATTTCCTTCCCTAAAATGTAATGATTCCATTGTCGATAGACATGCATAATGGAATACATCTCTTTATCATAGTTGGGATACTTCCGGATTGTTTCTGAAAGTGTTTCACTGTCATATGCCACTGGATTCCCATGTTGAGTAAGAACTACCCTAATAGCATGGTCAAAGGCATCTATCTCGATCTCAAATGGTTGTTGCAAATCTAGATATGTGAGCATTAGTGTAGAGCAGAGTTGTTGCTTCAACTCTGCGAATTCCTTATATTGAGATTCAGACCAAAATAATTTTTCTTTTGCTCCTCCCTTGGTGACTTCACTCAAAGGCCAACTGATATGAGAGAATCCCAACATGAACCTGCAGTAGAAATTGCTAAGACATAGAAAGTTGCAGATCTCTGTTAGAGTGGTTTGGGCTGACCCATCCCAAATGACCTAGATCTTGGTTGGGTCCACATGCACCACCCTCTTATCAATGATGTATCCCAGATATTGAACCTAGGTCATGTCGAAAGTGAATTTCTCCAAATTAGCACACAACTTGTGTTGCCGCAATTTCCGAAGGACCTATCAAATGTGGTGGAGATTCTCTTCCCAACTCTAGCTGAAGATCATGATGTCATCCAAATACACCACCAAAAATGAGTTGGTGAATGGTCAAATGATGTCATTCGTCAACCTCATGAAGGTTGTGGGGTTATTCGTAAACCGAAAGGCATGAGAAACCATTCAAAAATACCCTCCTTGGATTTGAAGGAAGTCTTCCTCACATCAGATTTTTCTATTGGTACTTGGTGATACTTGGACTTCAAGTCAATCTGACTGAAATATTTCCCCCCTTTGAGTTTCTCCAGAAGGTCATCAATCCATGGGATTAGATACCTATTCCAGACAATGATCTTGTTCAATTCTCAATAGTCCATACAGAGTCTCCAAGTCCCATCCTTCTTCTGCACCAACACGATCGAGCTCTCATAGGGTGATGAGCTTGGCTAGATTTGACCTTTCTGCAACAAATCCTGAATCTTCCTCTTGATTTCATTTTTCTTCAGAACAAAGTGCTGATAGATCGGTCCTTTGGGTAGCGGTACGTATGGGGTCAGATCGATGGAATGCTTGACCCGACATTGTAGAGGTACCCCTGTGGGGGAGGTGAAGATGTCCCCGTACTCCTCCATGACCTTGTCCATTTGTTGCTGTCATGCAGAGGAGCCCTGTTTGGAGGTCATGGACAAAATATTCTTCTTTCTCTAAGGGTGGATCATAAGGAAAAAAAATTTCCCTATTTTGGAAATGAGCTTACTGGATTGCTTTGCAATGATTAAAGAGATGGCGGTATGTGTTTCTACCTCTGGTATCTTATACAATGTATTACCCAAAGTAACAATGGCAGTGTGAGGCCTAGACTCATACTTAACATGTTGCTTCCAAAATTACAGTCGGCCTAATAATACATCACAAAATTCGAGAGGAGCAACATCACTTAATACATCATTCGTGAAGGGCTTTATGTTGTAGGGAACACGACACTATTGGCTGACGTGGAGATCTCATCCTTGATGAAGCCACTCGATGGGGTATGGTTGTGGGTGTGTTATGGTCAACAGGCACAACTGCTTCATGACCTCTACTAAAATGAGGTTATTTTGGCTCCCGTTGTCAACAATGAACTGCAACGGTGAGCCCTTCACCCAAATCTGGGAATGGAAGAGGTGATCCCCCTCCTCTATATATTCAGGTTCCTCCTTTTGGACCTTGGTGGTGGCAACAATGGTACTCGGCTCCACATCGATAATTTTATTCCATTTTTCATTCCCCTTGTCGGGTTCTGACTCAGGTCTAAACATGCATCTAATTTGGAAGCCTTCAGCTCGACTGCCGGTGACTTCTTGGCCCAACACTCACTTGTGTTGTGATTGGAGCTCTTATGGACCTCGAACCACTTTCTTGTGTCCTTCTTTGGATTTATGGTGTTTTTCTTCGCTTGCAGCTTCAGTGGGTTATCCTGGGCCACCCCGCCTTGGATTTTTCCTTTGTTCTATTGTTTCGGGGTGCCTTTCCCTTGCTTCTGATTCATAGATCCAAAGTCTTACTTCTTATGTTTGAATTTATTCTCAATCTTGGAAATATACGAGTATACTACACCAAATTAGGATATTTCGAGGAACTTCATTTCCTCCTAGATTTATCCATATAGACAACTGCAGTACTTAAGCACCAACTGTTTCTTTGAATCTTTGATACCCAACTTTGTGCGTAGGGTATGGAAAAGATTCGTCGGCTCATGCACATCATGATACCTTTGTTGTCGTAGTGTAGTCCATTGTATGTACTTGTCCTCATAGCTCCCCATAGGGTAATATTGTTCCTTGACGACGTCTCGAAAATAATTCCAAGTGGGTTCAGTCAAGAACAGGGAGGATTCCCCCTCGTCCTTTTGCTCATAATAGGTTTCCCACCAATCCTTGATAGTAGGTTTCCCACTAATCATTCAGATGGATAAAAATATTATTAATGGATCATACCTCCCAAATATTGCTATGAGCTGCAATTTGTAAGTGAAATTAGAAAGTGTTAAACATTTCCTCTCCAACTTCGAGTATGTCTCCATGTACGATGTCTATTGAACAAGAAATAGAGTGGTAGACTGGTTCAAAAATTGGGGATCAACTAATATGCACAAAATTTTATCCTTGGCTTGGGGGGATATTTGGAGCAATGCAGACCTTGACCTAGGATACATCCAGGCCCTCCAAGCTCTTTTGGATGCATACCTTTAGGTCCCCAATGGGGGTTTTTTAATTGATGGATAGATGGAGAGGGTGGCGTCGGCGGTGCCTGTCCCACATCCACGTGCATCCCTACCTTAGATTAATGAGTAATAATGTGAAAGGACAATGAATCTTGTTTTCAATGATTAAGGCCTCTATTAAACTAGGCCTATGATGTTCATCTGGTTGTGTTTGGTTATGGATGGAAATGAGTTGGGTGTGTAGAGAGGAGAAGGTCACTGTGTTTCTTCATGCCCCTTTGAGGTCTTTGTCGTAGGGGAGAAGCGAAAATGAATTTGGGTGGATGGTGGTGTCATTGACCGACCCTTAGAACCTGGGATGAATTTAGACACTGGAAGGAGCTACATCGAGCCATTTAGTACCTATGGTGGAACACAGATAGGAGGATAGGATTCAATGGGGGTTAACCCCAGTAAATTGAAGGAAAAGTGCTTTATTCTAGTTTCTAAAGGGAGGAGCTCTCAATTGCATGGACAAGGATGTTGGCTGACTGCGGGATTGAGATGAGGTGGGTGGGGAGGTGTGTTGCCACCGAAATCCTCCAAGGATGCTTTCGTAAGTTTTTGGTTGTCCCTGTGGCATCTAACCAGAGTCACTTTGCCCATTTTTTTCGGGGTGTAGGGTGGTGGTCTGTCTTGTGGGTGGTGATCTGTCTTGTGGGTGGTGGATCATCATCCTCTGTTTGGCCTTCAAATTTGGTGAAAAGTCTGTGTTTCTTTCTTTTATTGTGTTTGGGTGTGAGTGTTTTAGTGGGGATCCTACTGGGATGCCTCGTCAAAGGGGAAGTCTGCACTGGGGAGTGTTGGCTCCCCATGATTTGCAAGATTGGAAAGAACAAATCTGCAGGGAACCACATCAAACCACTTTGGAGTCCAAGGATATAGAATTCTTGGACTCAGAGAGGGCTCTCTCTATGTTTGTGTTTGAAGATGATGTTATATTTGTGCTTATGTTTTATGATCTTAGGCTTGTTAGGAAGTTCTGAGGACTTGTTTGTTTTGATTGATTGAATGGTTAATTGATAGATCAATGGTGTGATTAATTGAGGGAATGTTTCAGCTGAATAGATAGACCATGAGAGACCTTAATTCATTGGGAAATGGATTCATAAAAGGATTTAATTGTTCACCAACTCTACAAGGGTTTTCATAGGGTAAGCTAACTATATCAAGTGGATCTCTTATATTAGATGGTATATGAAATGACAGTAAGTTGTGAAAATAGTAAAACTAAAGGGAAATTAAGAATCCTTTAGCTCTACTTCAACAAGAAAAGCCTTTTAGGTAAATGTTTGAGTCAAACCAAAGGACAGGGCATACCATAGACTTCTTTGGCCATACTTTACTAAGAAAACCTTTCAAGACAACAATCCAACAATCTTAGGATTACTTTCAGACAAATAAAACATTTAAGATAATAGTCAACATAACTAAAGAGAAATTAAGAATTCTTTAATCAAATGAAAAGAAATTTGCAGCAACAGTTCAAGACATACCAAAGGACAGGGCATACCATAGACTTCTCTGGCTTGACTCTATTGAATTATTTCTAAGACAACAAGCTAGGTGGAACCTAAGAGCAATTAAGAATTCTCTAATCAGACCTTTGTTAGGTCCCTATATTACTTGTATAGTCCCTTATTTCTGTTAGTGTAACCCCCTTATTGTTATTATTGTACCCTTGTAACCCCCATTTTGTTATTATTGTGCCCTTAAATTATTATTGTTAGGTCGGCTAGGATTACATTGTGGCCCACTAGGATTACATTGTGGCCCCATGGACTCCTATATATAGAAAGAAGGTTTTGTAAATTGTATCATCCAAGAATTGTTCATTCATGTAATGTATTGGAGGTTTTCCCCTCGAAGTGGCTTATTTATAAGGCATTGATATCTCATTTCTTCTATTTTTGAAGTTGGTTACACAACATTTGGTATCAGAGCTTTGGATTCTAGGGTTTCGCTGCTCCAAACAGGTCATCGTGGCATTTTTGCTATAACTTTTTTTCTGCGAAGTTTTAGAAGCTGAAATTTTTAGGGTGCAAAGCCAAACTCCTGAGGAAGCTTGTCTAAAAATTTTAGAGCTTGGTTCACAATATTTCAGGAGATATCATCTGTGGAAGTTAGGTATTTTTTCAGGCTCCTAAACAGGTCATCATGGAATTTGCTCTATAAATTTTTTTGTACGAAGTTTCAGAGTCTAAAATTCATTTGGTGCGAAGCTGAAATCCTGAGGAAATTATTCAAAAAATTTCAGAGCTTGGTTCGCAATATTTTTGGAGATATGATCTGTGGAAGGTAGTGCTTTTTTAGGCTCCTGAATTGCGTCTCAAAGAGGTGATCGTGGGAAACGTTCAATAACTCTCTCTCTGGGCATCGGATTGGAGTGCCGTAAAAAGTGGTCACAAGTAAACAGAATGTAGTTTATTTTCTATCAATTTCAGAGACAAAGGATAAAATAGTGACACGTGGCAAGTCGTACAAATTCGCTCTACTGAACCAGTCCATAATTAGGTCATTGTGGGAGATTAGACACAACTTTGTCTTGGAGAATCCTAATCAGGTCAGACCTGTGGCATTCAAAAGAAAATTCATAGGGCTACTACAGTACTGAATTTCAGATATTTAAGATCTACAATCACATAGATAATACAATTTCAATATCGAGCTCCTCAAAGCAAGAAAAAGGTGTGTATTTTTTTCAAATTGCACAAGTCTTGTTTGAATAATCAAGTTAAATTGATCCCAAGGGCATAGTGTAGAATATATATCAGTATTGGATTCTAAAATGGCCCCTAAAAATAATTCAACACCCATTAAGCCTTCAGAAGGCTCTACTATGACTCATGAAGATGAAGAATGGCAACATGACATATCAAAATTACAAGAGCAAATTTCGCTCTCGCAAAAAACAACAAAAAATGAAATGGAAGTTTTGAAGAAAGGCGTGGAAACTAAGATGGATGGTTTGAAGAAAGGCGTGGAAGCTAAGATGATTGGTTTGGAAGCTAAGATGGATGGCATGGAAGTGGGCATGGAAGCTAAGATGGATGACATGAAAGACAACATGGAAAACATGAAGAATGACGAAAGCATACATGGAAGGCTTGATGACAAGTTTAAAACTGTAAATGATTCCTAATGGTGAAAAGATAGTAGAGGAAACTCAAGATGAGAACAAATAAATATTAATTGTGATTTCATAAACTCTAATGTTGGATTGAAGAACCACCATATTCCAAAGATGGATATGAGGAAGTTTGATGGCAAGGATCCCGTAACATGGATACTACAGATGGAGAAATATTTTGATCTCAATAATGTGCAAAACACACAAAAGGTACGGATTACAACTTTACATTTAGAAAAAAATGCATTTGTATGGTATTGATGGCTTTGCTCCCGTAAAAAAGTTGTCACTTGGTCAATTTTTATGGAGGAAATGATAGCACATTATGAGGATAAAAAGAGAAACACCTTTAGCCAATTGATAAATCTCAAACAAAAGGGTTCAGTGGTGGAGCACATTGAGGACTTCCAAAAATTGAATATAAGGGTAACCGATATTCCGTGGAGAAGACAAGATGACTTTTCTATAGTATCATCTTGAAGAAGAAGATCCAACAGAAATGAAGGCTTCGAAACCTATCTGTTGGAAGCCATTCAATTTGGCATGAAAAATTGAATGTAAAGTTATGGTGACAAGGAATCCTACCACTCACTTCTATAAAGATGGAAGTGTTGCTACTCCTAGATTTCCACAACCTACAAGGTTGACACCACAACAATTGGAAGAAAAAAGAGAAAAAGGGCTTTGCTACAGTTGTGATAGGAAATACACTAAAGGTCATAAGTGTGTTGAGAAGAAATTATTTTAGATATATTGTGAAGAGGAAGAAGAAAATGAACAAGAATCTTCAAAAGAAGAGGATATACACTAGGAACCATCCCTAGAAGAGGAAGAAATGAATTCAACCATATCATGTAATGCATTGGTAGGAATTAGCACTCCTCAAACTCTCAAGATAGAAGGACATATAAATAATAAAAAGGTAATAGTGTTGATTGATTTAGGTAACACCCATAATTTTATTCATTGTAAGGTAGCCAAGGAATTGAATTGTTTCCTATACCCAACACCAGAATGTCAAGTGATGGTTGAAAATGGAGGAACTATGAATTGTCTCCGGAAAATGCCATAACATCAAATGCAAATTATAAGAATAACGCGCAAGGTTGACTAGTCCAATGCTTTCCATTCCCATGGGAGGTGTTGATGTTGTACTAGGAGCAATGGTTACAATCTTCAATCTGGGATTCGTATTTTAAATTTTTCAAGAACTTTCTGAAATTTTTTCAAGGAAAGGAAGTCGAAATGGTTTGTATGTTGAAGGGAAGCCAAGGATAATAAGCTCTAATGGCGGAAAAAGTTTCTAAAGAAAGAACAACAAGGTGAATTGCACAATTATGCTCATCACTAGAAGTTCTAACATCAAAATCATCTATTTCACAGTATCTCCAACAAGTCTTGGACAATCATTCCAAGGTGTTTGAAACTCCCAAAGGACTCCCACCGATTCGTGATCATGATCATGCTATTCATTTGATTCCAGGAAGTGTTTCTCCAAACATCAGGCCTTATAGATATCCTTACTTCCAAAAGAGAGAAATTGAATGTATGATTGCAGAAATGTTAGAGGCGGGTATAATTCAACCTAGTCAAAGTTATTTCTCTGCTCCTGTAGTATTCGTACACAAGAAGGATGGATCATGGCGAGCATGTGTCCAGATTATAGGGAGCTCAATAAGCTCACCATTAAAGATAAATTTCCCATTCTTGTGATTGATGAATTATTGGATGAATTACATGGAGCAATTTATTTTACCAAATTGGATCTTCGTTCAGGGTATCATCAAATTAGAATGAAGACTGAAGATATTCCGAAAACAACATTTCGAGCTCATGAGGGTCATTATGAATTTTTTGGTCATAACCCTTTGGCCTACTAATGCACCTTCTACATTTCAAGGGCTGATGAATTCATACTTAACCTTTATAACAGTCAGTATTTTGATGATATACTAATCTACAGCAGGTCTTGGAAGAATCCTGTTCAACATGTTGACAGGGTGTTCAAACTATTGCAGGAGAAACAATTATATACAAAAACATCCAAATGTTTCTTTGGAGTACAAGAGGTGGAATATCTGGGTCATATTGTATCTCACGAGGGTGTTAAGGTAGACCCTAACAAAATTAAAGCCAAGCTGAAGGATTGGAAAGTCCTAAGACGATAAAGCAAATATGCAGGATTATAATTCTGGTTAACAGCTATTATCATATAGCAAGTTTGTTAAGACTATGGAAGAATAGCAAGACTCTAACAACATTATTGAAGAAAGATGCATTTTCATGGACTCCCGAAGCAACTAAGGCCTTTGAACATCTTAAAGAGGCAATGTGCCTAGCACCAGTCGTAGCTATGCCAGACTTCACAAAAACCTTTATTATGGAATGTGATGCCTCAGGAAATGGAATTGGTGCTATTTTAAGGCAAGAAGGAAGACCCGTTGCTTTTGCAAGTCATCCAATCAATGGAAATTATTTACAGAAACCTATTTATGAGAAGGAAATGTTAGCAATACTCTGTGCACTAAAGAAATGGAGAACTTACCTAATGGGAAGACAATTCAAGGTAAAAAATGATCATGATAGTCTTAAACACTCTTTGGAACAAAGACTATCTTCAGAAGAGAAGAAATAATGGGTCACAAAGATGTTGGGTTATGACTTTGAAATAATCTACAAAAAAGGAAAGCTTAATGTTATTGCAGATGCACTCAAGAAGGAATACAGGGAATATTTAGCATTTATTGAATCAACTGGGACAGATAATCAAGGTAGAGGAATGTCAGTAGCATGTGATTTGTGACTATTCAAAAGCAAACAGACTCCATATGCATATTCATACATTTAGTTGGAAAAATGATTCCTTATGGTACAAATATCGCTTATATCTTTGTAAGAATTCCCAACTAAAACAAAAGATTCTTTTTGAATTACGCACTTCTCCTTTAGGAGGACACTCAGGATTTTTACAAACTTACCACAAGGTGAAGAAAGAATTTTTTTGGGATGGCCTTAAATATGAAATTCAAAAATTTGTGGTGTAATGTTTGGTTTGCCAGCAGAATAAATTTAAGAAAATTAGGACCCCGGGTCTTCTACAACCTTTATCCATTCCAAGTCAATGTTGGAAAGAGATTTTAATGGATTTTATCATAGGTTTACCTAAGTCCGAAGGAAAGAGTCTCATCATGGTGGTAGTTGATAAACTTACCAAGTATGCACACTTTGTGCATTATCTCATCCATTTAAAGCAAGTACAATTTCTACTACATTTATGGACACAATTCAAAAGCTACATGGAAAGCCAAAGGTTATTTTGAGCATCAGAGATCCCATTTTTAGTCGAAATTTTTGGACGGAGTTATTTTATTGTTTGGGTACTCAATTAGCTCATAGCTTATCTTATATTCCTCAATCCGATGGTCAAACTGAGATAGTAAATAAATATTTGGAAGGATATCTTCATTGTTTTGTATCTTATAAACAAACACAATGGGTCATGCCACTTCTACCAACGGTGGTGTATGAAGAATTTTCCATAATTTGTAGCAAAATATCCTATTGAGGTACTTTATTGATATCATCCACCATCCATTACATCTTATTTAAGGGAAAATTCTAGGGTTCAAGCAGTGGAGGATCATATTGAGCATCAACAAGAAGTTCTCCAACTCTTAAAGGATAACCTAAAATTGGCACAAAATTGAATGAAACAATAGGCATATCAACATCGCAGTGAGAGAAGTTTTGATGTGGGAGACTGGGTATTTTTACGGCTACAACCATACAAACAAATGTCCCTCAAGAAAGCTAAGAAGGATAATAAATTATCGCCAGCATTCATGGACCTTACAAGGTGTTGCAAAAGATTGGTACTATGGCATACAAATTGGAGCTCCCTGCTTCTTCGCGAGTGCATCCAGTTTTCCATGTTTTATGCTTAGAGAAGGTTATAGGTGAAAATCTTCTAGTTCAAAAAATATTGCCAGAACTTGATGAGGAAGGAAAAATCATATTGGAACTTGAAGCGGTCATGGAAACAAGAACTCGACAGCTACGGAAGCGATCAATTTCAGAGTATCTCATCAAGTGGAAGAACTTACCCACTGAAGATTCTACATGGGAGGATGAGAATTTTATATAGAAGCACCCAGAGCTACTCAAGTGTTGAGGACAACACTTTTTTGAAGGAGAAGGGCATGTTAGTTCCCTATATTACTAGTATAGTCCCTTATTGTTAGTGTAACCCCCCTATTGTTATTATTGTACCCCCGTAACCCCCACATTGATAGTATTGTGCCCTTAACTTATTATTGTTAGGTCGGCTAGGATTACATTGTGGTCCCATGGATTTCTATATATAGAAAGGAGGTTTTGTAAATTGTATCATCCAAGAATTGTTCATTCATGTAATGTATTGGAGGTTTCCCCCTCGAAGTGGCTTATTTCTAAGGCATTGATATCTCATTTCTTCTATTTTTGGAGTTGGTTACACAACAACCTTGCAGAGTAAAACATTAAGATAAAGAAAGAAGACATAATCAGGGTGCCAAGACAACATATCCTAATCTAAAACTTCTGTTCTTTTATCAGAGAAGTAATGGACATAATGGAAAACAAAAGGAAAACATTGACAAAGAAGGAAAACTTCACCATTAATATAGCTCAAGAATCCTGTGAATGTGCTTGTATTACTGATGTCCAAAACAGTTACATTACTCTAGTACAATAGTTCTCTGCAACTCAGAGCTTTCTCAAATCCATCCTAACAATCATCAACTGATCAAACAACCCACCAATCCACAAATTCAACCAAGCAACCAACAATGATAATGACTAATACATGAAGTATTTATCTGCAAGATGAGGAGGTGAGCCTAAGCTAGGGTTTCAGATTTGTATTTATTATAGAGTTAATGTATTTTTGACCTTTGAGACCATGCAAGGCCCAAGGAAAAATATCTATGATTGAATCATTGCAATAATAACTCCTAACTTAATAGTTTGAGCTAATTTTGGGATATTCTTGACTTTTGAGGCTTTTTCAATAACTTTTCAATAACTGCTGAGTAGCTGGAAAATATCTCTGATTGTTTCAATAATTGTGGTTGCCTTTATGTAGTAGAATAAGGCCGTAGGTGGCAAAATGTGTCCCTGAAGGATTTGAATGTTGTTTGCTGATTTATTCAGTTCTAACTTCATGTTAACCATCCTTGTTTTATCCTTTAAACTCTGTTTTTAAGCCTTTAATCTTGGATTTACCTTTACTTTCTGTTTCACTATCTTTTCTTTTAATTCTGCCTTTATCTCCAATTTATGAATTAACCTTTTGATTTATCCTTTAATCCTTTTATCTTCACTGCCACGGTATTTTAACTATTTTCTTCTTTTCACTGTATCTTTGTCTTCAATTAGCTACGCAGGGGGCATCTTCTGCTGTCGGGGGGCTTAAATAACCACAAATGATCATGATTTATTGGTTATTATGCTTGATTTTGCACCTTTGGTCCTTCTAATAAAACAAGTTCATTGGATCGTCACCCAGATCACTCATTCAAAGGATTTTGGACCCTTGGAATGCATTTCTTGCATTCCTACCATGAAACCTGCATAATAAAACAAACTGTTAGTTTTAAAACCTGCATTCGGGGGATTTTCTACGTTTACTTGGGGTTTTCAGGCATTAGGAGCGTTTGTAGAGATGTAAATGTTTGGGCTTTATCGCAGAGCCACAGGGCTCTGGAATATTCAAATTGGGCCGCGATATCGAGGTTTTGGCGGGAGGAAAGAGGGTGGTCTTCATGAGCAAGGGAGGTGGTTTTCACATGGGATGGAGAGTGGTAAATGGTATCGGAGGAAGGTGTGTCATTCCATAGGGGGGGTGTTGCGTGGCGGAGGGTATAGGTAGTAAAACTGATCATTTCGTAAGGTTGGGATTTGTTTAACCCCTGCACTATAATATGTGCGATATCGGATAGGGGTCGTTGGATTGAGGTATCATAGATCTATGGTAGTCAGGGATTAATGGAGCGATGGGTAAGTCAAAGGGAGTGGGACCAGGGCGGACAGGTGGTGGGGTTTTAATGGAGCACGGGGTTTGGTGAAGAGCGGGGTAGGTTAATAAAACAAGTGGGAGAACTTTTTATTAAAGAAAAGGGGAGGGGCATATGGAGGGTTTCAACCAAGTGTGGAGGTTAAAATCATTAAGGTGGGGCTCAAATATTTATAAAGGGGCGGGGTTACAAAACACAAAAAGTCAGGTTTTAATTTAATTTAAAACAAAGCTTTAAATATAAAACAAATAAGCCCAAACATTATATTCTTTGACTCAAAACAATGTAAAAAGGGAGTTTTTACATTGTTTTTAGGAAAATGAGGGAAAATGATGAAGGTGAGGGGGTCAAATGGAGTTTGTAGGAATGAAAGTGGGTTTTTAGTGGGAAAAATGAGGAAATGAGGCTTTAAGTAGGAAAGAAGGATAAAAATGAGAGGATTTAAAGCCCAAAATGAGTTATTGAGAGCAGGAATGAAAATTTGAGAAGGCAAACTGAGATATAGTGATCAAGGATAAATAAAGATAATGAAGGCAATGAGATTTCTGAAGATAGCTGATAGTGAAGGAATGCTATCTTCATTTGATTATAGGAAATCCATAGTCACCTAGTGAATCTATAGAATACAGGAGGATAACAGTGGCTCCAGCTGGGGAGGGAAGCTCCTTTAGGAGGTGTCAAGAACCTGATATTTCAAATCTATGGAAATTGTAGGGAGATTGTAGATCAGTGTTGTTAGTGACCCATGATTTGGCAGATTGGTAAACCAAATGACAGGTTAACATCAGACCAGTCTTTGGAGTCCTAGGACCTAGCCTTCCAGGACTCAGAGAGGGCTCTCTCTATTATGCAAAGGATGTGAGCTTGTTTGCTTTGGATGATTGATTTTAGGCTAGTTGTTAAGTGTAGGTTTGTTTGTTTGTTTTGGGTTGGGGTAAGATGATCAAGTAGGATAGGTGGAGTGAGAGGTTATAAAATCAATTGGGCAATGGAGTCTATGAATTTATTGATATCTTGGTAGTGAATTAGGGTACATCACAGGGCAAATCTAGTGTAGTTAATAGATCTTTTAAGTTTATGTGTGAGGTGAAATGAAAAATCAGTTTGGGAACCAAGGTAGGGAAAAGGGAAGTTAAGAATCCTTTGTTAAATACCTATGAATAGGGAGGTATTTAATATAGATAAGCAAAAGATACTAATCATGAGATAGGGCGCACCATTTACTCAGTGACAATACTTTTAAACAAATAAACATTGAAGATAAACAATCTAGTAGAACACGAAAGCAAGACAACTTATCTAACCTCAATGATTCAACTTTCAAGATTTGAAAGCATATAAGAAACAAATAGCATCAATACATGAAGAGGGAATGCCTAAAAATCATTCATTAAAATATAAATAACATCGAGGCAAGCTGATAAGCATATTCAAAGGGCAAGATCGAAACAAGACCTCTTTGACTTAACCTGACAATCAATACATCAAAGAGAGATTTCAAGACAGAGTTTAGATAGCCTTAAACAAGTAGGGCTTACCATGAATCATGTTTATAAACTAGAATACTAATCCAATAATGAAATATACAATCTTAGGTGGGCCTAAAGATCAATGAATAATTCTTTAAGCTAACCCAGCATAAGAAAACATGAAAACAATAGCTAATAGGAGGACTGAGGTGCCTCAAACAACATTTCTCATCCTATACTCTTCTAAGCTACTGAAAATAGAAAGATGGGCATATGGAAAACAATAAAAACATGAACATATGAGAGGTACATCACCATTAACTAAACTTAGGGATCCTACAAGCAAGCCTTCATCACCATCAATCAAGGCAATCCATCCACAAGCTCCACAACATTAAATTGTTCTTCAACTTTCAAAAACCATGTATTTATCTTAAAAACATCAATTTCGTGTGTTTACAATGAATCCTCATGCCTTATATAACAAAAACGGAAGAGGAGAGTCCACTAGAGCATCTAGAAGCCTATTGGCCAATCAGAAATATCCTAAGTTGTCCTTGAGGCCTTACAAGGCCCAAGGCACAAAAATATCTAACTAAATATCTTTTCCGGCCCAAAATAGAAATTAAATTGATTTTTAGGCCCTGAAAAGAATGAGAAAACTTTTTAAATGCACATTCTGCTCAGTCATCTACAGGAGCATAGTGCATTGTGTCAAACAGTGAAAAAAATGCCAGGTGTGCAGCGCAGAAATAGGCCTTTTTGCAGCAGTCTTTTGGAGGTCTTCCCAACACCGGATTTGTCTCTGTGATGAATAGTTGGAAATCCTAATGAGTCTAATTTCCAAAAAAATTTAATTTGTGCTGAGTGGATGCGATTTACCTGCTAAAAAATCAAATCTCCCAACACTACTCTGTGCGTAGCACCTGGTCTGAAAAGGAGGCAGAAAGGTCAATTGTTTTATGTGTTTTGACCTTTTGAGGGGGTAAAAATGCTCCAAATGATCTGAAAATTGGTGAGTAGACTATTGGTGATGTGAAAAATCCAAAAATTTAAACTTTGAGATCCGAGGATGCACCAATTTTGTGCGTAGCTCCTAGGGGTCAAAATTTGGAAAAAACAAAAAGTTGTCCAATTTGCCTCAAAATTTGTGGAGAGACCCCTCAAGAGGTTTTGGACACTTGTTGAGAAGCCTCAACCAAGATTCCAAGGCTATCATGCACTTTGGCTCTTTTTAGGTCTTCTATCTCAATGAGGGCCTTCTTTAGCTTGGCACTAGCAATCATGCTTTTCCTTGCATAATGTTTGGCCATTTTCTTTTGTAGGGCAAGGCCCCTCTTCACCTCCTTGAAATGCTTATGTTCCTCTTTGTAATAGTGGATGACCCTTTGAGCCATATCAAGGTCCCTTTCCCATTCCTGAAGTTGTGCATCTTTCTCCAAGAGAAGCAATTTAGTGTTCATTTCCTGGTCCTCATTATCACTATCTAGATAAATGAACTGAGGGCCTTGAGAAGTCCTTTTTATCCCTTTACTTATTCTTACCTTCACCTGATCACCTGTTTCCATATTTTCCTTTCCTTTGTCTTCATGCTTGATTGCTTGAGGAGAGATGGCCCGTTGCCTTTTTGAGGCAACAAACACATCTCTTATGCCTCTGTGATAGGTGCATGTGAGAGGATTTATGAGGGTGTTTTTACCTTTGGAGGTGTCACAAGCCTCTTCATCTTTGTCATGGCTTTCATGAGACACTTGATGCTCCATAGGGTTACTGATTTCTTGACCTTTAACCTCATCATCATCCTTGCTTCCCTCACTTTTTTGGCCCTTTTTCTCATCATGGGGCTCACTAATTTCAACTCTGTTTTCTTTCTCACTGTTTCCTTTTTGGGAAGCTGCCTCTTCTTGGTCATCATCACTCTGATATGATTCTTCTTTAAACTCTATTTTTGTCCCATAATCTTCATCATTTTTACCACTTTCATCATCTTTATTAAGCTTTGCATTTGTAACACTATTTTCTACTTTATTCTCTTCACTTCCTTCCATGCTATCATCACCCTCTTGGTCTTCCTCAATAGTTTCTGCCTCTTCCTCGCTGCTGTTTGTTTGTTCTTCATGGTCACTGTCCTCATCATTTCCTTCGGTACTAATTTCTTCTTCATTGTTTTCTTCATCTACCTCACTGTCCTCTTCCTCATCATTGTCATCTGTTTGCTCCTTATTGGAGCTACTGTCAGCTTCTTCACTTGGTACATTAGGAGAAGAGATAGGAGGTGAATTTCTTTATGGAGAAGGAATATGCAGAGATGATGGAGGAGTGGAGGTAGGTGGTTGTGAAGTGGAAAGTAGATTCTTCTTAATGAAGGCTTGGAGATTTGTAAACACATCATGTGAGATGAAGACTTCCCAAGGGATTCCTTGCTACTCTAGCTGGTGTAAGACAATCATTTTGATCAAGAAGTGGTGGAAAAGGCTTAGCATTTGGCAGTCATAGCTTCTTTTCTTGACAAATGAGGCCATATTTTCAATGCTCTGGAAAATGTAGTATGGTAGGTTCATCATTTTTACTTTGGTGAAGTGCATTAGTAACCTTATATGATATAAGTAAATCCTGGAGTATCTCCCCTCACAGGTGAAATACCCGATAATCTGCCTCATTAGTAGGGCATACCTCTCTAGCAGGTGGGAGAAATGGAAAACAACATTACAGCCCTGTTTACAGCTAGGTTTTAGGTATGGCTCATAATAGCTCAAATCCAACTTCTTTTGTTTAAACCATATTTCACCGATGTTAGGTATACCTGTTTCTTTTGTAATGGATTCTGATGACAGTTCAAATTCCACTCCTGCTAGGTTAACTTGGTGATTTTGTAAGCCAAGGATGAACAATCTAGTCAATTCTGAGTGGCTTTTGACTTGCTTTACCTTTTCACAAAATTTATAACACTAGTTGATAACAAATCATTAATTATGTTGTTATCAATTTAAGCTTTTCACAAAAGTGATAACAAAAACTTATGATGTAATTTAATGTGACTTGATGGATTTTGATGTAATTATGCTGAATTTTCACTCATAGAGGTAGATTTATCCATGAAAAGGTAGTTTACAATTGAATGAATCAGTTCCCTAGTTTTTAGAGGCAAGCTGTTCCACTGCCTACTTTTTAGATCTCAGTTTAGAATTTGTTGGAACAACTCCTAAACTCATGAGCTCGACCCATAGAGGCTAGGATGAGTTATTGTTTGCCTATATCTTATTTTTTTTCAGTCATTAGCATAGTTTTATTTTTGGGAAATCTTGGAGCTTATTGTATACTCATTTCAGCAGTTTGGCTAAGGAATAGACCAGTGGTTTGCAGCACTTTATGGGATTCATGTGGCATCTTGCTTTGGTATTGTGTTTTCTTCTTATTATTGATAACATAAAATTAATTATTGGTTTTTTGAATTTATTGACTCTATAGCCCAATGGACCAAGGCACTGCTTTCTTTCCTAGAGATTTGTAGTTCTTGGCACCTCCAAGTAGCTACCATCCCCATTGGAGCCAATGTTAGTGTTGGTATCTTCATCCCTCCATCAGTGATCAAATTCTCTTGTTGCATTGCATGTTAGGTGTCTTGCTCAGTCAACTGCATTCCATTAGGATCATGGATCATTTGACGGTAGTGACTTGTTGTACATTTTCCCTCATGCCCTTTACCTGCTAGCACATTTCCATTCATCTAGATCATCTGCAAGAGTCATTTTTAGGGTTTCCGCTTTATTAGGTCTAGGGTTTTGTCAAAAAGGTCTTCAAAATGTTCAATAATAGTCAGCCAGGGCATGAGGCGATCAAATAAAGTTTCAGTAGCAATAAATTCCATAATCACATGCTTAGAGACTTATTTTTCCTCAAAACCCTGTTTTGAGGAAAAACAGAGCATTCTATGTTTTCATGTATAAAATTTGATGTAATTTCAGTTTTTCCTATGTAAGCAACTTCAGTGGCAACCCTGGTCACCTTACCAAGCTTCAGCAACTCCATCCCCTGCAAGGCAAACCAAAAAATCAAATCATTCAGTTCATCAAAGGTAAAAATGAAGTAAACTGCCCAAAAACAGAGTTGAAAAAGTAAGTTACGATGCAAACATTATAAAAGTCGGTTTTATGAATGAAAAATAAAAAGCTCTTGTATATAAACTCATTGGTCATGTTCAAAGAGCTCATTTGCATTCAAAGGAGAAAAATTGAGCAAGAGAAGGTCGTGTTGGAGAAAGGGAGCAAGTTTGAAGAAAAATTGTGCAAGTCCAAGTGGCGCAGCGCATAGAGAAGGCACGACGCATTGGGCTGCCTTCCACAGTGTAAAAAATACACTAGCGCGACGCATATAGAAGGCGCGGCGCGTTGGGTTTGTGGCACCGCACATAGAGTTGCAAGCCCGATTTCACCATAAACTCCCTCAAATTTCCAAATTTTCTCAATCCCATGGTGTGCAAGTAAGTCAAGGTTCCTTCCATTGCTAGTGAAAAAGTTTTTCTTAAAATTTATGATGGTTTAGTGTGATAAAACTCAAACCTTACCTCTTTGCAATTTTGGCTCAAAAACAATTGCCTAGGGTTTGCATTTGTGTTTTTACTACCAAGTCCACTCCATCACTCCCTCACTCTTTGACTCCTCCATTCATTTTTCACTTTCATCCACTCATTCCCTAATTCCCATATTCCAAAAATTCCCTAATTCCCATATCCCTAAATCCCACTATCCCAAACCCTAGTTACAAATCCTAAACCCTAATTGTTGTCCCTAAACATAAATTTGGAAAATATGCTGGATAAGGCCAACAAAGAGAAAAACATGTTGAGGCACATGGCCTACCACAACTTGGCGAGAAACAAGGTGTGTAAAGCAAGAATTAGGAACTTGAAGGCCAAGTTGAAGAAGGCATCAAAGAGGCGAAAAGAGCATGGTAGACTTCAGATCTTGGCTGAGACTTCCTTGGCCCAACACAACTCTTAAGGGAGGACACTCAGCCCAAATTTTAAAAAAATTGGGACACTTTTTGTAATTTTTTAATTTTTGGCTCAAAAAATATACTTTTCTGCCCAATGTGCCGCGCCACCTGGCACTCGCTTTTGATGGAGGCATCCTTTTTAGGAAAACTAAGCATATTTGGATTTTTCATGAAAAATTACGCATTCTCACAAATGACCAAGAAATTTTGACAGGTTTTGGGCTTCCAAAAAGGTAAAAAACACCCCAAAAATGACCTTTCTGCCCCTTTTTTGACACACAGGAAGTAGTTTTGGGAGAATTCAGTTTTGGAGGGAAAAATGGAGGCCAAATTCAAAAATTCCACTTGCACTAGAAAGTAGACAGGAAAGCCTTTCCAACAAGCACACTTGGAGAAAATTTGGACATCAGGAAGGCCTCCAAAAGTAGCTGAAAAAAGGCGCTACGCATAGGGAAATCAGCGCGACGCATTGGAGGAAATTTGCTCAGTTTGACCAAAAATACTCTATTTTTTGCCTAGTTTCTTGACAGTTTGACTTTTCTCCTTCTAATTGTCAAACTTATGATGTAATTTAATGTGACTTGATGGATTTTGATGTAATTTTGCTGAATTTTCTCTCATAGAGGTAGATTCATCCATGAAAAGGTAGTCTACAACTGAATGAATCAGTTCCCTAGTTTTTAGAGGCAAGTTGTTCCATTGCCTACTTTTTAGTTCTTAGTTTAGAATTTTTTGGAACAGCTCCTAAACTCATGAGCTCGACCCCTAGAGGCTAGGATGAGTTGTTGTTTTCCTATATCTTATGTTTTTTCAATCATTAGCATAGTTGGATTTTTGGGAAAGCTTGGAGCTTATTGTATACTCATTTCAACAGTTTGGCTAAGGAATAGACCAGTAGTTTGCAGCACTTTATGGGATTCATGTGGCATATTTCTTTGGTATTGTGTTTTCTTCTGTAATTGTAAGTCTACAAGTGTTTTATGTATGCCATATCTCTCTTTATTTCATCTTAACTAAATCAAACAAACATAAAGGTAGAATACATTGAAAGTGCAGTGCTCTACCTAGGGTTTGCTTAGTTATCTATGTTTTCAGCTGATTGAAAAGGATCCCTGAGTTCTTCATGCCATTTTCAACTCCTCATAGAAATGGTACTATCTACCCATCATAGTAGGTGTTTTGGTGAGACTAATGCATTTAATTTCATGATTGGATGAGGTGCCCCTACTGTTCATGCTTGAGAATGAGGTGTACGTTCCTTTTGAATCGTCCCATAATTGAGTGGAGTAGACAGGGCGCTCCCCGATAAAAAACTAGGTTATCGTCAAGCACATATCCTGCTCTCATGGCTGCAATTTGAAGTACCAAATCATTTGTTTACCTTGCCCCATAGAGATCTCTGCAAAAATGAGCCATATTCCCTAGGCCCAAATCTTCCTTTCACATTTGAGCCAACAAAACATCATCAAATTCAATCAAACACCTCTGTACACATACCTAGCCTAAAATCAGTCATCACATTAGTCATCTCAAGCTTTCATTGGCCATCTTTTCTGAGATTGGCAAGGAGAGAGCCCTCTCCCGACCTAGTAGGGCTAGCTACCAGGTTAAGCATGGTATGATGTTATCCTAGATCCTACCTTTCTCAGCCTGAGGTAGATTTAGGCCCTAAAAAGGGGTATATTTGTTTCTTTGGCCACTTAGACAATGATATATGTCTAGTGAGGGAGGTGAGATCTTGAAACATTTTTGTGTTTTGCTAGCCACTTCTGATCTTGTAGGTGCCTACACAGTCTTGTCTTTTGATCATTGTTTCTTTTGAAGTTTGGACAACTCCCCTTATCAATAATGACCCATGTTTTTCATAGTCGCTTTCTTTGGCAACTTCTACCCATGTTTGTCCCTTTTGGCCACTGGAATATGTCTCTAGCTGTTCTTTAGAGAAAAGAGGCCTTTGAAATGACATTTCTTGCCTCTTCCTGCTGATACTCTTCATCATCTTTATGCCTTTGGTGTAGTGGAGTATTGATCTTCATGTCTGCCAAACCTTAGAAGGTAGTTTGGAAACCCTTGAAACCATATGCTGTGATGAAGGAGGTTTTCTTTGTCACTATTTGGACCATCTTTGTCCATCTTCCCAAACTTCTGAGTTTTTTAGGGGCACTTAGAAAAACAAACAGTGTTATCTTCTAAGTTCTCAAAGAAACACTTATCAAACTTATTAGTCATGTATAAAAAGCCTTCAATGATCATTTGAAGGGGTTGAGGTGTCCTTTTCCTTTGTAACCCTAGTATTGCTTTATTGTTTGGTCAAAACAGTCATAGATCTTGATTTCCATCAAACCCATACCTTGTTGCTTTCTTCTTGGTTGTGAGTGGTTTTCTTGTGATGGTGCCTCTCATTACCTTACTTCTTGCTAGGTTGATAGCTTTTTGACTCTTTTGCATAAAAGTAAGTAAGGGACAGTTGTCCCCCTAAAAAACTTGTGCTTCGGGTCAAATAAATTTTGAATGATCTCCTCTGTGAACTTAAGCCTATTGTATATCACTACCTACTATGGATGCCTTTATAATTTTTTTAGGCCTCCTTATTTGACTCTGTTCTGCTGTTGACCATCTATAAAACATTCCTGCAGAAATGCTTAGACATGGTAAATTGCTCCTTTGTAGGCTTACTGCTTTATCAAGAGGATATCTTTGGAGGTCTTTGATGTCCTTTGGACAATGATAAGCTTCATCCTTATGTTCTCTTGACTTCACCTTTGAATATCTATGGAAATAGTGAATTTAGAACCATGATAGTGCATAACCTAGGTGACCCTATTTGACTCATTGTAATGTCCTTGGAATAGATTTTTGACTGAAAAAGCTTGAATCATGGTTTTGATGAGGAGACAGGGTTTTTACAGTCTATTATGCATTATCATCCTAGACAACTAGAAAACCTTGTTTATGTTACAGGGCTTTAGAAAGGGAGTTTTCAAATCACCATTGCTTGAGGCACTTGGTGAGTAGGGGAAAAAGTTTGGTTTACTTGGCGAAACAAGGTGTGAAAGTAGAGGGCTTAGGAAAATAGAGAAAGAGTGTTATAGGTAGAGGTGGTAAACATAGTGAGAGTGAGGGACATTAGTCCAGGATTTGGTCTTGTCTGGGTGATAGCTGATTGGCCATGCTTTGACAGAGAAGCAGGATAGTGAAAATTTTCTTTTTGAGAAGATTTCTAGAACTCACATGTTTCTTGAATTTTGTTTCTAGAAATCCAGGACAAAGCATTTTAGTCATCTAAATAGGAAAAAATTACTGATGACTAACAGTGCCTCCACTTGGGGAGGGTAGCTCCTTTTTAGGAGGTGTCCAGAATTTCAAATCTCTTTTTTTATGAAGACCAGTGCCTCATCCATTGGGTGGATTTTCTTCTTTCTTTTGTTGTTGCTTTCCCTAAAGTAGTGATTTTGAAAATTTGAAAGCATGATTAGCTCAACTTCACCTTTACCTACCCAAAGTAATTTTCTAACATTTTCTCTTCCTTGGGTGCACTTGAACTGGAAAAAACATTGACATTTTTTCTTTTGAAAGCAAAAACAAACTATCTACTTCTACACTTATTTCTTCCAAGAGTTCATATTATGCTAGCAAACTCTTCTTATTCTCTACCTAGTCTATTTGACTGTCAAGATTAAGCAGTATGACAAACTTCATTCTCTAAGCTAAACACAAGAAATTGAAAACATGACTAAATCAGGATTAGACAATCTGATTTATCTTGGGTTTGTGGCATAAAAACAAGCTGCACACAAATGTTATTTTTGTACAAAATAAGACTAGAAAAATCAGGGCTAGGATACATAGTTTGCTATTCATCCCTATTTTTCTCCTTGGTTGTGTTTTGAACATGTGGAACCATTATCTTTCTTTCCTCATCTATTTTCTTCAACAATTCAAGCTTCAATGATTTGACCAGCATTCTTTTCACTAACTTATCAACAATAAATTTAAAACATGTTCAGCCACGATTAGGCTAGATGACTGAACAAGACATTCTTTTTGCACTAGTAGTGGCATTTAGGCTTGCACACTTTTAGTACTGCTATTTTTTTTGGGTATGGGGTCATACCTTGTTTTTGAATCTACCCTCTTTTCAATTTTTTCTATGTTCTTGTGTGTTTCTCTCTTTTTGGCCTTTTCTTCAAACAATGATATGTACAATGAGTGAAAAATTAAAGCTAAGGATCTTTATAGCAATGGTGTTTGAGCATCCTATCTTCAAAATGATCTCCTAACATTTTCTATCCATTTAGTTTTTGTGAATAGAAATCATAGTTATTTTCATTTGAAAACATGGTATAAGGATTTTTCCAGGAATTTTCAAACAACTCATGTTCACCTTGGTGCTTCTTCTTTGACTTTTGATTCCCATACTTGTTTCTGTCATGGATTTTTCTTAGGTAGAAAAGGTATTCATTATCATTTCTAAAACAAATGATGATGTCATCAATGTACACCATAGTGAAGAATTTGAAAACCAGAAACATAATTCTTCGGAAGGTGTCTCTAGTGTCCTTTAGCCTAGGAAGCATTTGTTTAAACATGTAATTGCTCCCTATAAACTTGAAAAAATCTTCAAGCTGTTTGATTTGAAGTGGTATCATCTGATGGTAACCTGAAACACTATCATGTAATGACACATGGTTAGAAATCCTTGTTGAGCATTGGAAAAGGTATGCATTTTCCATGTATTTCTTTATCTTTTTCCTTTAATCATGGCTCTTTTATGTTCTAGAATGATAATATATTGAAGAATTACAATAGAATTAAGGAGGTTAGTGCTTATTGCGAAATTAACTAAAGATTGTCTTTTCCTCCATATAGGAACTGAATGAAGTGGAATGCCACCATTTGGAAGGAAACGATAAGACAGGTGTAACTATTGTCCCTTCAACAAAAGGTCGTAGCCAGACAAGAAAACCAAGTTTGGAGTGCACAGTCAAAATAAGGAAAGGAACAGCACGGCACCAGCAAAAGAATATGAAACGATAGCCAGAGAAGGAAGATAGAATCCCTCAGGATCTCTCGATCTTGAGGGATCGCTGTTCAAAGTCATCTATACTTCTTGTTTCCTCCGCCTGGCTGTTATAAAAGAACAACGTTTGTAGAAATGACAACAATCAAACATCTTATGATCATTCTGATTTCCTTTTGTAATTTCATAATTGTTCATCAACTCTCGTTAATTAAAACAGAGTACGATTGTTTGTGGACTCTGCTGCATATGATTAATATATAAATTCAGTTGCTCTTTTGTTATTTGACACTAAAGTAGTTTGGCGGTGATTCACTAATGGCTAAGGGTCTGGCCCTGGTGGATCCACCCGCTACTTGTAATTTTAATTTCCAATTCCAGTCGTGTGATGGTTTGCATTAGCTTTTATTTCCTTTAAACTCCATTGCTTCACAGTTACCTTAGTTTATAGTTTACTGTTTTATGAAATTGGTGTGTTGCATCAGTAAATTGCATTGTTGTTCCTTTCTACATGACAGGAGTATTTATTCTTTTATAATTTATATTGTTATGCTTTGCAGATACAGAGCTTCGCCATTCAATATTGTTGTTCATTTCCATTAATGATTTGTTGTTTATCTTCATTAATATAGTTTTCTGTTCATTTCCATTTGTGGATTGCTATTCATTTCCATTAATGATTTTTTGTTTATTTTCATTAATATACTTTGTTGTTCATTTCCATTTGTGGATTGCTGTTCATTTCCATTAATGATTTGTTGTTTATTTTCATTAATATAGTTTGTTGTTCATTTCCATTTGTAGATTGTTCTTCATTGCCATTAAAAAGAGTTGTTGATTTTCATTAAATAGTTGTTGTTCATTGTCATTAAAAGAGTTTGTTGTTCATTCCTATTAATTAGTTTTACTGTTTATTCCTTTTTGCAAGAGTTTGGTTTTGCTTTGGAGTGTTATTACAAAAAGCAGCATTAGTGATTTAACATAGTTACCATTTCCATTGAATTGCGTTAATGTGGAATGCAAGATAATCAACTGTAAAGGAAATTGGTTATCACTGCCTACGTTCTCAAATTGATTACCTTGTTCAAATTTGATTTAATTTACATCATTTGAAAGAGGAAGGAGTTATTACTATTGCATCCTTGATTGATGATTGTTGAGTGATTGTTTGAACTATAGAACATTGAGTTTCATATTGTTGTAATTAGATTTCATTTTCAAGCATCTGTTTACTCTTGTATTTAAGACACTGTACTGCACATTTAAAAGCATTAATCTTAGATTAAATTGCAGCCTCGGACTGAGTACACTCTTGAGATAAAAAGTCGTACCTAGATTGATAATTAATGTAGGATAAATAGGACTTAAAAATACACTATTTATACCTCAACATTTTGGCGCCGTTGCTGGGGAGAGTGTAGCTATTTAGAAAAGAGTGATGTATATTTGATTTTCTCTGCTAGGGAAGAACTGGATATTAAAAACAGAACGTGAGAACCTGCGTACCGAGCGAGGAACATGCTCATTCATCTGCCCGCTTCAAAGCAGAATTGAGTGAAAGTTTAAGGTAGGAATGAATGCTTCCTTTTTTTTTGAATGACTAGAAAATATAAACAAAACGAAATTCCTCCCAGACCTGAAAAACCTAAGGGACCGGTGAACCTTGGGCAAAAAACTTTTATCGACAACATCATTAAGAGAGTTGAATCTCAGCCATCAATAGGCCCTAGAAAAATTTCTTCTAAACAACCTACTAGTTCCCTTCGGGCCACAGAATCACCATCCGTAGCTTTTGCTGAGGTGCATAGTCAAACAGCAGAGCAAGATTCTCAAGAAATTCGAAATTCTCACCCAATCTCTTTACAAGAAGGGAACTCTAGTAATCTCTGCAAAGGGGAAGGAGAAATAGGGGAAATAGAAAAACCAGGATCCCCTCTTGAAGTAGTCCAAACACTAAGTAGCCGAGATAAGGGAAGCGCTGTCAAAATCATCCAAAACAAAGCTAAATAACCTAAAGAAACAAAATCTCCCCGAATAATAGTTTAGCAAGGGACACTCGTTATCTAAGATCAAGGAAGTGTTGTTAAGGTCATCCCTACTCCTTCTAGTTAGTCTATCAATAATTCCCTAGAAATCCCAGAAGGATATTGGCGCATATTTGATCAAATGGCCCATAACCAGTAACCACCCCAAAATTCCACATTGCAATATCCCATTGTGGACATAGCAGTTAATGCACCAATGAAGATTATTCCTCTCCAGCATATTCCTACCTTTCATGGCTTAACATCGGAAGATCCAGATGTATTTCTGTTTGAATTCGATGTATTATGCAGAGGGTATGACTATACCACTGATCCCCAAAAGTTAAAATTATTCCCTTCCACATTAAAAGGAGCATCTCTACGATGGTTTATGGGGTTAGGTGGAGGTGTTATAAATGGCTGGGATCATATGAAAGCTGCTTTTCTAAAGAAATATCAGGATTATTGTAGGTCCAGGGAATTTAAAGATGAAATATTTCAGATGACAGCAAAACCTAATGAAACATTGGAGGAATATGTAGAACGCTTTCAGTATAACCTCCAGAGATCACCCTATGCATATTTACCCTTACCTGATAATGTGTTAAAAACTACATTAATTAAAGGGATGAAGGAACAATGGGTTGAAACATTAAACATCATGGGCAAAGGTGATATATATCAGAAAATTTTTGCTGACATTATTAATTTATGTATCAGGAGTTCAAGAGGCAGCACAAGACTAAAACTAGCAGAACGTGACATGATCACAAGGGATAGCAAGACCTCCAGTGGAGGTATAACCCGCACAGAAATCGACAATCTACTAGAGGATTTAAAAACTGATATTCTAGGGACTCTGACAACACAACTTGATATCATGCAAGCTAAACAAAATCTAGCAGAAGCAGAACAAAATTTGGCAATATTCTGCCCTAGATGCAGAAAGAAACATAGCCATAAAGAGTTCCCATTGGATACAGTCCAAGTCTGTGCTATCTGTACAAAAGATCACTCTACAGAAAGTTTCCCCTCACTCCGGGGATTGAAAGTAGTCTACAAAGAGGTGGAAGAAGAAACAGAAACTGTATACCTACTCAATCAGCGTCGTCAATGGTAGCCACAAAAAATAGGTATGCCCATTGATCCATCCTCTTCTTTTCAGTCTCCTCAGTATAATGCTTAGCAATATAATGGAATGTGGCAAAATCAGCCACCCTTTCCTAGTTGGTCACAACGGCCATTTCCTACACCATCATGGCCAAATCAAACAAATCAAACCAATTAACCAAATTTTCCTTACTGTCCACCATTTTGGAAAAATAATACATATCCAACACAATAGTCCCCCTCTACCTCGTAGAGTCAGACATGGCAGTCGAACTAGCAAAGATCTATGAGTCAACCAGCTGGAACGATTCCTCTCCCTCCACCTACACTGCCAGCACCATATACATTACAACAAAGTCCCTAGACCAACTTAAGACCGCAACTCCCAGCCCAACCCAACCCAAATCCTAATAATAGACTGGTTCAATCTGTTCAAATAATCGAGGCACCAGAACTAGAAACTGAGTTAAGGGAGTGCAACGACCTTCAACTAAGGTCTAGGTGCATAATAGAATCAAAGGGAGACAAAAATGTTCAAGTTGAAAATTCATTACCTTTAGAACAAACACTGCAAAAGGAGAATGTGGTTATACAACAAACTCATGAGCAAGCAACCACCTCTTCTCCACCATTCCTAGAACGATTAATCATACCTCGTCCAATAGAACATCCTGATTTTGATCTTCTGGGGGAACTGAAAAATTTGTGTATAAAAATACCACTCCTCCAAGCTATCCAAGATATTCCCATTTATGCAAAGACCATCAAAGAACTATGCATAAGGAAGCCAAATAGGAGAACAACAACTAACCCAACTTTCCAAGTAGTCGTCACTCTATCTGACGTACTATCAGGAAGAGAAGCACCCGTAAAGTATGAGGACCCGGGAAACCCTATAGTTACAGTGAAAATCAATGGACAATCATTTCTGAATGCCTTAGTTGATTTGGGAGCTACAATTAATATCCTAACGACCACCACTTGCCAAAAACTTGGTATTACATCATTAGATCCAACGACAACCTTATTGGAATTGGCTAACTAATCGGTCGTCAAGCCAAAAGGCACATTACATGATGTAATGGTATCAGTAGACTCCTGGGAATATCCTAACGACTTCCTGATTATTAACCCCAAAAACCGGCTAGATGGACATCCTTTAATATTAGGTAGACCTTGGCTGGCAACTGTTGATGCCTATATTGGCTGTCGGCAAGGCAGCATGACTATAACTAGAGGGAGTTATGTCAAGAACTTAGCCTTATACCCTCCAACCCAGCCAAGCCTAACAATAAAAAAAAAAATAGACAGCTTGTATCATACCTCATAGAAAACATTAGATCACCATTAACCATAGAAGATGTCGTCGACTTTAAAGAGCAAACAGAGGATGACATCATTAACAGTTTTATCAACCAACCAAAAACCAAATCCCATTTGCAATGTCACATGATCAAGGCACCATTTGATAATGAAGAAGAAGAAGATCCATGAAATACATTCAAGAAAAAACAATACCTACCACTTCTATTTACAATAGAAAATCTATAGAAATTGAGCCAGGAAAAATTCTGAATATTAACAAAAATCTGACTGTCGAACAAGAAGAAAAATAGGTCCAACTACTAAAAAATATAAGGGAGCTTTTGCATGGGATTACCCAGACATGAAAGGAATTGATCCCCAGTTAGACCCATTCACCAACCCCAACAAATATTAAACCCTCATCTTAAGGATATTGTGAAAGCTGAATTACAAAAACTTTTGGATGTCAATTTTGTTTATCCAATATCTAATAGCAAGTGGGTCTCTCCGCTAGTAGTGGTGCCAAAGAAGAATGGAAAATGGAGGATATGTGTGGATTACAGAGAACTAAACAAAGCAACCCAGAAAGACCACTTTCCCCTTCCTTTCATTGACCAGGTATTAGATACATTAGCAGGGAAGAAATTATTTTCTTTCTTAGATGGCTTCAGTGGATACAATCAGATTCAGATTGCCCCTGAAGACAAAGATAAGACTACTTTTACCTGTCCTTGGGGGACATTTGCTTACAGGGTTTTACCCTTTGGTCTATGCAACGTCCCTGCCACATTTCAGAGGGCCATTCTCAGCATCTTTTCAAATATAATAAATGAAGGGCTTGAAGTATATATGGATGATTTCACACCTTATGGAGATGATTTTGAGCCAACATTAGAAACATTGGAAAAAGTGTTACAAAGGTGTATTGACACCAGGCTCTGCTTAAGCCATGGGAAGTGCCACATGATGATGACCGAGGGACTCATATTAGGTCATTATATCTTATAAACTAGAATACAGGTAGATCTAGCTAAAATCTAGATACTTTTGTTAATACCTACTCCTACCACACAAACAAAGTTACGTAGCTTTCTCGGATTTTCTAGTTATTATAGAATATTTATAGAGCATTATTTTCAAATAACTGCACCTCTATACGCACTAACATGGAATGTTGATTTTAATTGGATAGATAAATGTGACCATGCTTTTGAGGATCTCAAAAAGTTTGTATCAACAACCCCAGTGATAAGGGACCCAAATTGGTTTTTTCCATTCCAAATCTCATCTGATGCTTCAGACACAGCTATTAGAGTAGTCCTTGGGCAAGGAGAAGATAAAAAACCATATGCAATTTATTATATTAGCAAGAAACTATCTCCTGCTGAATTAAACTATACTGTGACTGAGAAAGAATTTTTAGCTGTAATACATGCTGTAAGTAAATTTAGACATTATATAACTGGGTATCCTGTAGTTTTATATACAGATCACTCTACCATAAATTTTTTAGCAAATAAACCTGTTACAAATGGTAGGGTAACAAGATGGTTGATTCTATTGAAGGAATTTGACATCACAATAAGGGATCGACCAGGAAAAGAGAATCTTGTAGCTGAATTTCTCTCACGAATGCCAAAACTGACAGACACAATAGAAGTTGAAGATCAGTTCC
Organism: Pinus albicaulis; assembly: GCA_034641835.2. Classification (NCBI taxonomy): domain Eukaryota; kingdom Viridiplantae; phylum Streptophyta; class Pinopsida; order Pinales; family Pinaceae; genus Pinus; species Pinus albicaulis. The sequence goes on along the minus strand of JAXQQM020068732.1, from coordinate 215,274 downwards.
TAGATGAAAATTTGTTTGCTATTACTGCCAAAACCCCATGGTATGCTGATGTTGCAAATTATCTAGCAGTAGCTAGATTACCTAAGCATCTAACGCCCAATGAATGAAAACATATAGTACAGCGCAATACCCAATTCTCTTGGATTAGGGGTTACTATCTCATACCGGAGCAAATATGCACATTAGAATATGCGTCTGAGAAGACGAGATATTTGACATCTTAAAAGCATGCCATGATGAGCCATGTGGAAGACATTTTGCAGATCACAAGACTGGTCACAAGGTTTTACAAATAGGCTAATATTGGCCTACAATCTTTAAAGATGTTAAAAAGTTTTTACAAGCCTGTGATAGTTGCCAAAGGGCAGGATGCCCTGGACAATCCGATGAAATGCCCTTGAACCCACAGTTAGTAATCAAGCCATTTGAGTGTTGGGCGCTCAATTTTGTTGGTCCTATTAACCCACCATCAAATAAAAAAACATATATATTAGTTGCAACAGAGTATGTTACTAAATGGGTTGAAGTAGAGGCACTTCCAAGAGCTACAGAGGACTCTGTAATATAGTTCCTTTTCTGAATATTAGTGCGATATGGCCTCCCAAGGGACATAATTACATATGGAGGACCACAATTTGTAGGTAATAAAATCACTACAACATCAGCACATTAAAAAATTACCACATTCATCACAAAATCACGACCCCATACCACCCACAGGCAAATAGCCAGGTAGAGAGCACAAATAAGGTAATAGAATCTATACTGACAAAAATAGTTGCATCACACTGACGTGACTGGGCTTTAAGATTGTCGGAAGCCTTGGGGGCGTAGCGAAAAACATGGAGAAATACCACTGGGTATTCACCATATCAATTAGTATTTGGAAAAGAACCCATCTTTCCAATAGAATTTGAAATTCAAACATTAAGAACAGCCTAGGGGGTGGGTCTAGATTTAAATGAAGCCCAGATTAGCATATTACAGAAAATCAACGAATTAGATGAAATTAGGCTCTCCGCCCTCCATCACACTACATTAATTCAACAACAGAGAGAAAAATGGCACGATGCCCTCATTAAAAAAGAAAATCTTCCACGAAGGAGATTGGGCACTCCTATATGACTTCGATTTCAGGATTTCCCTAGAAAACTCCAGACACGATGGCTTTGACCTTATGAGATACAGAAAGTGCACGACAATGGCACCATTACATTAACTACCATTGATGGATCTGGACATTCTTTCAAAGTAAACGGTCATCGACTCTGAATTTACCATAAACCGCTTAATCAAGAATCCTTTTACCAGCAATTACGGGGAGATTCTATAATGCAGATTCTTGCTGAGGAAGATAATTCCTCCTCAACACTTATTCAGTGATTAATTCCTTTATTTATGAAACTTGTACATAAGTTTTTCCTTTTAATTCTACCTGTATAAACTGTTTTTTTACAGATTTTATTGTGCTATTCCCCTTAAAGGAACATCAATCTTGTGTGATTTTATTTTTCATGCTATTCCTTTTAAGGAATAGCTACTGTTACTCTTAAGGAACAGTAGCCGTTCCTCTTAAAGAACAACGTGTCTGTGTGTTTATCTTTCTGCTGTTCCTTTCAGAAGGAATAGAATTTCTGCTGAATATTTTCGCTGTTCCTTCCAAAAGGAACAACATTTCCGCTAATTGTTTTTGTTGTTCCTTTCAGAAGGAACAAAATTTTTGCTGAATGTTTTCGTTGTTCCTTCCAAAAGGAACAACATTTCCGCTAATTGTTTTTGTTGTTCCTTCCAAAAAGAACAACATTTCCGCTAACTGTTTTTGTTGTTCCTTTCAAAAGGAACAACATTTTTTCCAATTTCTTTCGTTGTTCCTTTCAAAAGGAACAACAATTCCGATGATTGTTTTGCTATCCCTTTCAAAAGGAACAACATTTTTTCCGATTGTTTTGCTGTTCCTTTCAAAAGGAACAACATTTTTTTGATTGTTTTTCTGTTCCTTTCAAAAGTAATAGCATTTTTTCCCCGATTGTTTTGTTGTTCCTTTCAAAGGGAACAACATTTCTTTTTGATTGTTTTGTTGTTCCTTTCAAAAGAAATAGCATTTTCGCAGACTGTTTTTGTTGTTCCTCTTAAGGAACAACAGCTGTTCCATTTACAGAACAACACTTTTTGAGTGCATTTATTTCTTTCTTAGAACAATATTTTGAGAACTTTTGAGAACTTTTCATGATCCTTTTAAGGAAAATATACAAATTTATGCAAGGATACAAAAATTAGAGGTTAGTGGAATCAACATATCAAAGTGAAATTGTAATTTAAAAAAAAAAATGCTTTGTATTGATAAGACAAAAGGAAAGGACACAACTATCTATATCACTTTGATGTCTTTATTTTCACTAAAACTAATTTTATTGATTATTTTTTTTATCATGTTGGTTCTTCCCTAATCCTCATAGTTCTTTTTGACTTTTATTATTGAATAAGAAGAAGGGCATACTTTCTCTATTGAGATGTTCAGACTTCTTCCACCATTCCTACTTTTAAGGAGTGTTGAGACATCCTTTATACATCAATAGGAAAGTGCTATATAAAAGAAAAAGAAAATAAAAAAATACATGTCTACAACAATTCTATGATATGTCAGATAGAGGATAGGGGGTCTCATCACGAGCCAACCTACCATGATCATAAGGAAGTAGTGAAGTGGCTTTCCCATTATGGCCACCACACCAGGGACATGATCCAATGGACAAATTAGAAAAATAAACAGTCCTTGGAACAGGAGGCCTGATCACGAGCCGACCTGCCCACCTTTCACTCCTTCCTGGTGAATGGCATTGTGATTCATCTGGTTCCCAAACCAGCACAATGGCCTCCATCATGACATTATAAAGCACTATCCTAGGTATATATGAAGGATTACGGTTCCAAGGGTGAAAAAGCAACTTTTTCAAGGTTATGGACACCTGTGGGCAACAGAGCTCTGCTAATGGTATTGGAGTCATATTTTTCACAACTCAATAGCAATTATAAACCCTTTTCTTATATCTTTATTTTATATACAAATGAGGTTATGATCTTGAACCCCTTTGATTGAACCTTTATACATGAAATATTGTTTATCAATCAATAATAATGGTTTAAGTAAATATTGACCGCATAAGTACTTTTATTTATGTCCACTGTCCTTTCCCTTATTTTCGCATCATTACATAGCATTTCATATCTATTCATAATTTCATAATATGCCTCTATTTCAGTAATTTGATAATTTTTGGATCATATCATAAGTGTGCATGCCTTTTTATAATGTACAACTCCTTGTGGTACGCAGCTTCTCCATTTGACGGTCGAGGGCGACCTATCATATTTCAGGGGGGCGCGGGTGACTTTTAAATATACATGCATATGAGTTAATTCCCTATGTTCATCAATTCCCGGAAATAGCAAGTTTAACGGTATTTTTTCGATATACATGGGGAGTTTTTCCATTGCCATTTCTGTGTATTATTGTGAAAAACTAACAATGTGGAGGATTTAGACGAAATGGGAGGACGAGAAATACGTAGTGAACCTCTAGTATTAACAGTTTCTGATGTTGCACGAGCAATTTTGGAGAGAGCAGGGTGGATTACATACCTTACACGACTACAGCAGCCCCATGAAGTTGTGGCCATTGAATTTTTGCAGAACTTGTAGAAGAATTATTCCATGGTAAGAGGTAGGAAAATAACAGTGACAGAGGCAGTAATTGCCATGGTATCTGGTCTACCAGCAGTTGGACCCATAAAAAATTAAAACTTCAAGAGGCCATGAACATCTTTCAGGATGAAGGACAGACCCTGATCGTTAAAGGAAAAGGAGTCCAACCAGTAACTTTGGGAGAACCATGGACGGAACTGGCTAGAGTAGTACAAAGCTACATTACATGTGACGGAAGAATGGATGTGGTAAGACCACGCCACCTTAAATTATTAGCAGTATTGAAACATAAATGCGTTGTGAATTTTCCTGCATTTTTAAATTTTTTATTGCATGATGTTGCTCTGAGCATAAGGAAATCTCGTCATACAGGGATGGTAGTAAGCCACCACTATATAATTTGATTAATAGTTAGTTATAGTCTTGCCCAGTAGCAGAATAGCTGGGAAGAATTGAAATTCTCAATCAACAGAGGAACAACCTTACCTGCCCCAAAACGAAAAAGAGTCACCAGCACACCAAACGAACCTCTGAAATGTAGACAGTCCTTCAGATTAAGGAGAAACAGGGGAAATGTGGGAAGCATTCTGGGTAGTAGCAGTCAACCCATGGAATTACCTAGTTCTGAAGAAGAGAAACCCCTACAACTTGAAGGGGGAGAAGATCTGGAAGAAGAGAAACCCCTAAAACTTGAAGGAGGAGAAGATTGGGAAAAAGAAGAAAATAACCATACCAGTGAAGAAGAGCAGGAAGAAGAAAAAAATAACCATACCAGTGAAGAAGAGCAAGAAGAAGAAGGAAATAACCTTGCCAATGGAGAAGAGTAGGAAGAAGAAGAAAGTAATCATACCAATGAAGAAGGAAGGGAGGAAGCAGAACCTCCCGTAACCTCCAGTGCAAGCCCACTGCAGAATCCATTACAGGAGGATGAATTGGCCCAAATTTTGGACAATATGAGTGAATATATACAACCCCACAGTCCACTCAATCTCAATATCGAGATAGAGAAATTGCAGGAACATTCTATCATCAACAAGGACATGATTGAGGAAATGGATATTGAGGAGGCAGAAGAAGAAAACCCTCAGAAAATGGCAGAACAAACTAGGGTTACTTCCCTTGAGGTACCTAGCCTAGAGAATGTGATTACTAAAATCATAGAAGCATGCCTGGGTGAGGGCACGACCACTGGAGAACAAACCCTAGCTGAGCAACCAAGTACAGAAAAAACAACAGCTATTCCTTCCAAAAAGAAGAAGAAGACAAATGAACTTGAGAAACTGCGAAGGGAACGGAAAAAGCTCCAAAAATTAGTAAGACAACTTAGGCAGAAGATTAGGGTGCTACAAAAGGGAAAAGTCTCTAAAAGAACCCTGAAAATGAAGAATGCAGCCACCCAAATGAAACCCCATAATACAAAGAAAATGGAAACTCAAACCAAGCCCATATTCATTCAGGATAACAAGGAACAACAGGAAGTTGTTATGGACACAGTTTCCCAAACTAAAAATATACAAATTTGTAATAAAGATGTTCAGACTGAGGCACTGTCCTCTAGTAGTATGGCCAACAAGGAGACATAGACTGTTGGCACTCAACATTGTAATAAGAAAATCTAGGTGTTGATAGAAGACCCTAGTATAGAAAAACTCCAAGAGGATATAACACAGGCTCAAAGGGCTAGAGAAAAGCTCGAAGAACAGACTGTTCCCAAAAAGAAATACCAACAGCTACAACAGCAATTAAAGGACATCAATGCATCAAAGGTAGAAACTTTCGATAGATGTCGAAAGGCAGAAGAGAAAATTGAAGAGGTAAGGAATAGATTAAAAACAGTCAGGAATCAAATGGATACTCTTTGTTCTCTATAGACAGATGTTCTAACATGTAGGTGCCCTGCCAAAAATTATGCTTTGTATTTACTAGAAAGATATTTGCAGTTAAAAATTAAGGCTGTTAAGGCAGGAAAACCCATAGAATTAGAAACTGTAGATGATTTTATAAGCTGCTACAAACTCTATGGAGTAAAATTCTAGCATCTACTCTGTGAATTTTATTTACACAAGTTTATATTGGCTGAGGAAATGGAGACAAATCCCAGCCCCTTTGTGGGTGATATCCAATATCAAGAATTCATTTCATTTGCTGTTAACCAGTTAAAATGGCTCAAGGCCTATAACACTTTTCAAAGCCAAGAAAATGGGTTAGACCTTTGGGTTAGGGGTGAACCGAGACACCCATTACAACTTTGGGCTAGGCAGAAAAGCTTAATGACGAAGGAGGGAGTAATCCAAACATTGGGACCCATGCACAAAGCAATCATCCTGGATGGAGTAGAATATTTTATGTCCATCAGAGACCAGGCCACAATAGCAGCTAAACTCTGATGGAATATTTCCAATTGGAATATTCAAGACAGAGAACCATTCGATTACAAAAATTTTGAGTTAGCTGCCAACCACCTGGTTATTTATAGTAACCTCATCTTGAGGGAAGGCCCGTATTGGCTAGGTTGTAGATATCGCAGCTCTATTATCTAGTATCCTACAGCAGACCATAAGGCAAAATATGAATTACCTGAAGGACAGACAGGGCATGTTTTTGAAGTTTTAGCTGCAAATCATGGTTTCAGACCACTTAACAAAAAACCCTCTCTAGCCTATTCTCTAACTGCTTTACATGTAAATTATGGTTTTCATGAGGACATGAAAAAGGGTAAGCAGGGGAGTGTGTTGAGCATTGGAAAAGGTATGCATTTTCCATGTATTTCTTTATCTTTTTCCTTTAATCATGGCCCCTTTATGTTCTAGAATGATAATATATTGAAGAATTAAAATATAATTGAGGAGGTTAGTGCTTATTGCCAAATTAACTAAATATTGTCTTTTCCTCCATATAGGAACTCAATGAAGTGGAATGCCACCATTTGGAAGGAAACGATAAGACAGGTGTAACTGTCATCCCTTCAACAAAAGGCCGTAGCCAGAGAAGAAAACCAAGTTCGGAGCGCACGGTCAAAATAAGGAAAGGAACAGCGCGACACCAGCGAAAGAAGATGAAACGATAGCCAGAGAAGGAAGATAGAATTTCTCAGGATCTCTCGATCCTGAGGGATCGTTGTTCAAAGTCATCTATACTTCTTGTTTCCTCCACCTGGCTGTTATAACAAAACAATGTTTTTAGAAATGAAAACAATTAGACATCTTATGATCATTCCAATTTCCTTTTGTAATTTCAGAATTGTTCATCGACTCTCGTTAATTAAAATAGAGAACGATTGTTTGTAGACTCTGTTTCATATGATTAATACATAAATTCAGTTGTCGTTTCATTTTTTGACACTGGAGTAGTTTGGCGGTGCTTCACTGGCAGCTAAGACCCGACCCTGGTGGATTCACCCGCTACTTGTACTTTTAATTTCTAATTCCAGTCATGTGATGGTTTGCATTAGCTTTCATTTCCTTTAAACTGCATTGCTTCACAGTTACCTTAGTTTATAGTTTACTGTTTTATGAAATTGGTGTGTTGCATCGGTAAATTGCATTGTCGTTCCTTTCTACATGACAAGAGTATTTATTCTTTTATAATTTATATTGTTATGCTTTGCAGATACAGAGCTTCACCATTCAGGATTGTTGTTCATTTCCATTAATGATTTGTTGTTTATTTTCATTAATATAGTTTTCTTTTCATTTCCGTTTATGGATTGCTGTTCAATTCCATTAATGATTTGTTGTTTATTTTCATTAATATACTTCGTTGTTCATTTCCATTTGTGGATTGTTGTTCATTTCCATTAATGATTTGTTGTTAATTCTCATTAATATAGTTTGTTGTTCATTTCCATTTGTAGATTGTTGTTCATTTCCATTAGAAAGAGTTGTTGATTTTCATTAAATAGTTGTTTTTCATTGTCATTAAAAGAGTTTTTTGTTCATTCCTGTTAATTAGTTTTACTGTTTATTCCTTTTTGCAAGAGTTTGGTTTTTCTTTGGAGTGTTATTACAAAAATCAGCATTAGTGATTTAACATAGTTACCATTTCCATTGAATTGCGTTAATGTGGAATGCAAGATCATCAACTGTCAAGGACATTGGTTATCACTGCCTATGTTCTCAGATTGATTACCTTGTTCATATTTGATTTCATTTACATCAGTTGAAAGAGGAAGGAGTTATTACTACTGCATCCTTGACTGATGATTGTTGAGTGATTGTTTGAACTACAGAACATTGAGTTTCATATTGTTGTAATTATATTTCATTTTCAAGCATCCGTTTACTCTTGTATTTAAGACATTGTACTGCACATTGAAGAGCATTACTCTTAGATTAAATTGTAGCAACAGACTGAGTACACTCTTGAGATAAAAATTCATACCTGGATTGATAATTAATGTAGGATAAATAGGAGTTAAAAAGACACTATTTATACCTCAACAATCCCTACCCTTTGTGAAGTATGATCGATTTTGGGAAAAAGGTATTTTTCTTATAGGGAGGTTTGATCTAGGTGCCTAAAATCCATAACCATCCTATATCTTGTTTTATTTTTAAGCAACATTAATTTCTAGAGGTCCTTCTGGTCCTTTTTAAAAGGGGAGCTTCTTAGAATGGTGTCTTTGTCACAATGTTTTGAACTGGCCTCCCTATATATACTAGCATTCTGAAAAATTTTGCACAGTCTTGCATTTCTTTGTCTTGTGTGTAGTGATAAAATTTTAGACAACTTAACCATTTCAAGCTTCTTAGGCTTACCCAAGCTATCTTTCTCTATATTAGCTTTAGTAAAGACTTCTTTGGGATCTATAGTAATATTTGTGGAAATTGATAGCCCTTTTGAAAAGGAAAAATTCTTGGATGATGAAGTATCTAGGTAAGGTAAAAACATAAGACTATCTTGCTCTAGATTCCCAAATATTTTTGTTTTGTGAGGGTATTTCATTTCTTCCGGATTGGAAAAAGGAAGAAGTTGTGTTTTTATGGTTTGTCTTTCTTTTGAGCAACCTGTTTCATGTTCTAAATTGATTTTTGTTTCTGACATTTCATTTTCAATTTGTAGGAAATCAATTTTAGTTTTATTATCTTGTGGTGTTTCAGGGTCGTGATAGTTTTAACTGTCGAACTCATCATAGAGGGATTGATCCGATTGTTGTAAAGTGCCTATATCTTCACAATTTTCATTCACTTGCTCATCAAGGTAAATTTCATTATACAAGATGAATGAGTCCAAGTCTGAATGAATGGAATAGATAGGGGTGTTGTTGGGTCCAGCTAGGCTACTTACCATATACTTCATGTGAGATTCCCAGTAGAGTCTCCTTGTTTGGTTGAAAATTGGGATGGTAGCATAAGACATGTCAAGTTGGAGGTTTCCTAGAAGTTTAGCTCCCCAAGATAGGGATAAAAGAATTCCATACTTGGGGGGAATGTCAACCACGACTATATCCATGACTAGGCTCTGAGCAGGGACTTTTGTCAGATTGACACATAAATCCTTGAACAGGCCCAAGCACTTGACCCTGCTCAAATCGAAGGAATACAGATCTTTGTAGGACTTGGTTATTTCTAGGCCTAATCTCTCCTTTACTACCTTTGTCATGAGGTCGTGAGAGGCACTAGAGTCTAGCATGGCATTATGTAGGATTTTGTCGTGTATGTTTAGGTTGACATAGAATGGGAGAATGGCTCTTTCTTGGTATTTTCCATCTATTTCAGGTCCAAACAACAACTCTGGCTTATCATCTGTCAGATTCAGAGTATTAGTATCATTTCCTATGTTTAGAACTTTCAGACCTTTGGATCTGTACATATCCTAAGCTACCAGTTCAGTGAGAGGGATGGTTATTTTGATTTTATCAATCTCTCCTTCAAAACTGAAAGGTATTTGAGTTTTGGACATATTTACATCAGTTTTATCAGCCATAAATTCTTCCACTTTTTTAATTTGCTGATTCTGATTTGGGGCTTTGGTCAATTTAGTTTTCTCAGAGCCACTAACAGAGTTACTAGGACAGCTTGTGTCAATACTTGGTTGGCAAGTTCGGTCTATGTTATGATTAGTTTTCTTAGCCATGGTATTGTTATTGTCTGTTGTTATTTTAAGAATGTTTTCGGGAGTTTTCTTGACAGCAGTGTCTGAGTTATTTTTCCTGTAGTTGTCTTGGTTTTTCTTACTCCTAAGATCATGTTAGTATGAATCTTAATTGCAAGTATAAAAAATACCACTTTAGTTGTGCATAACAAACAGCCCTAACAGCAAAAGATGGCTGCCAATATCTTCAAATCTGCAATTAGTTTATCGGGATAAATGCTGCAAAAATATAGATCTATGCATCAAAAGACATTAAGCAGTAAATAAAATGAGATTTACTCCATGCATCCAATAGACAAGACAAGAATATGTTGAATGAATTTTATGTTAGGGGCACCTGGGAGGAAAACATAGAAGGATGTTACCAGTTCTCCTCAATGGGATGGGTTCTTTTAAGTCCTCAGCACTTCATATCTAAAATTCCTCTCTCTTGATGGTGTAGAAAACCCAGACAAAAATGGAACTCAAAGGGAGTTAACAAGAAAAAGGATAGAAAAATATGACAATGATGGTGGATCAAAGTCAGACCAAAAGTATAGATCCAGAGTGATCTTTAGGCAACAAAAGGTGATGAAAGAATGGAAAAACCCTTCTATTTATAACAAAATATTGAGTTAGTCTAGATATTGGTGCATAATTAAAATATTATTAACCGAATCAAGATCCAACTTTTATGGAATATTTTATTATTTTTGTTGGAGGGAAAAAGAGGTTGACTTGGGTCAAATCCCTTTATTTGTAAATAATAAATAAATAAATGATTTATTTATTATTTTGAGGACGTGGTTGAGTAATAATTAAATAAATAATGATTTATTTAACTATTTATGAGTGATTTAGTCAAATTTAACAAGAAATATTATTTAAATAAGGTTTAAATAATTATTCCTAGAAAATAATAAGATAAATAATAATTTATGTAATTAATTTTCCTGTTTTGGGTTAAATATGACCAGGAATATTAATTAAACTGTTGTTTAACTAATTATTCCTTGAGGAAATTCAAAAAAATGTGGATTTATCTAATATTTCCTCACGAGGTTTCCTGTTTAGACCATAAATAACTTAATAAAGGTGTTTTACTAAGTTATTTTTCATAGTGAAAGCAATTTCACTTAGGGTAAAATTGGTCTTACATGGTGTACTTAGGTCCATCTAATAATAATAGGTTAGATGACCAAAAAATGGTGTAACAGATCATATTTTCTATGAAGTTCCATTATGGAATTTTCTAATCCCAACTCGTGGTCTTCGGAATCTTCATAGCTAGTTTCATCTTGGTTTGAGGAGAAAAAAACCTTGTTCTTCTTCTGTGAGAAAAACATCACCCTCACTATCAGAGCCTATTAAGTTTAGATGATTTTCATCTGGTTGTTCAATATCTCTTTCCCCTTCATCAACATAGTTATCTTGGAAGGGTGGCCTAATTTGTTGATCATTTTCCCATGGTCTGTTTTGGGGCAGGTCTCTTCTAAAGTTTTGATTCTGGTTTCTATTTTGGGGATTTGGTTGGCTATCCCTAGGGGGTGCTCTTTCATTTATGCTTATTCTCTCCATCATTATTTCCATGGTCCCAAGGAGGTTGTCAATCTTAGATTCAGATGAGGAGGTGGAAGGCATAGTGTCATATTTTTAGGTTACCCTCTTTTTTGATCTTAGCCTAGCTCTTTTTTCAATCAAGTTGGCCTCTACGCTTATAGATCCCTTTTTCATGTCTTCAAAGGTTAGGGGCTCTCTTTCTCTCAGCTGATAGGCCATGTCGGGGTCAAAACCTTCCAGAAATTTAGTTAAGGCTAAGCCTAATGGGGGTTTCATGTTTGGAGGTAATGCGTTATAAACACTATTGAACCTTGTGCAATAGTCTTGGACACTTTCCCCCATGTTTCTTTTAATATTTCTATATTCCAAGAGGATATGAAGAGGGTTTTTCTTGATTTCCCATATGTTTATGAAAGTTTGGTAAAGGGAAGGGAGATCATGTATGCTGTTAGGAGTTAGGATTTTGAACCATTTCTTAGCTTCTCCTCCTATGCTTTTGGGCAAACATCCTCATCTTCATGGTTTCCTCTTCTAATTCCATGTAGTCAAAAGCATCATTCATTCTGTCTACATGTTGTTGGGCTGTGGTGGATTCAGCCTCGGTGAAGTGTGGGATTCTGGATTGGTAATCATTTGGTAAAGGTACTAATGGTTGTGGTAACACAAGGGGTGCATACCATGCTGCCATGATAGGCTCTAATGGTGGATTTACAAGCGGAGGATTTGTGATATGAGATAGACTGGTTTGCATAGTGGCGGTGTGAATGGGTGTGGCAGAAGTACTTGGACCAATAAACTGATTCTGAGCAGACTTGAGATGAAAAGAGCCAAAGTGATGGAGAAGTTGTAAATCAGGTGGTGTGTAAGGAGAAGCTTCTCCACTAAACTCTACTGCAAATCTATGGGCTCAAGGTTGGTATGGTCCATCCTACTTTGTGACTTGGTCCTGAAAAGGTTTTTGTATGGCGCAAGTCAAACTAGGGATATTGCAATGCTGTAAGATGTTCAAGTACAGAGCTTGCTTTATGACTGGTCCTATTAGTAGCTAAGTTTCTAGTTTCAAAAGTTTGCCACAAAATATTTTTTAGGTCATAAACTATAGTAGGTGGGTTCGGGTCCTGATGAGATCTAGTATTGATTCTTCGTGAAGCCATATTTCAAACTCAAAATTCAGAAAGGTTGTAAGATGTTCTAATTTTTTTTTTGAAAAGTTTACCTCTTTTATGTTTGCTAAACTTACACAGTGTGTGACTAGGATTGTAGAATTCCTAGGGTCGTTTGGACACAACACTTTAGGAGCCTAAGGGCACTAGTAAAGTTAAAAGGCCTACTGGAGGCTAGTGGAGTCGCCAGGTGGATATTTTTAGTTGTTTTGAAGATAAGTGTCTATGGTCCACCACCAATATTGACAAAAGCCAATCTAGAAATATTTTGGGGTTTTCTAAGTTTCTATATGCAGCCCTTAAAGTGTGTAAGAGTGTTCTATAGCTGGGTCATCATTTTGCTAGGATGGTGAAAAAGCTATATTTCTACTCTCAGGCTATCAGTTAAGTTCTTTATGATTTGATGAAGGTTTCTGAAGTCCTAAGGGATACTTAGCTTGTCACTGACATCAGAGGTTGCATTATGATCACCATTGTGTAAGTGATAGTGATGAAGTAGCTATAAATCATACTATACTATTTGATGAAGGGATTCTGGAGTCCTAAGGGGTATTTATATTTTTATGAACTCAGAAGGTCCCACCGTGATCTCCATTATGTTAGTGTCCTGTGATTTGGAAGATTAGTAAACCAAATGACAGGTTAACATTAGACCAGTCTTTGGAGTCCTAGGACCTATCCTTCCTAGAATCAGAGAGGGCTTTCTCTATTATGCAAAGGATGTGAGCTTGTTCGCTTTGGATGATTGATTTTAGGCTAGTTGTTAAGTGTAGGTTTGTTTGTTTGTTTTGGGTTGGGGTAAGATGATCAAGTAGGATAGGTGGAGTGAGAGGTTATTAAATCAATTGGGCAATGTAGTCTATGAATTTATTGATATCTTGGTAGCGAATCAGGGTACATCATAGGGAAAATCTAGTGTATTTAATGGATCTTTTAAGTTTATGTGTGAGGTGAAATGGACAATAAGTTTGGGAACCAAGGTAGGGCAAAGGGTAGTTAAGAATCCTTTGTCAAATACCTATGAACAGGGAGGTCTTTAATATTTATAAGCAAAAGATACTAATCATGAGATAGGGTGGACCATTTAAACAAATAAACATTGAAGATAAACAATCCAGTAGAACACGGAAGCAAGACAACTTATCTAACTTCAATGATTCAACTTTCAAGATTTGAAAACATATAAGAAACAAATAGCATCAATAAATGAAGAGGGAATGAATAAAAATCATTCATTAAACTATAAAGAACTTCGAGGAAAACTGATAAGAATATTCAAAGGGCAAGATCGAAACAAGACCTCTTTGACTTAACCTAACAATCAATACATCAAAGAGAGATTTCAAGACAGAGTTTAGATAGCCTTAAACAAGCAGGGCTTACCATGAATCATGTTTATAAACTAGAATACTAATCCAATAATGAAATAGACAATCTTAGGTGGGCCTAAGGAGCAATGAAGAATTCTTTAAGCTAACCCAACAGTAGAAAACATGAAAACAATAGCTAATAGGAGGACTGAGGTGCCTCAAACAACATTTTTCATCCTATACTCTTCTGAGCTACTACAAAGTAGAAATATAGACATATGGAAAATAAGTAAAACATGAACATATGAGAGATACATCACCATTAACTAAACTCAGGGATCTTGCAAGCAAGCCTTCATCACCATCAACCAAGGCAATCCATCCACAAGCTCCACAACACTAAATTGTTCTTCAACTTTCAAAAACCATGTATTGCTCTTAAAAACATCAAGTTCCCATGTTTACAATGAATCCTCATGCCTTATATAACAAACAAGGAAGAGGAGAGCCCACTAGAGCATCTAGAAGACTATTGGCCAGTCAGAAATATCCTAAGTTGTCCTTGAGGCCTTGCAAGGCCCAAGGCACAAAAATATCTAACAAAATGTCTTTTCCAGCCCAAAATAGAAATTATATTGAATTTTAGGCCTTGAAAAGCATGAGAAAACTTTCCAAACGCACACTCTACCCAGTCATCTATAGGATCATAGTGCAGTGTGTCAAACAGTGAAAAAATGCCAGGTGCGCAGCGGAAAAGTAGGCATTTTTGCAGCAGTCTTTCGGAGGTCTTCCCGACACTGGATTTGGCTCCGTGATGGCTTGTTGGAAATCCTGATGAGTCTAATCTTGAATTTATTTTTATTTTTGCTGATTGGATGCCATTTAACCTGCTCAAAAATCAAATATCCCAACACTGCTATATGCGTAGCACTTAGTCTGAAAAGGAGGCAGAAAGGTCAAATTGTTTATGTTTTTTGACCTTTTGAGGGGGTAAAAATGCTCCAAATGATCTAAAAATTGGTGAGTAGACGGTTGGTGATGTCAAAAATCCAAAAATGAAAACTTTGAGAGTGTAGGATTCAAAAATGTTGTCCGTAGTGCCTAGGGTGCTGCGCTCCTAGGGGTCAAAATTTGAAAAAAACAAAAAGTTGTCCAATTTGCCTCAAAAATTGTGGAGAGACCCCTCAAGAGGTTTTGGACACCTGTTGAGAAGCCTCAGCCAAGATTCCAAGGCTATCATGAACTTTGGCTCTTTTTAGGTGTTCTAGCTCAATGAGGGCCTTCTTTCGATTGGCACTAACAAGCATGCTTTTCCTTGCATAATGTTTGGCCATTTTCTTTTGTAGGGCAAGGCCCCTCTTTACCTCATTGAAATTCTTATGTTCCTCTTTTTAATAGTGGATGACCCTTTGAGCCATATCAAAGTCCCTTTCCCATTCTTGAAGTTGTGCTTCTTTATCCAAGAGAAGTAATTTAGTGTTAATTTCCTGTTCCTCATTGTCACTGTCTAGATCAATGAACTGAGGGCCTTGAGAAGTCCTTTTTATCCTTTTACTTCTTCTTACCTTCACCTGCTCACCTTTGTCCATATTTTCCTTTCCTTTGTCTTGATGCTTGATTGTTGGAGGAGAGATGGCCCTTTTCCTTTTTGAGGCAGCAAACACATCTCTTCTGCCTCTGTGATAGGTGCATGTGAGAGGATTGATGAGGGTGTTTTTACCTTTGGAGGCGTCACAAGCCTTTTTATCTTTATCATGGCTTTCATGAGTCACTTTATGCTCCATAGGGTTATTGATTTCTTGACCTTTAACCTCATCATCATCCTTGCTTCCCTCACTGTTTTGGCCCTTTTTCTCATCATGGGGCTCACTGATTTTAACTCTATTTTCTTGCTCATTGTTTCCTTCTTGGGAAGCTACCTCTTCTTGGTCATCATCATTCTATTTTTCTTCTTCTTTAAACTCTGTCTCTGTCCCATAATATTCATCATTTTTACCACTTTCCTCATCTGTTACACTAAAATGTAATTTTCATCCTGACATTCTGCTATATGTATGAGCTAATTACTACTCATACTTCCCCCTCTACAATTCTAACATATCAGTTCCTCATGTCAAGCCTTGAAAATCAGAGAAAAGTTCCTAAAAGTCTACTAAACTTTGGTGTCGCACTTTCTAGCTATCTTGCCTGCGGTCCCACACCCAATGTTCAGCTCTCCTGTGTACCTAACCGCACTTTATCTTTGTTATAGGTGCGGACCCCTGTAAGATCAAAAAGGCACAAGTAAATTCCAAAAATCTCAATTAAAGTAAATTCTGGAAGCTTCTAGAATGGATCTTGCGGTGGTAGAACCGCTCTTGTGAGGTGCATGTATCCCTTACCTTATGGAGCTAACCTCTTGATGTGAGGAGCTTATCCCTTTGAAGGAGGATTCTATCCCCTCATAGTTGGAACATAAAACCTCCTCTTTTCCACTATAAAAAGAGGCATTTTTGTAGCCTCAAAGGGAGTTCAAGCTTGAGAATATTTGAGGTTAAGTGTTGTTGACATTTAGACTCAATTGACTAAGACTTTTGTGAGGATAGATTACATACCTCTACTTGTCTTGGTTGGGGGAGTGCAGAGCTTATCAAAGTAGAGGAGACTCCTGCTTCGGACCCCGGGAAGGCCTGTGCAACATCAAGGCTCAGGTTTTAAGGTTTTCCTTCTTTTTAAATTAATACAAATATACTCATTTTTCTAAATAAATTGTCAATTCATGGTTTATTTCATAGATTCCTTGATCACTATGATAAGCATGGTTTATGATGATGTCTATACAGGTGCTATGTAATATTTTTCTTGTTTGTGACTGCAGGTTTACGAGGAAAACTCCTTCAAGTGCACGAGGGACAACAACGACTTCAAACAAGCGCTGGACATACGGTAAGTCTTTTACACCTCTATAGAGCTTTTTGTAAACCTTACATTCTTAGAGAAAGATTATTCTGTTTGGCTGTTTGTTGCTAGATACTTTTAGTACTAGGGATATCGGTCTTTTTTGCAAGATGGATTAATCCACACAACAAATTGGCGACTTCACTGGGGAAAGAACTTGTTGTTTTTGGTTCTCTTTTATTTTTATTTGAGGAAACGTTTTTCCTGGTTTTTGATTGATAGACATCTACCTAGGTAGCTTAGGTTTTCTCTGTTTTTGAAAATTTTGAAAGCTTTTAAGTTTTTCTTTAGTTTTTCCTAGGACTGCACTTTTCCTTGTTTTCACAGTGTGGGCAGTTTCACACTTTTCCTTGTTTAAACAGTGCGGGACCGCACCTGTGACATCTTGGAGCCTACGCACCCTGTTAAAATTTTGAAAAAATCTAGATTTCTTTCTTCAGTTTATTTTTTATTTTTGGTTTCTACCTAGATTGATGATTGTTTCTGTCAAAAGTCTTCTGCAAATGAATCTTAGCAGTATTGGTGTTTTGATGATTTTCTAGAAGTTTTGCATTTTGGATTGCTTTTCACTTGGTCTTTGTAGCAATTCGAAGCATTGGCATTTTGAAGTACCTTAGATTACATTGGTATTTTTTGTCTTTTTGTTGAATCTGACATGATTGTGAAATCATCCTTTATTAAGAAATAGAGCTATTTGTTTCTTTGCAAATCTTCGAAAAAAACTTTGTTATAGGTTTTTGAATTTCATTTTTTATAAAAAAAACATATTTGAGTGTTTTTGAACTTTTTGTTATTCTGGACGAATAGATCCTTAGTTTGTTAAACAACTAAGTAAAAACATTCTTCAAAAAATCTTAAAGATTTTATTCAGTTAGACTATTAAAATTTGTAGATCTCGAAATTAGTTTTGTAGTTTTGAGTGCTATTAAAGTTTGAAGATCTCGAAATTAGTTTTGTAGTTTTGAGTGCTTTTAAAAATTTCTAGATTTCTTTTGAAGGAAAATTGTTTTGTAGCTTCAAGTTTTTGGAAAGAGAAAGGATTTTGTTGTGAGCTTTGATAATTTGTTTCATTTTGAGTTATTGTTGGAAAAGATAAAGATATTTTCTTTCAATTAGTCTTTACATTCAAAGAAGGAATTGTTTATTGAAAGAATTGCATTCTCCAACTCTTTCTTAGTTAGAGTTTCATTGAAAGGAAACAATTTGATTATCATTTTTAGGTGCATTTTTAGTGTTTTTTGGAAGTTGAGTCTTCACACCATCAAGGTTTCATTTCCGCACCCATTGACTTAAGAAACAGCTCTTAAAAGTAACGCTTAATTAAAATTCATCTAGTAATCTTTTTATTTTCTAGGGCTCTTATCGCCAACATAGCTTAGGCTAGTATCTTGGAGTAGGGAGAAATTAACTCTCCAAGATAGTAAAAACAAACAAGTAGACAAATCTTGCGGTAGGAAATAAATCCAATTGTAATTTGTATAATCTGGGAAGCTTCTCTTAAAGAAGTTAATCACGAGATCATGTCTGAACCTTTGAGACAATTAATTTTGTTTCATTGGGGAAGATAGAAGATTTTGCACGCATTACAAATGGTAAACCTCGGATTAACCATTGTCGAGGAGCCCGGGGTCACTTGTCGGTAAACCTCGGATTAACCATGTCGAGGAACCTTCAAGGGGATTGAGCTTTTTTACTCTGCCCTTGCGCGTGGGATCGGATTGTAGACTGTTCCCCCAGTTATATTTGTTACTGTTGGTAGCCTTAGTGTCCATTATCTTAAGATTATTTCCTAAGGTGATGGTGAAGGAAAGATCTCACTGTACCTGGAGCAGATGTCGACTAGACTCACTTGGACTCTCTGGGGGGTTCTCTTCACATGAGATGGTTTTGTGAGGAAACTTATGCCAGTCTATTTCATTAAGCAGGCTGTCAGGGTAACTGTTCCAACTGCCCTTTTTGTATTAAATTTCTACTAAGTTGGATTTCATCACCAACTAGTGTTTTTAGTACGGGAAGTTAATGTTTGTGTGTGGTTTTAACTCTTAGATTTTTAAGCTTGTGATTCAGTTGTTTGTTTCTTTAGAGACTTTAGTTGTTTTCATTGAAATTTTCTTTGATTGCATGTGATTAGTTAATATTTAATCGTGGTGGAATTGCCGAGACAATCCCGGAGACTATAAGGGAAATCCCCTGAATATACACCAAGTCACCTTGAAGGGCTTCGTGCTCTGGTATCATCCAATAGTGGTAGAATTAGATCAACAGAAATTGGAATTTCATCTATAGTTGTTCATCTTGATCATCAAATACCCACAACAGAACACATTCAAGAACCGATTTCAGTTTCTGAAGTTACTAGTAGTATTTCTCCTTCCAGTGAACTGGCTGACGAACCTGAAATCTCTGAACCTGAAACTGAACCTTCTGTTTTGGAAACATCCTCAGGATTTATCACACCAACTTCTACTGATCCTGGTTCACCTAGGGTAAGAAATATTGTCACTGACGATCTTCCATCTGGACTGATTTCTATTGAAGAACTTACTAATCCAAACGAATAACTATCTCTTCTTGACTCCCCTCAGTCTTTAAATCTTAGGGAGCGTGAATCTATTTTCTACAGCCCTATTCGAACTAGTGCTTGGTATCTATCCTTAACAAACTTTTTAGAGAATCTGAGTCTTGCTTTTTCTCCACCTCGAATTCCATTTCATCCTACACCCAGAGGTTACTATCCACCATCTATTATGGCAGGAGAGTCATCCATGTTTTCCCAGACACTGGAAGCATTTTTACACAGTGGTCCTTCTGTTCCCTCGGGATATCAGGCTCTGTCTGGTACTTTCTTGGGAGCTTCTCCTCAACCCATTGAACAAGTGTTGTCATCTGGTTTTAATGGTGTTAAAACTGAAACATCGAATGCAGAGAAAATATTTATGATGTCTGGTAATATTCTGAATCCTCAACCTCAAGGCAGTCAGTTATCGCCTGGAGGGCCAACACAAGGAAATATGTTACCGCCTGGGGGGAAACCTTCAGGTATTCAGTTACCGCCTGGGGGGCAACCTCAAGGTAGAATTTTCCCAGGACAAACTATGGAATCATATTATTTTGGGGGACAACCCCAAGGACAGTACATACCTCAAGGATAACAACCTTCAGGATAGTACATGCCCCAAGGTCAACCCCAAGCTCAATATGCTCCTCAGGGTCCTTATCAACCCCAGTTCAGAATGCGCCTCAGGGTTATCAACCTTAAGGTTAGTACCCAATTCAAGGTTTCCAACAACCTTCTAGTCAGTCATATATTCAAGGAGCGGGAAATTTACCACATACTTATCAAGCCTACATTCAACTAGGTTATGGTCCTTACGTTCAACGTTCTGTGGGACAATACCCCAGAATGAATATGGTGTGGGATTCGTCCCAATATCAACAGCCTATGAAGCCTAATGTGAAGTTGCCTTATCAACCTAGATAGCCTTTGGTTTCTGGTCCAACCCAGCAACCTGTCTAGCCTACTATTCAAACTCCTGCACCTAGTCCTATTCAGCAGTCCATGCCTAGTTCACCTCAGACTCCGCCTCAAACTGCTGCAACTATTGCTACGTCTGTTCAATCTGTAACACCTTTTTCTGGAGTATCTGTAACCCCGAGTTCATCTATCCCTGCATCCATGCAAATCCCTCAAGTCTCTGTACCCTTGTCAGGACCTTTAGTTCAGACTTCAGTTCAGATGCCTGCAGGACAAGCCGGCACAAGTACAGTTGTCACAAGTCAACCACAATTCACGTATCAACCATACCAGGGACAGCCAAAATTTGGTCCCTATTCACAAAATCCAAACTATTAGTATCAGCCATACCCTGGCTATACTTATCAACAGCCTCAACAACCCCAGTTTGGTTCGGTTAATCCCGGTTTTCCGAGAGGTTACACAATTCCTAATGCAAATCCGATTCCCAGTTATCCTGGGTATCCACCTCCTGGAACTACTTTGGCTACTCAAGTTTTTTGCGACCCTAACCGTCAGTTACCATTTATTGCAACTTTGGATTTACCTGAATTGACGCGCCTTACGAATGATCCAATTTTTTATTATCCATATTGGCCGCCGATGCCGCTTAAGTTACCCCAGTGATATACCGAAATTCGAGGGTAAGTCAGGAGAGGATCCATCAAATCACGTAATGACTTGTCACCTCTGGTGTGCATCTAATTCTATAATTGATGATTCGATTCGCTTACGTCTTTTCCAAAGAACTCTTGTTGGTCTTGCTACCAAATGGTACATTGAGTTAACACGCGGCTCGTTTAACAATTTCAGTCAGTTGGCAACTGCCTTCTTGACTCATTTTCATTTTCCTGTCAGATACGACAGTGGCACGGAACTACTAACTTCACTGAAACAATCCACATCCACGTATATTTCTAATCATATTCATGAATGGCGACGTAGGAGAAGTTTGGTGAAAGTTTACATTCCGGATCAAATTTTGGCAGAATGGTTTGTTAAATCATTATTATCCAAGATCACTGAATATGTAGCTAAGGCTGGTGTTGTTACTAAAGAGCAAGTAATTTCTCAAGCTCAGTACCTTGACCTCGTTTATATGCAGTCAGGTACTTTACATGAAAAAATCCCCGACCTTCCAAAACAAGGTCAAATAGCTGCTGCTCCTTCAGGGTCTCATGCCGCTGATGTTATGATTGGTACGGTCAATACTAAAAGAAAGAAGAAATCTTCAAAGAATTCTTCTCCAATTATAACTTTACCTGATTCCCCGAAAGGATAATCTTCCCCCAAAATTTCTGCTGACATTCATGTCATAGAGACATCTACGACCAAATCTAAATCTTGTGGTAAAAAGAAAGGGAAGAATTAAAAAAAAAGAATTCGAAAGAGAAAACTAATAAAAATGAATCCAATGACGAAAAGTGAAAACCACGCTATCCTTGTTACATTTGTGACAAAGATCATTTTACTAAGGAATGCCCACATCGGGCCGACGTTGCAAAATTCGTTAAAGGTTCACAACAACCTGTTGTCTCGAAGGATCCTTTTCCGACTCAAGATATTAAGATGGTTGGTTCTACTTCGACTGCCTCAAAAGAACCTATTTTGATGATGTCTCATGTAAGGATTGCGACGCGATCGCAAGATTATGGTACTAAAAATCCTCTTGATGGTAAAGAAGCAGAATCTTCTAGTGCAAATACATCAACTACACCTCCTCCTATTTCTGGTCCGCTACAGATCGAGACACCGAATCCAGACTTAATAATCAAACCGCCTGCTAAAGGTGTTCTTCGTAAATCATCTTTCAATCCACATGCGAGAGCTTCTCATAATTACAACATTGTTGAAGACTTAGCTATTTCTCGTTCACCAATGTCGGCTTTGGAAGTGCTGCAATCATGCCCATCACAGCGTAAATTTCTTTTGTCTGCCATAGGAGCTATTGATATTCATGATTCTAACCTTATAATCTTCGATGTAGAAAATAGTACACCTCGCCTACCTCACCAAATGGCTTTCCAGATTCCAGTGTCAGTAAAAAACAGACCGATCTATCGGACTGTGATTGATGAGGGAGCTTCAACGTGTATTATGTCGATTCAGTGTTGGAAATTGCTTGGTTCTCCTACAGTGAACCAATCTCCAACAATTCTTAAGGCTTTTGATGGTCGAGGTTTCCACCCTTTTGGCATTTTGCAGGATTTACCCATAGGGGTCGAATGTAAAATCGTAAATCTAGATGTGGAAGTGGTTGATGCAGTGGCAGAACCACTCTTGTGCAGTGCATGAATCCCTAGATAACAACATTGTTCTAGATTACAACCTTCTCCTGGGTCGTAGTTGGACTTATGCTATGACTGTTGTTGTTTCTTCGGTCTTCCAACTCATAAAATTTCCATATCAAGGAAGGATCGTTACAATAGATCAGTTAACTTATTTTTCTTTCGACTCAGCCTCTACAGAAACAATCCAGCACATTGGTAAAGCGGCTATCCCTTACAAGGATGTTGGAGTAGGTTTGATTAAAGATCCTAGTTTGCTGGGAACATTTTCCTTTCCTCCTCCTAACGTATCGCCTTCTGTTGCAACTATTCACATGATTTCATCAGACACTGTTATGTTTGATGATCCTTGGATCGTACCTTCCGATTCCGAGTTAGATTCAATTGATGGCATGATGCCTTTGAGTCCATTTGAACTTGCATATCAGGCTGTACAGTCACTTTCCGACCCCTCTTCGACCGAAACTCATCCAATGAATGGGATCCATGAGGAATCACTTTCTATATCTAGTTCAGTCACAACGAATTTTCCTGATCTTGTTCATACTGATGAGCAGATTTGTGAATTTTTGTCTGTTGACGATTTACCATGGCAAGATCTACATCACCGATCTTCGTTTTTACCTGAACTAGATCATTTTGAAGATGATTTCGCTTCAATTTTTACTGCTGAATATGTCAAGGAACCTCAGAATCCATTGTGAAATCCTGATTCTGAGTTAAATTTGGAAAATATCTCTTGAAAATTTCCAATTGACATTTCAGTGAAACCAGGAATAATTGAAAACATTCATATAGGTGCTTGTTGTACTGAAGATGAGATTCAAACTTATAAAGCCCTATTTCAAGAATTTCGTAATGTGTTTTCTTGGTCCTATGAAGAAATGCCAGGAATCGATCTGTCGATTGTCGTACATGAAATCAAGACTTAACATTGTTGAGTCCCGAATTTGCCTCTTTTCTATACACTTTTCCATATCTTTTTCACTCACCTAAACCTCCAAAATTGTCAATATCATGTGCAAAAGGGTATCTAACATGGTTTTTAATTATGTTTTTGTGTTTTCTATTTGATTTAGATTTTGTTCATACAACTGCGGAAACTTGTCACTTTCCGCAGCTGCTGCAACTTTCCGCAGCTATTTTGTGGAAATCAATGTTACAGGTGTCAACGAAGGAAACGAGCCACATGGGCAGGCTAGGAATGACAAGGACATGGTTCGTGTCCTATTGGTTCAATGAAATTCGTCAAGGAAAGCCGCGGTAAAAGCCATCCACGTGGAAGTCAACTATGGAGTTCTATGTCACCGACTGTTGCGGCATATAAACATCCATACGGCCGTTTCTAAGCTTGCGGAGGTTAATTGACATCTGTGCAAAGTTTTGGAGTTGAATTCAAGCGCCCACCTTCCATAGATCCGTTTTCCAACATGGCCATACTCCTATATCCGTGGCCTTAGTGGTCTACGTGCTGGCTGCTATCATAAACTTCAGGAGACAGTTACAGTTTATTGCTTTATATAAAGCGTTTGCATACGCATGTAGAGTTAGTTGTTGAGTTGTTGAGTTGTTAGTTGATAGTTGATGTGTGTACTCTGTTATGTTAGCTTTGTAGTGATTACGCTGCCTTGTGCTGTAATACTACCAGTCTGTAATGAATTGCTTTTTAATGTGAGAAAACTCTGTTTTATAACTTAATTCGTGTTTGAGGATCATACCAGAGCTGTGTAGAGGGCCCCTGCTCAGCCGAGGTTCTGTGTATTAATGTATATATATTTCATTTCATTTCTTTAACAAAGTCATTGTATCATAATCCATTACATGTTCATATTTCATAGTTGTTTCATTTCTGTTCATACATTTCTATAATTTCCATTGCATTCTTGTTTCTCATGTTTTTATGATTGTTAAATCACTGATCAGTTTTCTTGTGCAGGTTTTAGGTAGACAGCTCGGGGCATTTTCATAGTATTTTGGCTAATGATATGAAACTAACGTTATTCTGCTGCTAGTTTTCTTTCCATAGTTTTTGTTTAACTTCAGTCTTGTTTTGTACACTTCAGTTTTGATTATCTGATTCAGTAGTTAAAATTAGACATATTAAGCTGCTCATAGTGTCTTCAGTTACCTCCGAAAGCCACAGCTGGACTGATGGTGAGGGGCTGCATGATGAAATGTGTGGTTTAGTATTAGTTTTATAACTCTGTGATTATCAAAGGACACCGTAGATAATGTGTGGTTTAGTATTAGTTTTTTTCTGCAAAATTAGACATATTAAGCTGCTCATAGTGTCTTCAGTTACCTCCGAAAGCCACAGCTGGACTGATGGTGAGGGGCTGCATGATGAAATGTGCAGTTTAGTATTAGTTCCTTTTCTACAAATTTAGATATATTAAATCATGTATGACATCTTCAGTTGCCTCCGAAAGCCACAGCTGGACTGATGGCGAGGGATTGAATCATGTGTGTATGGTTTAGTATTAGTTTATTTTCTGCGAATTAAATATCAGTTACACAAGTTGTTTATGATTACTTTCGCAAGTCATAGCTGGTCTAATGATGAAGGGTCAGAAAATGAATTGATGTAACCTGATTTAGATTTATTTCATTGCAATTTTGAATTTCCGTAAGCGTAGTTTCTTTTGTGTTCAGTTGGCAGCAAGAATAGTTTAGTTTTCATGATCACTAGTTTCCTGTTTTGATTCATTAGATTAGCAGCACCTTTTCATTTCAGCAGTACACTTTTACTTTCTTTCAAGTCCTGTCATTGTAATTTCAATTTGCTTTTAAAGTTTCAAGATTGGTAAATCATTATAGGGGAAATCACTTCCTTGAACAAATATAACCAAGCTTGCTTTTCACTTTAGAATTTCCATTTCACCTTAGAAAGACCAAAAATGACAAAAAGTTAAGAAAGAGGTTATCTTGCACATATAGTGCGCCGCACTTCATCAGCTTACGATTCCCGGATTGACAATTAAATGCAGAAATCTAGGACACACTAAATTGACCAAACATTTTGGCGCCATTGCCAGGGAAGTGTAACTAGGTAGCCAATTTCTTAAAAAAAAACAAAAAATCATAAAAGAAGGGAAAACTTGATAACTTCTTGAAGTATGCTCTCCTCTTGCACCTAGTGTGATCTGGAGGATCAGAAAAGAGAGTTATTGGTTTAGTAATTTCTTAAGTATGCTCTCTTCTTGCACCTAGCGTGATCTGGAAGATCAGAAAGAGAATTATTAGCCCAACTCTTTAAAAATAAAAATAAAAAATGACATGCATAGAGCAAGAGATTCTAGGGGAAGGTTTATAGCTAAAGCCAAGAGTTCAATTTTCATAACTCCATCTTCTTCAAGGCATAGACCAGATTCACCACCATCTACCCCTAGCCTTAAGATTTTTGGAAGTCAAGGAACAACTGAATTAGAGGATTCTCCTATACCACCTACTAAAACCCACTTAGAAAACAAAGAAACTTTCTCTCATCCTTCCTTGGTATAAGAACTAGAGGACTATAAGGACTCTAAAGAAACTATCATGGCAGAGGAAGTAATAAATAGAGGTGGAGGTAGAGGAGGAGGAGATAATGAAGATAACAATGGTGAAGGAAATAACGGTAGAAATAGGGACAATCTGCTTGGATTCCCTATAGTTGATGAGGAAACTCATGCAACAATGAAAAATATCTCACCATCTGTTCTCCCTAACTTTTATGGATTATGAAGTGAGGATCCTGAAACATTTCTGTTTGAGTTTGAAGTAGTGTGTCGAACTTATGACTATATGGAAGATTCTCAAAAACTCAAACTATTTCCTTCAACATTGAAGGGATCTGCTTTGAAATGGTTCATGGGATTAGCCACTCAATCTATCAGGACTTGGAATGATATGAAACAAACATTTTTGGATAGATACTTGGATTATTGTATGCCCACCAATCACAAAGATGAGGTATTCAAAATGATGCAAAAAGAAGATGAAAATTTGGAAGACTTAATTGAAAGATTTCAATACAACTTGAAAAGAGAAAAGATGAGCAACTTAGATAACGAAACCTTGAAAGCCCTCCTATTAAAAGCCATTAGAGATGAATGGATGGACATTTTAAACATGATGGGAAAAGGAGACATTTCTCAACTTCCATTTCATGATATAACAGAACTATGTATCCATCTCTCAAGGGGAAAATCTAAAACTGGAAAAGGGCCTAGGGATTCTTTTCTTATTAGGGCTAACAAATCTGCAACTGGATCAGTAAGTAGGGAAGATATTGGTAATATGCTTGACGAGTTTAAAACTGATATCTTAGGGAGTCTTAGTGAACAACTAGACACCCTTAAAATCCAAAACAAGCAGAAAGAAGAAACAGATGCTTTAGCCATCTTTTGTCCAAAATGTAGAAAGAAACATGCTTTAAGGGAATGTCCCTTGGATGCAAAAGTTGTAGAAACATGTATGATTTGCTCAGAAAATCATGAGATCAAGGATTGTCCTTCAATCCCTGGACTCAAATATGTTTTTCAAGAAGATCCAAATTCAATAGAATCTCTCTGTTTTGTCGCAAGGAGACCTTGGCAGGGACAACAATCTCAAGGGTTTAATAACCCTATGAATCTTCAAACCCCACCAAATTGGACTCCTTGGCAACAACCTTGGCCCCAACATCAAAAATCATATCAGCCATGGGTACAAGGGATGCAAAATCCTTATGGGAGATTTGCTCAATTTTATCAATATCCTCCATCTTTTCAAAATCAACAAGCTCCACAACTTCCAAACCCAAATCCACAACTTTCATTGCCATTTCCACAACAACAACTTTCTCAACAAAATACAAATCCTCAACTCATGCTCCCATACCAACAGAAGACAAATCAACTTCCAGCTTAGCCATTGCCAAATCCTAACAATAAGAATCCTCAAACTACTTATATGGTAGAAGGACAACAATTTCCTACCTATATGATTGTTCCTCTCAACGATGTACAACTCAGATCTGATAGAGTTTTAGAAAAACCTTCTATAGACATTCAAGAGCAAGATACCTCTGAGGAGGACTCTCTTCAAGTCAATAAGGGTTCTGAGGAAGAATCTCTTAAAAATTCAAAAATTCAAAAAGAAAAAGAAAAGCTAACATCCACAACTCCTATAGTTGAGCAACCTGTATCTTCATCTACACCTCCTTTCCCGGAAAGACTACAAATTGATAAGGGGGTGGAAAAACAAATCTTGTTGCCTAACTATGACTTTCTAGATGAATTGAAGAATGTTTGTATCAAGATCCCATTGCTACAAGCCATTCGAGAAATTCCTATTCTAGCAAAAACCATAAAGGAGTTGAGTTTCAAAAGACCAGGAAGGAAACTAAAAGACACAAGAAGAATCCACCTGGTAGGAAAGATTGCAGACATTATGATGGGAAAAATTACTATGCAGAAGTATGTAGATCCAGGAAGTCCAATTGTCAAGACACATATAAATGGAATAGAAATTCCAAACACATTGATTGACTTAGGGGCTGCTATCAACATTATGAGTAGATAGACTATGGAACAGTTAAAACTTCCTAACCTTCTTTTTACACCTACTTTATTGCAACTTGCAGATCGATCGGTTATTAAACCAGATGGTGTATTAGAAGATATTTCAGTCTCCTTAGATTCTTGGGAATATCCAGTAGACTTTATGATTTTGACTCCCAAAAGCAATCTAGGAGGACATCCAATTATCTTAGGAAGATCTTGGCTGGCCACAGCTGATGCTTTTATTAGTTGTAGATCTGGAAACATGTACATTTCTAATGGTAATTCGACAAAGAAATTCAATTTGTATCCTCCCGCAAGAGCAATTACAGAAATAGGAGACAATGAATGGGTCGATGATGAGAACACTATACAACCTGTCTTTACCATTTCTGAAATTAGTGAGGATAGTCAAATTCTCAACACATTAGAAAATTTTGAGATAACTTCAGAATATGACCCCACACAATTTCAGTTGGAATCTGACATAGAATATTTATCATCAAGACAAATGTCTCTCTACTCTATGGAAGAGTTTGGTAATTCTGCTTTTGAGATTTTTCCAGAAAAGACATTGAATATCAACAAACATCTGGAGAAGTCACAACAAGAAGAACTAACCAGAATCTTGCAAAAACATTCTACCGCATTTGCATGGGAGTATACTGACATGAAGGGTATTGATCCTAAGACTTGCATCCATCATATCTATATTGAGGAAAACAGTAGACCAATCAGACAACCTCAAAGAAGGATGAATCCAAATCTTAGGGAGATAGTAAAAGAAGAGCTCCAAAAACTTCTCAATGTAAACTTCATTTATCCAATTTCAGATAGCCGATGGGTTTCTCCTTTGGTTATAGTACCTAAAAAGAATGGTAAATGGAGAGTATGCATTGATTACGGGGAGTTGAACAAAGCAACTTTGAAGGATCACTTTCCTTTGCCTTTTATTGATCAGGTATTAGATACATTAGCAGGTAAAAAGTACTTTTCATTTTTGGATGGTTTTAGTGGCTATAATCAAATTCAGGTAGCACCTCAAGATCAAGATAAGACCACATTTACTTGTCCATGGGGAACTTTTGCCTACCGAGTGCTTCCTTTTGGGTTATGTAATGCACCTGCAACATTCCAAAGAGCAGTACTAGGAATTTTTTCTGATCTAATCCATGATTGTGTAGAATTTTATATGGATGATTTTACAGTTTATGGTAATTCATTTGAAGAGGCATTAGAAAATTTGGAAAAATTTCTTATAAGATGTAAAGAAACAAACCTTTCATTAAGTCATGAAAAATGCTTTATGATGTTTACCGAAGGGATTGTTTTAGGACATCATATTTCAGGAGATGGGATTAAGGTTGATAGATCAAAAGTTGAAGTCATCTCCAAGTTACCTATTCCAAATTGTCAAAGAGATGTTAGAAGTTTTCTAGGATTTACTGGTTACTATAGAAGATTTATAGGAAACTTCACTAAAATAGCATCTCCACTCTTCAAGTTGCTTACAAAAGACTGTGAATTTAAATGGGATCCTGATTGTCAATCCGCTTTTGAAACTTTGAAAACAAGAATATCTGAAGCACCTATCTTGAGAGGACCAAATTGCAAACTTCCTTTCCATATTTCTACAGATGCTTCAGATACAGCTCTTGGAGCTGTGTTGGGTCAAAAAGATTTAATTCCTTATGCCATTTATTACACCAGTAAAAATTTGACTCCCACAGAGTTGAATTATACTGTGACTGAAAAAGAATTCTTAGCAGTTGTTCATGCAATTAATAAGTTTAGACATTACATAACAGGCTATGAAACTTTTATTCATACTGACCATTCTGCAATTAGATATTTAATGAACAAACCTGTTACTAATGGCAGAGTGACAAGATGGCTTTTACTTTTGCAAGAATTCAATATTACCGTGTTGGATAGACCAGGAAAACAGAATACAGTAGCTGATTTCTTGTCTAGGATTCAGAATACTAAAGAAGATTCTCCTGTAGAAGATAAGTTTCCTGATGAATATTTGTTTGCAGTAACTATTAAAACCCCTTGGTATGCAGATATTGCTAACTATTTGGTTACATGGAAACTACCTTCACATTTATTTCCAAGAGAAAAACGAAAGATTATTCAGGAGAGTTCAAAATATTCATGGATTTCTAACGAATTGTTTAAAACAGGGCCAGATCTTGTGATCAGAAGATGTGTCAGGGAAGATGAAATGCCCGATATTCTTAAGGCATGTCATGATGAACCATGCGGCGGACACTTTGCGGACAAAAGGACGGCCTATAAAATCCTTTCCTTGGGATATTATTGGCCTTCTCTCTTCAAAGATGCAAAACAATATGTCAAAAGGTGTGATAGCTGCCAAAGAGTAGGGAAACCTACCCTTTCAAATGAAATGCCACTGCAAACACAGGTACTCATTGAACCCTTTGAAAAATGGGCTTTAGATTTCATTGGACCGATTAATCCACCATCGAAGCAAAAGAAGTATATATTGGTTTGCACTGATTATGTTACTAAATGGGTAGAAGCTAAAGCATTAGTATTTGCTACTGAAAATTCAGTTGTTCATTTTCTTTATGAGGATATTTTTACTCGCTTTGGTGTTCCAAGAGAAATTGTAACAGATCAGGGGAGCCAATTCACATCCAATTTGGTGGAGAAGTTGATGGAAGAATACAAAATCAAGCACAGAAGATCTACTTCTTACCATCCACAAGCAAATGGTCAAGTGGAGTCCACAAACAAAGTTCTTGAAAGTATCATCACCAAAACTGTTCATCTACATAGAAGAGATTGGGCAGAAAGGCTTCCTGAAGCCTTATGGGCCTACAGAACTACATGGAGAAATACAACAGGACATTCTCCCTATGAACTTGTTTATGGGAAAGAAGTCTTGCTCCCCATTGAGTTCCAAGTCAAGACCTTCAAGATAGCAGTTCAGTTGGGAATGGACTTATCAGAAGCCCAAAAGCATAGAATGGAGCAATTGAATGAGCTAGATGTGATCAGACAAGAAGCAATTCTAAAAACTGATCTAGTTCAATATCAAAGAACTAAGTGGCATGACAAATATATCAAAGAGAAGAAGTTTCAAGAAGGAGATTGGGCATTGTTATTTGACTCCAAGTTTAAAGATTTTCAAGGGAAATTTCTGACTCATTGGCTTGGGCCATATGAGATTGACAAGATCTTTAACAATGGAGCTGTAAGAATCAAGACCATTGATGAGTTTCAAACTCCTCTTATAGTGAATGGCCATAGATTGAAAGTTTATCATAAGCCACTCTCTAAAGAGGATTTTGTCAAGTTATTTCAAGAAAGTTCTGCAATCAGGCTGGTACAGAAGAATCCTTCTTCTCTACCAAGCTAGCTTTTGTTTTTCAAGTTAAAAAAAAAAAAAAAAAAAAAAAAATGGTATAAGCCTGAAAACCAATCATTGATTGGCAGTCTTATACAGAAAATATGGGGTGAAAATCAGGGACACCTGACACTCTATATTTTCCGAAAAAAATATGTCTTTCATTTCATTTCATCTCACCACTCACTCCATTTCATTCCACTTCATTTCATTTCATTTCATTTCATTTCACTTCATTCCACTTCATTCCATCCATTCCATCAATAAAAATATTTTTATGACCATTTCCACCTGGTCATTTGTCATTTGTTCATTTCTATTTCAGCCAAGTAATAGCTGTGTCAGTTTCCGCAGCTGACTCCAGTTTCCGCAGCCAGAAGCAGATTCTGCAGCTACTACTACTCTATTTTCAAAAAGAATGTACAGTTAGTTGTTATTTTCATAAATTATGAAATAAAATGCAGGAGAGGATCAATGGAACATTCAAGACACTAATGAAGATCAATCCGTTGAAGACCAAGAGCAAAATCAAGGATTCCAAAGGTATGAATAAAGTTTATTTCAAATAGTATTGAAAAACACATTTTTATGTAATTTTAAACTATGAGCTCTACCCATAACGCGCAATGATTATATTGACAGTCCCGTAACCTTCCACGATCTCTATGTTATCCTCTTGCATTTATTCACAAACGGTTTCATTATTGAAATTCCGACTCTCACTCATGTTCAAATATCCCACCGTAGATAATGATACGTATTTGAGCTGACAAAGGACTCTTACAAGCCGCATAACTTCATAATCATTGATTGAAACGTGTTCATATTTATGACACAGCCACCAAAATTCAAAACGCGGCCGAATGCATTATACTTTGTTAACCTCTTTGTCGTGTCTCTGTCGTGTTTACAAAACCCCACTCTACTCATTCTCACTCCTTGTTTCACCTATCTAGTTATTGCTCACTCGCCTCAAGAGTTTTCACCCAACACGCCTTATTCCATTCGCTTATGGTGCTCATTTCGCTTTGTGATAACATCCCCACAGACGTGCTAGACTGTAGATGCTCCATCGCTCCATTTCCACTTAAACCCTTTCACAGCAGGCAAGCCTCGTGAAGCAATAGAAGTAAAAATGGGAAAATTATTATGGGCAGAGTCGTAAGGACCTTAAATTTATAGAGGGCATTGGCCAAGCAAAAAGAGATTATGAGGAAAGCTAAATGGTCAAGCATATCTGTAAATTCCGGGGTTACCACAGAGAAATGACCAAAGCGTTTGCAAGATCATTTGATGGCTCGGAAGCAGAAGTGGGAGACCTCAAGTTTTTGGTTAATGAAGCATCAATAGCAGCAGCCACAGACCTTCTTCAGGAAGGAGAACGTTGGTTCAAAAATAAAAGTATCGGTGATGAGGCATGGAGAATAATCCTCCGAAATCAAGGTATGGATATCACTGTTTTCAAAAGAGGAATCCCTGTGCATGCAATAAAAGATGAATGGGCCACTTTATTACTCATTGTTCAGAAATTTATCACATGTGAAGGCCGTTTTGGCTCTATGTACATGTATCATACTAGGCTATTGATGAATTTTCTTGAAAACCAAACTCTCAATCTTCCTTATTTCCTATTCAATAGCTTGAAGAAATTGGCTGTGACTGTGCAAAAACACCTAGGAGATGTAGAGCCTCATTTATATCACCATGGGCTTATAAAAATTCTGATTGAAAAGGAGCTAAAGGAAAGAGAAGATACATGGGAACAATTCCTAGTTAGAAACTTCTTTGAAGAACCTCAGGAAATTCGTGAAGTTAGTCCAATTAGAAGAAGTAGAAGAAAGAAAAATGAATGTTGAAACCCAAGTTTCTCCTACACAGGAAATTCCCGCAGCTAGCACAGCAAAAAGAAGTAGAAGGAAAAGAACAGTAGATGAAATCCAAGATACTTCTACTACTACTATGAAGAAAACTGATAGGGAAGAGAGATTGGTAAAAAAGGAAGAAGAAGGAAATTAAAGCTAAGAAGCCAACAATACCAAAAGGGAAAGAAATTATTGAGGCTGTCCATAAAAATTCTTCTTCTGAAGAAGAAGATCACCAAATTCTATCTGAAAGATTAATTTTTCTTCAAAAACAGTCATCTCTATCCAAGAAGGCAAAAACAGGAAAACAAGAACAAAAGGGTAGTATACCACATCATGTGAGGAGAAGCAGCAGGCTTAAGGGAAAACTGAGAAAAACACAAATTAAAGGTCCATCTGAACAGTCTCCAACTGACCATAGTCCATTTCAGTCAGTTAGTGAACTTGACTCCTTTCACTCCCAATCAGACAATGAGCGTACTCCATCTTATTCTCAGCAAAATATTGATGAAAGTTCTCCTCAGCCAAATTTTGAACATAATTCTCCCTTGCAGCATTTTGAGGACAGTTCAATGAAAAAGACACCGGAAGTAGACCCCAAACAGCAGGAGGTCTATGACTATATAGAATCCCTGGAGAAGGCAGCCACAGGTCCAAGTACCTCTTCTACGCAGCCTCATACATTGCAGGATGACTTGGTTCAGTCATTAAAACAGGAGATTTTTGAGCTTGAGCTTTTGAACCGGCATATCAAAAATGAAAATGAAACACTCAAAGAGCAAGGCAAACTGGACAAGATTATCCATGAAAATACTATGTTACATTTGGGTATTTGGCAAAAGAAGAATAAGAAGCTAAAAAGGAAATGCCAAAAATTGAGCAGAGCACTTGTGAATATCAAATTCAGGTGCTTAATGAAGAAACCCAGAATGATGACAGTACCAAAGAAGAAGAGAAGGGGGTTAGATGTGCTGGCTGAAGTATCAAGGCACATGAATTGAATAGAGAGTATCAAAATTTTGGTTGCATGAGGACATGCAACACCTTCACAGTGGGGGTATGTTGAGTCCCGAATTTGCCTCTTTTCCATACACTTTTCCATATCTTTTTTCACTCACCTAAACCTCCAAAATTGTCAATATCATGTGCAAAAGGGTATCTAACATGGTTTTTAATTATGTTTTTGTGTTTTCTATTTGATCTAGATTTTGTTCATACAGCTGCGGAAACTTGTCACTTTCCGCAGCTGCTGCAACTTTCCGCAGCTATTTTGTGGAAATCTATGCTACAGGTGTCTACGAAGGAAACGAGCCACATGGGTAGGCTAGGAATGACGAGGACATGGTTCGTGTCCTATTGATTCAAGTAAATTCGTCAAAGAAAGCCGCGGTCAAAGCCATCCACGTGGAAGTCAACTATGGAGTTCTATGTCGGCTGGACTCTGTTTCGTGGCATATAAACAGCCATACGGCCGTTTCTAAGCTTGCGGAGGTTAATTGACATCTGTGCAAAGTTCTGGAGTTGAATTCAAGCGCCCACCTTCCATAGATCCGTTTTCCAACATGGCCATACTTCTATATCCGTGGCCTTAGTGGTCTACGTGCTAGCTGCTATCATAAACTTCAGGAGACAGTTACAGTTTATTGCTTTATATAAAGTGTTTGCATACGCACGTAGAGTTAGTTGTTGAGTTGTTAGTTGATAGTTGATGTGCGTACTCTGTTATGTTAGCTTTGTAGTGATTTACTGCTGCCTTTGAGCCATAATACTACCATACTGTATGTATTGCATTTTTAATATAAGAAAACTTTGTTTTCTAACTTAATTCGTACTTGAAGATCGTTGCCAAAAGTCTGTGTATGAGGGCCTGCTACAGGCTAAGGTTTTGTGCATTAGTGTATAGTATCTTTCATTTCATTTCTTTAAAAGTCATTGTGTCATAATCCATTCACATGTTCATATTTCATCGTTGTTTCATTTATGTTTATAAACTTTCTATCATTTCCATTTCATTCTTGTCTTTCATGTTTTTATGATTGTTAATCAACGATCAATGTTCTTGTTTCAAGTTTATAGGTAGGCGGCTGGGCATTTTCATAGCTATTTTGACTAATGACATGGAATTAACATTGTTCTATTTGCTAATGTGTTTTTTCTTAGTTTTCTTGTTTATTTCGAGTATTGCTTTGTTTACACTTCGGTTTTGCTTAATTGTTTTGATAGTTAAAATTAGATATATTAAGCTCGCTCATAGCGTCTTCGATTGCCTCAGAAAGCCTGCAATTTGGAGTGATGGTGAGGATTGTATGATGAAATGTGTAGTTTAGTATTAGTTTTTCCTACGCAAATTTAGATATATTAAGCTACTCATAATGTCTTCGATTGCCTCCGAAAAGCCACAATTTGGACTGACGGTGAGGATTGTATTATGAAATGTGTAGTTTAGTATTAGTTTCCTTTCTGCAAAGTTAGAAATATTAAATCATGTATGACATCTTCGATTACCTCGAAAGCCACGTGGCTGATGGTGAGAGATTGAATTATAAATGTATGGTTTGATATTAGTTTACTTCTGCACGAGTTAAATATCGAGTTACTCAAGTTGTTTATGGTTACTTCCGAAAAGTCATAGCTGGTCTAATGATGAAGGATCGGAAAGATGAAATTGATGTAACTCGATTTAGATTTACTTTCGTTGCAATTTTGAATTTCTGTAAGCGTAGTTTCTTTTGTGTTTAGGCAATGACGAAGAATAGTTTAGTTTTCATGCTCACTAGTTCTCTGTTTTTGATTTCATTAGACTAGCGACATCTTTTCATTTCACGAGTACACTCACTTTCTTTTCAAGTTTTGTCATTGATAAATTTCAAATTTCGCTTTTTAAAGTTTCAAGATTGGTAAATCATTATAGGGGGATATCACTTTCCTTGAACAAATATAACCATAGCTTGCTTTTTCACTTTTAGAATTTCCATTTCACCTTAGAAAGACCAAAAACGACAAAAAGTTAAGAAATGAGGTTATCTTGCACATATAGTGCGCCGCACTTCATCGGCTTACGATTCCCGGATTGACAATTAAATGCGGTAATTTAGGACACACTAAATTGACCAAACAATAATCAAATAAACATACTCCTCGTTGATCGTCACAAAAACAACTTTTATTTGTCCATGAGGACGTTTGCTTATTACCGAGTTACCCTTTTGATTGAACAACGTCGAGCAACTTTTTCAAGGGCTATGTCTTATGCATTTTCATCGACGTTAAGCACATTGTACGGCCTTATCTTGATGATTTACCTACTCATTCATCACGTAGGTCGATCCATCGCACTCACTTACGAGCTATCTTTATGAGATGTAGGCATTATCGAATTAGGCTCAATCCGCACAAATGTGTTTTTGTGTAGAATCGGGTTGTTTCTGGGATTTCTTGTTTCCAAAGGAGTGCATTCGTGTCGATACGTCGAGGTCGAAGCTATTGTCAACTTACCTCCTCCTTCGACTTTACGCCAACTCCAAAGTTTGCGAGTGGGAAAGCAAACCTTTTATGTCGGTTTATTCCTAACCATGTCTGACTTACAAAGGGTTTTACCAGGTTCTTTGAAATAGAAAATTCCATTCTTTTGGGATGAGATCGTTGATCGATATTTTGATGCACTTAAACACATGTTGACCCAGCACGCATATTATTGCATCCTCCCAACTACAAACAGGATTATGTTTTTTACCTTCAGCTTCTCGTTCCACTGTTGGGATGGTTTTAGCTCGGGAAGATGAATCTAACACCGAACATGTGATTTACTATCTTAGTCGGGAATTTACATCCGGCGAGATAAAATACACACATGTGGAGAAATTGCCTTAGCATTTGTTCGAAAGTTTGTCCAAATATTTAGACACTACATCTTGTTATGCAAAACCACGGTAATTTTACGATGCAACCCTATGATGTACATTTTAACCAAACAATTGCTAGGGGAAATTATTCCAAATGGATAGTCATCCTATGGAATTTTACTTGGAATTTGAAAAATCCAAGGCAAAGAAATCTTTGGTATTTATTAGGACCTGATGTGTGATTTCCCCTCTACGTCTGAAGCTGCAGCGGAGGAGCCCATTGTGGACAAATCTCTTGTTTCTTATCGGTACTCTCGATCCATGGTAGGGAGATATTATTTTTTATCTCCAAACCCAATATTTTGAGGCTTTGAAATCTCACGATCTTAGCGACGGAAAAATGCTTCCAATCCTAACGGTACAATATTATTGGTGATACACTCTATCGTCATGGAGAAGATTCTATTTTCCGACGTTTGTCTTATTCATGAAGAGGCTGACACGGGCTAGTTATTTACGGCCAGTCTTTATTCAAAGATTGTATTTATGTAGTTCGGGAAATGCCACAATTGTCAACTTTTTGATCATAAGATGCATGCACCACCTTCTCCTCTTCACCCTATATTGCTTGTTGGTCCTTTTGCAAAATGGGGTATTGACTTTATTACATGTTTAACCCTCACTTGGCCGGGGCATGCGTATATTATCTTAGTAGTAGATTATTTCACTAAGTGGGCCGAGGAGATGCCTACATTTTTAGTGACGCCCAAACGCTTGCTACAACTTTCGTGCCAATCACATAATTTCTAGGTTCGGTGTTCCTCGAGCCATTGTCACGGATCATGGAAGTCATTTTCAGAATGTCGTGATGACTAAACAAATAGATCGGCTCGGCTCGCGCCATGATAGTTCCACTCCGTGCATATCTACAAACCAATGGTACTGGTTGAAGCCATAAATAAAGTTTTAGTCACCATGATTAGACGAATTATTGGTATTCACAAGACGAATTGGCATTCCATGTTATTTTCAACACTTTGGGCATATCAAACCTCGGTAAAAACATCAACTGGTTTCACTCCCTTTCAACTCGTTTACGGTTTGGAAGAGTTTGTGTTGCCGATTGAATGGGAAAATCCATCATTGAGATTAGCCATGGAATTACTTCCAACTACGTGCGAAAGAGGAGAAACATTTTTTGTACCTAGCTCGGTTGGATGAGAATCGACGAAATGCTTTGCAATAGAAAACGAGGCTCATGTCAAAAGAATAAAATCTCGGTATGATAGAAGTGTTACCCCTCGAAATTTTTTCGGAAGGAGACCTATTCTTAATTTATGATCAAGCCAACGATAAGCTAGGAGATTTGAAATTGCTCCAATGTGGCATGGCCCTTTCATTGTTAAGCGAAAGCTAGCAAAATGAGCGTATGTCTTTGATAGATTTTGACGGTGTCCCTTTAGATAAACCCGAAATGGGCTTTATCTAAAGTGATATTATGCTTAAACTTGGTGTGGAGATTTTTTATTAGATTAGATTTATTTACTCGCTAGTTGTCTTAGATTAGAAAAGCGTGCATAGTTTACAGAGTGTGTTTTTTATCACTATTCTGCTATACGAGTTTTAATCACGATATTACGATTTCAACGTCTCTTCAAACCTAAATTGGTTTTCGTCGATGGTGCTTTTTCTGTAGTACACGGGAACATTTCTTCCGCGACTTGGGTTATCTATTCACCCTGCGATGAGTTAGTATCCATGCATGGGGTAAGCCTTGGTCAAACGGCGAATAACATTGCCGAGTATAGTGCGGTGATTGAGTTATTATCTGAATCCATATCATTTGGGATTCTGAGGTTTAAGCTCGTTAGTTGGATTACGAGACTTGTTGTATTACGAAGCTAATAGGGTCTATGCCATTAGAAATCTAGTGTTATTACGGTTATTTTTTAAGAGGTTCGTCTCTTGGAACGTGAATTTGATTACATTGAATATCGACATATTCCAAGACATTTAAATACATTAGCGAGATGCGGTTGCTTCTAGTATGATAAATCGACATTTGCAATGATCAAAACGATAAATCAAACAACATTCATAACATGTACACGGATAGGTCGGTAAATAGTGATATATCATAGTATAGAAGTGTTTTCGAGAAAAATATACATCGTCTTCGATCATAGGTTGGAAACACCTTATGATCGGCAAAATGGTAACACAAAAAGTCAAAAATATGATTCTACGACACGATCATCCCATCAACGTGGTGATCACGATAAGAGACCATTGCCGGGCCACCCTACACGAAACACTCCTAAAAGGTCTGGAACACCAATTACGTATCTCTGCAATGCGAGTGGAATCTCATCTATGTCCGTCTGCGGAATATCTAGAGTCGGACACTCTAGGTGATGCTCTAAATCGGACAAGATTTATCGGCGATTGGCCTATTGGGGGCTGGTGCGGGCGCATGTTGGTTTTCTTCTTTCATAAAGTGGAGATGGGGTACAGTCGTCGTGGGCCCACATCGCATTCAAAAAAAATTTGGTTATTGATTTTCAAGACGATCAAAATACAAAAAAAATTAGAACTTAGAATTTGTTGAAAATGATTTTACATTTGATTCATCCTACTGATTTCCCTTCTTCGAGAGTCATCTCTCGATCAGTTTGCGGAAATCTGTTCCGACATATGGAAAGTCCTCTATAACGAAAAGTTGGCGGTCCGACCAACGAAAATATGAAAGGAGGAAATCAAACAATCTCGGCGCCCTCCAATGCTGCGATGGGCCATCAATGCACCCAACGAACCATCCTAGGTTCTCGAGGTCGACGGCATCGACGGGAATACTACTGCGGAGCTAACATGGGGATCCTCTCTAGGGAAAAGGTGACTACGATGGATCCATATCCAAGGTTATTTAGTTTTCCATTCTTCACTCTAGTTATTTGGCCTTTTACATTGGCCAATATAGCTTTGTACCAGTTGAAAATGGTGCCTCGAAAGCTTGATCCACAACAATGCGCATACGGGAATCGGTAGCCACGTGGAGTGCTTTGCACTCCCACACGGTATGGTAACATGATAAACACAACTAACTTTCGGCTAGGGACGGATGATATTTTTTATGTCAATCCGTTTGTCCCTAGGGTCTTCTCGATCATTACGGAACTCTTGTCGAAGACTAGTGACGGTTGGCCACACTGGCCTAGTCCGAAACAAGGAAATTTGTTTAACCCTCTTGGACAAACCAATCGAAGAAAATAAATATCCTCCAGGCTCGATTCTCGGAACGATGGCCGCCAATAATGAAACACTAGTCTGTACGTTCCACCTATTTACCAACCATGTTAGGAGGTCTACACGTGCCCTCATGCCACGGATGGCCCCAGAATTTATTCAAACCGCATGCTCTTAATTCTTGCATTGTGGGAAAATGGAGCATTGCGGCGTCATCCACATCCTCATGCTCACGTTCTCTCCAAATCAACATCTTGTTAATCCTACAATACATAAAAATAAATGTTAGAACAATCTAATTTGAAAATTTTTGGGCGGAAAATGAGAAATTTGATTACGAAATTTAAATACGTGGGGATTGCACTTTGTCTTTGTACACGGTGCGTAGAACGCACGCGCGCCTGTGGGAAAAATGCGGACCCACGACTTTTTTCTACATAGTAAAAAGTCGAGGTCCGCGGGAGGCTCATGTGTGGCACACTGCAAACCTCTGCGAGCGATTTCTTAAACCATATTTTTTCCCTTAAAAAATAAAATCTAAAGCCTAAAAATGAATTGTAAATGGATGAAATGCAAGATAAGGAGGTTGTGGATTACCTAGGACGACGATTCTCGATTTCCTCGGACGGATTTTCCCGAGAATCTTCACGGGGAACTTTTTTACCCAAAATCTTTTACTTTTTCACTGCTGAACTTGAATGGTAAAAATGAAATTGAAAAAGTCCTTTTTATAAGTTTTTTCAAATAGATGAATTTTTAATTTGTTTATTTTTCACTTTAAAAAGGGTATATTTTGAAAAAAAATTATTTATCTTAAACGGGTATGTGTAATGTTTCAAGTTTTTGTGCGAAATGGGATTTTTTACGAGAATTGATC
Organism: Pinus albicaulis; assembly: GCA_034641835.2. Lineage (NCBI taxonomy): Eukaryota > Viridiplantae > Streptophyta > Pinopsida > Pinales > Pinaceae > Pinus > Pinus albicaulis. Next base: position 174,006 of record JAXQQM020068732.1, on the reverse strand, counting down.
ATTTTTCAACAAAGAGCATACTTTTTATCACTTTTTCGGACTCTTTCAAAAATTTACAAAAAGAGAAACATTGGAGTTCTCTTTTAAGCCCTTTTCGAGACTCTCTAAACATGAAAAGATTGTCGAGCACTTGATTATTCGAACTCGTTAAAGTAAATGAATAATCGTCCTTTCACGATATAAGTTTACCCCTTTTACGGATCTGAAATGGACTATTTAAGAAAAAAGGTATACGTTGACTAATTACGGTCAATGGAGTTCTCTCCCACATTATTTTATCCTTTTTTCATGCTCGAGAGACTAAATTTAATAAAAAGTACACCCATGGAGTTTTCTTAAGTTTTTCTTCGACTCCCAAAATTGAAAAACAGAGTTTCTCCTATACTTTGGACTCGTTAAAATTTAACGATGAGACTGTTCAATTTAAACGAACAGAACCACTCCTTCTTAGGGTTTGAATCTTAAACTAAGTTGGACTCATCCGAAGGATGGCTTATAAACAAGAAAATGTTATCCTCCTCAAGCTTGTCAAAAATAAAGAGGTACTTGCTAGAAATGGTGGGGGAAAAAGAGAGAAAAATGGACTTGTTTATTGTATTTTGATTTTTCAAAAATCCGGTTAACCACTCTTGAACACGACACTTTCGTTCACCTGGGTTGAGAAATCCTTTGCCTAACGAGTTAATCAAACCTCGTTGAAAGTCTTCATCCGGTTTTACAGGGTATTAGCTTTGGGTCAATTTTCACGAAGCCATCTGATAGTGTCATTATGTATTTCAAGAGGGCCAGTTCAAATAAACCATTCATCTGCAAAATATACTGTCATCCATTTTTGACCATCCCAAAGTGGAGTCCTTGCCAATATATTTTTCAAAACTTGATCTATCATTTCGTGTTGTGGGCTTGCCTACGACGGATCACTTTCTATCGACGACAACTCATTATCTAGGAAGTTGATCTGCAGAAATCATCGGTACCTTGAAATGTGCATGCCTCAATGGCGGGTTTCTCGCCTTCGATGACAAGTTACGCCATTAACCTTTGATCGAATGATATCGTGACATGTTCAACTTCGGCTCATTCATTCACATTTCATGGATTTTCTTTTCGGGTACTTTGAGAGCCATTGACATTGCGGGTGGTTACTCTCACACTTGTTACCAGTTTACATCATTGACTTTGGTAATCAAGTGGTTTTCTACCATGTTTGACTTGACACATTCATTCACATGGATAGAATCATACTAGTTCGAGATGCAAAAATCAAGACCACGGATCTAGTTTCTACCATCAAAGCTGCCGAGGAATTTTTTTGTCATTTATACGGTGGAATATTTATGAATAGATGGCTAGCATCCATCTTGTGTCTACACATGTCTATACTATGATGTATTCAAAATCATTCTGTATCGAACGGTTTGAGTCGGTTTCTAGCTAGTTTTTGATGCGAGGTATGGGAATGCCTACCTCGGTGATGATATGTATACTTATATATTTTGCATTGAATGTTTTTACGAGGTTCAGTGGGGTGTCCACAAGATGATCCTTGAAATGATAAAGTACTACACTCTTCATATATGACGAGACTTTCGACATCGTCTATTCCAAACTTTTCACTTTAGGGGGCAATCTGTTACACTAAAAATTGTCATCACGACATTCTTCTATGTGTATGAGCTCATTATTACTCATACTTCCCCCTTTGCAAGTATAACATATCAGTTCCTCATGTCAAGCCTTGAAAAATCGAGAGAAAAAGTTCCTAAAAATCGCCTAAAATTTGTGTCACACTTTATCTCTATCTTGCTTGCGGTCCCGTACCTAATGTTCGGCTCTTACGTGCACGAACGCACTTTCTGTGTTATAGGTGTAGACCCCACCTGTAAGATAAAAAAAGGCGCAAGTAAATTCCAAAAAACTCAATTAAAGTAAATTCTATAAGCCTCCAGAGAAAGAATCTTGCGGTGTGAGAACCGCTCTTTGAGGTTCATGTATCACTTACCTTATGGAGCTAACCCCTTGATGTGAGGAGCTTATCCATTTAAAGGAGGATTTTATCCCTTAATAGTTGGAACGAGAAAACCTCCTCTTTTCCACTATAAAAAGAGGCATTGGGTAGCCTCGAGGGGAGTTCAAGCTTTAGAATATTTGAGGTTAAGTCTTGTGGAGATTCATACTCGGTTAACTAAGACTTTCATGAGGAGAGATTACATACCTCTATTTTTCTTGGTTGGAGGAGTGGAGAGCTTATCAAAGTAGAGGAGACGCCTACTTCGGACCCCCGAAGGCACGATGCAACATCGAGGCTCGAGGTTGTAAGGTTTTTCCTTCTTTTGAAATTAATACAAATAGACTCATTTTTCTCAATAGTCTATCGGTTAATCATTTATTTCATAGATTCCTTTATCACTATGATAAGCATGGTTTATGATGATGTCTATACGGAGTGCTATTTAATATTTTGCTTGTTTGTATTTGCCGCGAGGTTTATGAAGATAACTCCTTCAAGTGCACGAGGGACAATAACGACTTCAAACAAGCATTGGACATACGGTAAGTCTTTTTAGACCTCTATAGAGATTTTTGTAAATCATATATTCTTAGAGAAAGATTGGTTTATTTGGTTGTTTGTTGCTAGATACTTTTAGTACTAGGAGATTGGTCTTGTACTGTAAAGACGGATTAATCCACACAACACCTGAGTCCCTCTTGTTTTGAATTTATTTGAGGCGGATGTCTTTGCTAAATGGGTTTTTAAAAATAGCTCCTAAAATGACTGTGGCGAGACATAATCGGGATAACAATCGAAAAGACCACACGGTGTTGTTACGGGAGCATTATACAACGGATTCGCGAGAATTTTTAGTTGAGAGTGACCCCTATGAATTAACGCTATATGCACCATGATAAAGGAAACCAACACATATGACACAATCTCTTATGCCCGAGACTCGATCACATTTTAACGAGTCATGTAACCGACTATAGCTAAGGAAACCCAAATAATAATAAGACTCCTAGCTCGAACCATATAGATCATCCCGAGAACTATATACGATACACTGCCCTTCATGCTAAAAAACATTCAAACCTTCGTGAACGAGACGGGACCAAACCAATTACTAGCAAGGCATCTTTCACTTATGTTACCTTGTATATGGAGCCAAATCCTCCACTGTCCTAGCTTTGTTTATCATCATGAAAGTTTTTAAGTAGAAGTGAGTAATGTTCCTATTGTAAACATTATTGGTCAATCCTACTTTCTATGAGTGTGCCTTCTTCGACTTGTTCATCATACGGGTATCCTCTTGAATATGGCTAAGATTAGTCTTCACCCAATTGCGAACACGCATATAATTAAAACAAGAATCAATGCTTGATACGCCCACTATTATTGGATGTGATGCTGCTCCGGTTAGTGTATTCACTTGTCTTTCTGGCGATGGCTAGTGAATCTGCGAGTCATATTAAGGAAAATATATATTTCATAACGAACTATGCGGCTTTGAATCAAATATTGAACTCCTGCACTTCCATAAGATGTCAATATTGCATTGATTGTGTAAGTTAGACATGTTGTGCGAGTGGTAACTAGATATATCCACTGGTGCATTGAACTAGACCATAGATCATACTGACACGAATCTATAGCTATATACAAAGAACATATTCTCATTTCGAGTCTTTGCTTCACGATAAATTATTTAAGGGATTCTCAACGAGACAAGCTGGAAGCCACTTGAGCATAAAGACACCCATGTCCCCGTGAAATTTCTCATTGAAATTCAACCCTAGATACTGTGTTTAGTATTCCCTATGAAATCATAGTCTTCATAACAAAGGAAGCGGTGAAAAGGCCAGATACTATCACCATGGGCATTTAAACAACGTTCTTGAAGGTTAGTCTTTGCTAGATCCCAAAAAGTGTAGCATTGGCCGACTGTTATGTCTTCCCCGCATTGGAGGAGACCATTTTATTCCTAGATTGAATCCATTGATTCAGGGCATAAATAAAGAAACAATTGGATTTCTAAAATTGCCGAGACCATGACGGGTCACTGTGCGGTCACATTTTTCCAAGTGATTCCAAACCTTGTCGAGTCAATCTGTAGATTTACACAATTTACTAAAAATGGAATTGAAACATTATTGATAATTTCCACAAAGTTCACCCAACCTAATGTAGCAATGGTTAGAAAAATAGAAAATCACCGAACATACAAAAGGGTTGATTTCAAATCTGATTAGTCAATGTTACTAGGAGAGCTCCAATGGTCCATCTGTAGAAGTTCACAATTTCTTTAAGATAGCACTGAGGTAATGAAGTGAGGGTTTGCAAGGTAGGAAATTTCCAAACATCCCAAAGGGTTTTCTTTCAAATTGTGTTCGGGTTTTGTTAAATAACATGAATTTGATTTAACATTGTGGCATTTTCCACATAGGGTTGTTCAAGATAAACATTCAGAATATATGAGTTATTAAGTAGATCTATATGGAAATTTTTGATGAATTCCCGAGATACGGATTGAGTAATGAGAAAAGGCATGTGAAAACTTGTCGGGAAATATGCAAGAGATATGAATACATTTACATGCTCAAGTCAAGTAAACTACGGGCCACCTGAAGCTTTGACTAAATCTGATCCTGTTGTCAAGCATATCCAAGATGATCATCCTACCATCTTTCGAGCCTCCGACTAGTCTTTCCTTGTGAAAAGTCTTGAACCGGCTTGAACCAAGGTTGGAATTGACTATTTTCAATGCTTTGTTGGCGGTAGAAACGGGGGATGCAATGGACGCGCTAATCTATAGCGGGATGGGACGAGATAGTGCATAAGTTGCTGATATATACATAATAATAATAAAACATCTCCTTCGAAGAGAAAAAATCAGTATCCATAAAAGTTTACATGGGAATATTTTAAGAGAGGTGATTTTTATCACAAATTTTGTTTTCCTTTTCTTTATTTAGTTGAAGTTATTTTTACTTTTCAAGATCTTAAAAGATCATTAAAGGAAATTATTTTAATAAAGAAAGCTTAAGTTTTAAGTTAGATGTTACACTTTGATTGATAAATACACAATAATATTATGAAAAAATTATTTAATTCTACTCAAATCATTTTGGGACTCTTCCAAAATGAAACTTTCAAAAGCAAGGAAATAAAATTTTCATCATAGAAAAAGTGAAAGTGTTTTCATGGATATTTTTAGTCTTCATGTTGTCTATACATCTAATTATTTTGGAAGAACTCCAATATCTATCCCAATTTGAAAGTATAATTTCAACAAGGACATTGATGTGACCCTTGAGAATTAAATCCAAGAATTTTGTCTTTGCTTAATATGATAGGGAAATTCACCTTCTCTTATCATGTAACCACCCCACTAAGTGGTATTAAGGACATGAGTTAATGCATTTTTTCCTCTTTAAGTACTATTATAGGGTCTCTTTTGAGCTTGTATATGTATTCAGCTCAACAATAACTTTCCAACCATTTTATTCTTGCTTAATTATGGGTCATGCATAGAAAGATATGACTTTCTAAAAATTTCTTCAAGTTCTCTTTTCCTCAACCACACTAGCAATCATACTAGTGATGTGGCAGCAAGTTCACCCATCATCTTTATTATGACATATCACAACTAGAATAATTCCCCCTTGGTTTCACACTTCTTGAGACATTAATCTTTGCTTAACCACTTATTGGGTTTGTTATTTTCTTAATATGATAGGCAAAATCATCTTCTCTTATCATGTACATAGCCCCCCTAAGTGGTATTAAGGAGGTGAGTTAATGTATTTTCTTCCCTTATATGTACTATTGTAGGTCTTTTTCAGAGCTTGTGACATGTTTTTGTCAATAATCAACTTTCCAACCATTATAATAGGGCTTAATTATGAGACATTCTTAGAAAGATATGACCTTCTAAATATTTACTCAGTTCTCTTTTCCTCAACCATGTCAACGTTCACAATGGTGATGTGGTAGCAAAGTTCACCGATCATCTATACTATGCCATGTTAGAACTAGTATGATTCATCCTTGGGTTTACACTTGTTGGGACATTCATATTTGTTTAACTTCTTATTGGGTTATAATGCTACTACTCCAAAAATTCTATCACATTCTCACCAATTTTCTCATCATTCCAAGCCTTTTTAAACCATGTGGCACGAGTGCACATGAACATTTTATCTCATACACATAGAGTTATCCTACACAATAGCACATCACACAACTTATCTTTGTATGCATCCTACTTTTCCCTATGTCTTTCTATGTCCCCCACCTCTTCTTCCTTGCTCTTTTCTTCCTCTATCCCTTATCTTTTCCCTTTATGTTTTCTTTCTCTCTTTCTTCATTGCATGATGAAACTATTTTATTTTGTGGCAACCCCCTTTTCCTCATATTTATCACATCTATAAAGACTATAGACATGCAACAATCAAATCAATATGTGACATGTGCTAACCTAAAAGTTTACAAGAGGTGCAACAACCAATTATAGCATGCAACACATGTCCTCCTCAAAGTTTCCAATGATACGACAATGTGACACATGTCATAGGACAAAGATTTCCCAACTCATGATATTCCAATGTGGGTTTACCACATGTCCCATCAAAATTTCATGGCCTCTATCATATCACGTGATTTTTTTTGTGCAATACGGGCTATATCACATAAAAAATAATTCTATGCAATACATAAAAAACATCAAGAAAGCCTTGAAAACCATCCAATATTTTACAAACTTGTGCCTAATCGTTTTCCATAGGGTGAGACACTTCTCTAAGACCCTTATGCTTCTATAAAACTCAAAAAAAATAGCATGAATACTTAAAAAATAATTGGTTTATGTGTTCATAAGCTTAGTTTTTCAAGGGAATAACTTACTTTGTCAAGGTTTTCATACCTAGGGTCCCATCCCAGAGGAAGCATGATGGATGCACTCAAAGATGTGTGATGTTCAACTATAAAAAAAATGGGTTGGAAACAAATCAATTTTTGACATGTTCAAACTTTAGAGATTAAAATTCTCTTTTGATTAATTTTGAATTTTGTGAGGGGCTTAAGGATGATAAACATGGATGAAACAAGGGAAGGAAATCACCCAAAGCCTCGAACGTAGATCTCACATCTCCTTGTCCTCTTAGAGGAATGTTATGGGACATTTTTCCTTACCAAACATTCAAGTGATAATTATCTTAAAAAAACAAGCATCAATAGTGTTTGACTATTTGTAATACAATTAACAAAAATAAAATATTTTTTGTATTATGGCCAAAAAAAACAACAATTTAATTAGGCTTTTCGACATTTGTTGACTAGAGAGACATTGTCCAACTAGAAAAATATTGACTTCGTCAAACATCAATATTCCGATAAATAGATAATTCACTTGGTCAAACATTGGATATATGAGAAACATTTAATTGTTGTCACAAATCCGACGAAAAAGAAATTTTCATTAGATATTCAACTAACATATCTTTCAGATATTCAACGATAATTGTGTTTATCGGATATCCGACAAATGTCGGGGCTTTAAAAAAATATATATATATTTGCAAGAAAAAATCTGATAGTACAAACTGAACTATTGGAGTACGACCTCAGATTTTTGGTCCATGTGTACTAGTGGGGGTTACGGGTTAGGGTTTAAGGCTTAAGGGGTTCATGGATTTTATGGTAGGAGTTAGAGGCTTAAGGTTTAATGGGTCAAGGGATTAATGGGTTATGAGTTATGAATGTACATGTTAAGGGATTATGGCTTGGGGTTAAGGGGATAGGGAATTTAGTGGCGATGGGTTAAGGGCTTATGGGTTGTGATAATGGGGCCCCTAATCCCCTTGTCACCCTTTGAAAGCAAATACATGGAGGATATTTGGCGGAATTGTGATTGTCCATAAAATGTGGATCAAGTTTGAGGACCTTGTGGCTCTTTTCCATGAACCCTAGTAGTGCTTGGAGGTTATGTTTGAAGGGGTTAGTGAAAAAAAAACTTAATATGACTAAGAATATTAGTGTTGGAGAACTCGTGGTTTGGGAGAAAGGCTTAGGGGTTCTAGATGTTAAGGGGTGTAAAAAATTCCTTGAAATCCTGCAACTCCTTAAATGAACAAATCTGAAACTATTTTTGTTACACCAAGGCGCAAGATTTATCTATGATAGATAATCATCGGGAACGATAAACAAAGATAACACACACAATCACACATAATAACACACTTATTTTCTAGGGAACTCAACAGGGAAAACCCTCTACTTGTTGTAGATTTTATTGGTGAAAAATTAAGAAAATAGAATAATTTACAAGGAAAATGGTTCCAATATAGTATAAGGTTGTTCTCTCTACTAATACTTAGCTTGAAACCTCCCTATAAGAACTCAACTCAACCCATATTTCTTTGCGTTGAAGTCTCTTATTTCCTATTGCTAAACAAGCCCCCTATTATTTGGGAATTAACTCCTAATTTTTAGTGCAGTTATAGAACAAAAAATCTATTTGTGATCTGCATAGAGGATCCTCCTTGATACATTGTTCCTACAAACAGGTCTCTACCTAGAACTTGTACATGTTTCCTCACCCTCACACCTATCTACTTCTACGATCCAAAAGCTAAGTGCTTGAGGTATGCCTTATCTTCATTTAATATGACTTCATATACCTTTTCCTCAAGGGTTGCTACTAAAACAAGGTTCTTCTTCGGTCACGGAACATAAATAACATCTCTAAGATGGAGAGAGATTCCGAATCCCTATCAAATATGACAACACCAACCCCCCTTGGTTGTGTACTCTCCATTATCTCCTAGCTCAATATGAACCTCCATGTTCTTCTCCTCCAACTCAGCTGAAATGTTACTCCTTTTTCCCATTCATGTGGAAGGAGGATCCATAATCAATATACCATGTGTTTCTCCCTAGTAAGCTTTCAATGCAAGTTATTAATGATAAATATTTCTCATAGCCGAGAAGCAAAACCCATCTACCTCGAGTGATGCAACCACATGATTCTTACTATACCTCTTATTCTAACTAGGACACTTATTAGCATAGTGTCCAAACTCATGGCAATGAAAGCACATGATCTTACTTAGATCTTTCTTCTTTTCTCTCCCTTCGACTAGACTCTGGGTCTTCCCTTTTCCCATCTTTCCCTTGGCCTTGTCACGTAGATAAATATTATTCTTGTCCTCAGTCTTTGTTGATATACCATATCAATTTCCTATCTAGATCTTCTCCGAACATATTCAATCCATAACCTTTCCCAACTACATCCTAGAAACCATACCAAGACTTGTGAAGTCCTAGTAAAGCAAAACTCACAAGGTCTTGCTCGAGGGTACAGTGACACCCACACCACCTAGCTCATCTCTAACTCGAGTGAAACTTCATAAAATATATGATGATGGGCTATACTTGTCTCATATGGATACTCCTTAGCTTCTCCTTAAGAGAAAACTTCCCGGAATCATTTGATACTCTGATATAGATCTAAAATAGTTGAACGTCTCAAAATTTGTCTTCTTCTTGTGGATATGAGTAAATATATGACCCTTGGCCCCTTATAGTATAATATTCCTAGCCCTTATATCATTCTTATTACGTTGGGATCAACTATTGGGGATATTGCGGTGGTGGGATAACGTTCTTGAAAAAACTCCCCCTCCCCATTATCCTCCAATATACTCACATGATCCCTCCCTTTCAAGAGGAAAAGTTAGACACTCCCTCTAAATAGTGGTTGGATCTCAATCCTTGGAATGACATCATGCTTACCTAGATAGCTCTCCTTCACAATATGGCATTAGTCCTTCTTGAGTGATATGTGTTGGTCATGAACCGATCTCAACATTAGTCATTATACTAATCATTGCTACGATATCACATAGAAATTCCTTGAAATACTACAACTTTGCTTGAATGAACAAATTCGAAACTAATTTCATTGCACCAAGACACAATATTTCTCTACGATAGATAAGTAGTAGTGGAATAGAAACATAGTCACACATAACAACATGATATTTTTCTAGGGAACCCAACCGGGAAAACTCTCTCGGTTGTGGTGGATTTTTTTGACATAAATTGAGAAAACAGAATTATTTACAGAGTCCATCTATTTCCAACGAGAATACAAGTTTGTTCTCTCTTTTAATACTTATATCGAAACCTCCCCTGCAAGAACTTAACCCAACCCATATTTCCTTGTGACTCGAAGTCTCTTATTTCCTAGCTCTAGACAAGCCCCTATTATTTAGGAATTAACTCCTAAAGCTTAGTGTATACCATGTAAGGAAAATTATCTTTGTTATTTGAATACGATATCCTCCTTGATATGTTATTCCTACAAAAATATCTCACACAAACTAGTTCTCACAGTTATGATACCATGATTTTCCTTTATGTTCGTTTTAAGCCTTTCAACTCATGTTATAACTGGCAAGTGAAGCTTTAGAACTCAAACTTCAGATTGATTTGTTTAATAAGTCAAACTGACTCTTTTAACTCATCCTTGACTCAATTAGACAGAGTCTCTCACTCATATTTTTCCAAATATAAACTCGCACTTGGAGAACAACAAAATTGAGCCTCTAATTTCTTCACATGAGTTAACTACTCCATGAACTCATCCTCCAACTCATGTGCGCTAAAGAAGGATTGATCAAGGTCTTTATTAACTAAGGCATAAGTCAAAAAGGCCTTTCTCGCTAATATTTTCAATAAGGGGATTAGGGGTTAGGGGGTTTAGGTCTAGGGAGTTTAGGGGTTATAGGTTAATTTCTTAGTGGTTAAGTGATTCGATGGTTAAGGGTTAATAACCAAGGGCGTATGAGTCAAGGGATTTATGCAAGGACTTGATTGGGTTCCCAAGTCATGAAAAAAAATGTAAGGCTAGTTGTGAGGACATGAGTGCCAAGGCATGCTAGGGAATGCTAAACATGTTCCGGATAGCGTGAAGGCATGTCAAACATGCTAATGTGTGCCAAGTGCTAAGGCATGCCAAGTATGTGCAAGGGTGTGACAATGCGTGTCGGGGACTATCAAGGGAAAAAAAAAGGGAGAAAACAAAGTTAAACTACAAGGAAATGAACACATAAGAGGGTTAATAAGTCATTAGTTTACCTTTTTCCAAGAGGGTTTTTTGGTGCTCAAATCGTTCCCACACGTAAGCAGATTCAAGTCCGCATTCACCGAGGACTAATGAGTCCTCCCACTCTAGGTGGAACTTCCGACCTACAACGACACCACGAGAGGGCAACCTCCGTAGTATATATTATTTTATTTTCAATAAACAAATAAAATAAGGCTAGATATAGGTAATCAATCATTGTAATAGGTGGTGATATTCACGAAAAGGGAGCAACACATTTAATGTTTCATAATTCTGAATCATATTCCTTGCGAAAGCAAAAACAAATAGTGATAAACTCTAACAAGGATAATAGAAATCGTATAAAGGATCAAAAGGAATAAGGAAAAGAAAAGAAAAACACCTACTTAAGAACTATCCTCAAGTTAAATAGGAACATGTGCAACAAGTGCGGGAATCTTCATTTTACTCTATACTTGTAAATGAAAACAACTAATATTAAATATCGTGATCGAGATTCATAACAAGAGAGTAAAACTTTATAATCCGGAGAACATAACACACCTTAAAATAAAACGAGATATAGCAACACCACAAGAGAAATAATATATAGAATTTCAATCACTAGATAAAACATGAATTATTGTTAAACAAAATATAGATATTTAGTTATCAATAATTCAAGACTAATCATTCAAAAATTATGTTGATAATATAGATATCGGAGCACAAAAACCAAATAATTTATTACTTAAATGAGAGTGAGCCTCGGATTTAATTCATTGTGACTACAAATCAAAATAGCAGGAAGAACAGATAGAACTAATAAAAATTGCAAGTTCAGGATTTTAGTATTGAAAATGAAAACTTTGTATCATGTATAGTCAGTTTCAATATTTCATAAAGTTTTTTCCACTTCTACCAACAACCCCCCATGACAAGAAACACGGTTTTAAATAATAGTTTTCAAAATAATTGTTTTAGTAATTGTTTCTCTTGTAACCAATTGAAATTGAAATTAAAATAAATAAAAGTAAACTAAAGATTGGAAATGAAATGATTAAGCATTGTGCCACCTTTGTAGCTTTTATGACTTGGCCCTTTTAGTCAGCCCCGTTGGAGAGAGTGTGTGCACCCCACGTATCCTGAAATTTAGCGCCTGATTTGTGATCAGGGGAATTATGTTCCAGTCTTCTAGTTTATCTGTGACTACATTGGTGGGACCGGTTCAGCGACCCATGATGTATAAGTGAATTTTTGGATTCTTTCATTGTGTTTAAAATGATTTTTCAATTTGACTAACTTGTCCCATTCGAGTAGCGAGCTAACTGTGGGCACGTTCTTGTATTTGGCAATTGCCACCACCAAACATGATCTTATTTGATTCTTGGTGGCAGGGAGATTCTGTATGATATTGTTTACCCTGGCCTAAATAGTAAATTCCTTGCAAAGTGAATAGAAAAATGTAGAAAAAGAAACTTATTCTTCCCCTAGCATGGCTAGACAACCCAGATCATGTTTTATTTCTTTCAATTTATCAGAGATCCTCTGCTAGGAAATTTTCCAATTTTCCTCATTCCAAAATGAAGGCACATTGAATCTTCCTATATAATTCCACTCGGTTCTGAAGTCATTTATATCTTTGATAACTCTGTCGAATTCATCCTGCATTTCCTACATAGCAACTTGCTTCTCCTTTAACATACACAAAGAGAAAACACATTCGTCTGTAGAAGGTAGCTCTAGTTCTACAAGTGAAATATTTCCTGTGTAAGTTATGTTGCATATTTGTTTTATGGCCATGGCTAGATCATGTGATCCTTGTCCTGGTAACTAGTGAAGTGGAACAAATTAAGCTTGGACATGTGCAAAGATAAGGTGAGTAGTAGGCAGTTCTTAGGTGAACAAGGCACAATCTACTTGTAGTAAGTGAAATTGGTCAACTTGTTGTGGTTGAAGTAGACTAATATTGTCACATGAACTTCAGTAGCCAAGGACTTGATTGGGTTCCCAAGTCATGAAAAAATGTAAATTCTAGCTATGAGGAAATGAGTGTTAAGGCGTGCTAGGGTATGCTAAGATGTGCCAGATAATGTGAAGGCATGTCAAACATGCTAAGATGTGCCAAGTGATAAGGAATGCCAATATGTGCAAGGGTGTGTCAATGCGTGCCAGGGACTTTTAAAGAAAAAAAAGGGAGAAAAAAGTTAAAATACAAGGAAATGAACACATAAGAGGGTAAATAAGTCATCAATTTACACTTAGAATGCTAAGCACACCAACACTAGGTAGCAATAGGTTCCAAGTGCAAAGTCTTAGTGCATTTTAAGTGCCAAGTCTTCCTTTGTTGCTCCTCATCTACTTCCCAACAATTGGTCTCAAATGAATTTAATATTAAACCTTTCCAAATCATACCAAGGCATCTCAATGTTTTCCATACATGCTAAGACTTTCCAAGTGCCAACACGTGCCAAGCGCCAATATGTGTCGGGGAGTGTTATGCATGTTATGAAGTGGAAGGGCATGTTCAAGAGTGCTAAGGTGTGTTATAGAGTGATAATGCATGTTGAGGAGTGTTAAGGAGTACTAGGACAAAAAATAAGGGAGCACTAGGTAAAAATCCATGGAAGTTAATGAATATGATGAACGTGTGCCAAGGACTAGTGTTAATGAGTGTTATCTATCATTCCAAGGAGGGAGTGAGAAGGTATACTAAGCATTGGTAAGGCATGCTAGGGAACATCAAGGCATGTCAAGAATTCCCAAAGTGTGCTTGGGAGTTCCAGGGTGTGCTAATTATATGTGCCAATTAATAGTTCCAAGATATGCTAATACATGCTAGGTGCTAAGGATGTGCGGGGGTGTCGAGGGTATGTCAATATGTGCAAGAAGTGTCAAGGCAACAAAAGGAAGAACCAATAAGAGGGTTAATAAGCCGGGACTTTATCTTTTTTTCAAAAGGGGCATTCTAGGCACACTAATAATAGGTCCCAATACATGCCAAGTTTCATTGTGTGCCGAGTGCTAATGGATGTCAATGCATTTCACCAAGGTGTTTTCGGGGCATGATAGGGACTACATGCATGCCAACACATGCTTGGAGAGTTCCATGTTGTGCTAGAGCATGCCACCATGTGTTTGGGTGTCAGTTTCATGACAATATGTTCCAAGAGATGCGAGGGGATAAGAAATGTTAGTGTTTGTCAAAGCATTAATTTAAGGTGCGCCTAGATTGTTGAGGTGTGTTAGGCCTTTCTCATTAATAGAATTGTCGAGCTTGATTATGTATTAAATAATATATTCCCTACATATACTAGAGGAACTTTATCTAAAGGGAATTTTTCTAGATAATAAACTTAATAGATATGAATCATGTGTTGACTCATAGGAAAAATATATTTGACAAGTCATTACATGAGGGAAATGATACACATTAATTACTTCCTAAAAAAATTCACTAACTCTAACCATTATGAACTTGGACATATTATAAAAAAATGCTCCACAACAATGGTCTTAAATCATTATCTTTTGACAAAAAATATATTAACATGCACATAGCGTCATCAAAAACTCATTGGAATGATCAATGATGACGAACATTTTTTTGCGTGTCACCAAAAGTAACAAAAAGAGCATTGGTGATGGTTATTAAAAGTTCGTCACTAGAAGTGTCACCAAAGAGAGAATTAGTAATGGGCCTTTAACGACCCTCACCAAAAGTGTCATTGAAAATAGCTTTGGTGACAAACCTTAAAAGACCATCACTATATACACTTACAACGATGCTTTTTTAAGGACCGTCACCATATGTGACATTGGTGACGGACCTTAAAGGTCCGTCACAAGCATGATCCTCACCAATATCCTTTTTTTCTTGTAGTGGTTACATTGGTTGGTTCTCATAGTTTTGAAATTGGTCATTCTAGGGCCTATGTGAAATTAACCTAACTAATGAGTACCTCCTTAATATATACGCGTTAGGTCAATGCTATCCCCTATCAGCAATTAACCCTTACGGATGGCTTTAGCATTAATCCTATCAACATAATGGCACACCATTAACTTGTCATCGGGGCTTTAGAACTTCAATGCTAAGTTTAATTTCAACATTTACATTCTTTTACTCTTAAGTGTACGAAGATGTTTTGTATTTATTTTATTTTTTTGTTTTGAACCACTTTCCTAAACATATTACACCTAATTCTACTATGGATTCGAGGCAACGTTAATGGTTCCAACTCACGTATCCATTTCTTGGAGAGAGTGAGAAATTTATGTAGATTTAGCCATAACTTCAAGTTGTCTATTTAAAAATAAAGGTACTCTACAATCTAGAGTATTAACTTGTCTGCCATCACCATAAATTACTCCAGTACTCCATCACGAGATGTGCTTTGTTTACCATTTTGATGGCCTAATCCGAGTGAAGTTCTCGATCTAGTGAAACTTGTATGGTGGAGATAGTTTACGGTTTAAAGTGTATTGTGGTTTAAAAGATTCAATTTATAGTGATCATAACTCTTGAGGTTTTCTACCGAGAGCCACGGATCATTTTAATTTTTTGTTGGGGGAAAAACCTACGTTTTTAGGTTAACCGAGTCACTACAACGCATGTTAGCTATTTCTCATCATGGATTACTAAGAACTGATAAGGTGTTACCTCCTTTAACATGACTCTTCCTTGTCCATTTGATAGGTTCTCTACTCATGTCGTATTGGCTAAATTTTGTAGAGGATTCTACTTTAAATTGAATAATGTTTCTTGCGTTTTTCTACAACGTGCCTCCTTTGTTAAGAGTTTTCTTGTGTCAATTTATTTCTTCTCTCTCGTTATGAGTCGGGTAGCTTAGGATTCATGATATTTTTGTTTACTTATTGGTAAGATTCATTTAATATTTTAACCGTGTTCTTCCTACTCTATACTTGGAAATCAAATTTCGAAGACATCCCATTCCAACATATGCGAATTTAAAGCCACGTTGGTTCAGGGAATCCTCCTTTGATTATATGCTGAGGTAAACCGAATTCTTGGTCCTTTTTGCTCTTGTTTGGTTTTCTGATATGGCAGCAGTATTCTTCATTACTATCATGGTGAATTAAAATGAAATTTTGTTGTAGACTTTCTTTTTGCTCTGTTCACATGTATTTCAAAAGCACATCCCTTGTGAAAGGGTGCATAATCTCTAAGTTATTCTCGGACTTGTGGGAATTTGGATTTTTTTCCCCAATACTGGATACGCTCTGTCTCCTTCAATAAAATTTCTCAAATTGTAGTTAAAAGAACGAGAGTTTATTGTTGATCTCGGTATCCGGTTGAACACATTTCTTTCTCGTTTGATGCTTCAATTTACTCGAGGGATTTTCCAATGAGACTCTCCCACTTGTTTGTAAATCGTATAACACCTATTTATTTACCTCGACGCTTTCCTCAACATTTTAACTTGGCACGTTTTGCTTGGTGAGGAACAATTCAACGCGGATGGACCGGGTCATCTTGAAAATTCCTCGGATGTTTCTTTCTCGCATCTGAGGTTTCAAGAATGTCGTTCCCATTTCTACGGCTACTAGTTCAAGGATTTCGTTTTGACTCATGTGATTCCCATCTCATCTCTTACTTTGATTTTTGTGACTACAGGTGTGGTTTCCGTGAAGGCAGAACCTCTTTAAGGTATATCATTGTAACTTCTGTGATTTTACTCCATATGTTTATCATTTGTCATCAATTTATTTTCATTTTAACATTTCTAATTGATTTAACTTGGGTTATGCAGGTTTACCATCTTCTCGTCTTACGGTGGATTGGATTACCTAAACAATTCGTTTAGTGTTTTAACCATGATCCCTTGCTTGCACAAGTTGGTATCATTGTTTTTGAGTGCCTCTTCTGCACCGGTCATCACTTTCGGTTTGTCAGTGATGGATAATATTGTTCTATAGTGACCATAGTCTCTGCCACATCATTGTACTTAGTTTATATCTTACTGTAATATACACCTAAACAATTACGGGTTTATAACCCAAGTTTGGGACTGTGTAAAAATTTTATATCAATGTTCCTTGTTTAGTTCTGTTGTGATTGATGATGTCATTATTCATTTGCATCCCCACTTATGGGTTAAGGCATAAGCGTTTTGGTGAAATTTTAGATAGTATATATATATATATATATATATATATATATATATATATATATATATATATATATATATATATATAGCTTTCATGTTATTGAAATGGTTGCTACCTTTATGTTTAGTCCACTGATATCATTAGAGTAGTTTAGTTCTAATTTGCAAGTAGTTATGATCATTGAATATGGTTTAATATCTTATACTAGTTGTCTTGGTGAAGGTATCCCTCTGTTTGTATTCCAAAGATCATAATATGTACTTCATTATCATTACTTGTTGTAGCACAAAACATACAATTTTGTTATATTTCCACGAGATATATATCCGACATGCTCAAATTTACCTATTGTTAGTTTATTATGTTGTTGCAATAGGAATATGGTGTTGTCATATAAAGAGTTCAGATTTGATGTATTATTCTAGATCAGTCTTCTAGCATATGTACATTTCTTTAATCTGCAATTCGAATAAGTTCTAAATTGCTTAGAACAAAAATATATATAGCGATAAATTAAGCTAGAATCATACCGTAAATAATTCATTTATTTTCTATCAAGCACTTATAGTTTTCTTGCAGCACATTAATTTCTATACATGTATCTATGTATTTGTACTCGAGCCTCTACTTATAATTGTGTAGAGTGATATACATAAGATCTAAAAATTAAAATATATTTAATGATATCCTTTCTTTAAGATTCTAGTCAGGTAATAATCACATTTTTTTTATTGTTATCTAAAATAGAGAAATTCTTTGTTAGATTCCTAACCCCAGATTTAAACACGTCACTCGGGTTTAGACACCCTCGGGAGTTGGATCTAAAAAAACTATTTCCATAGAACCATACATATTTTCAGCGTTAATACTATAGAAAAATTTGTTAAATGTATGGGCCTTTTCTAAAACATTATTCCCAATGTTAATTAAACATATGTGAATTCTACAAATTTCACATAAGAAATTTCACTTTAATATTAACAATTCCCTAATCAAGTGGCAATCATCACACATGAAAATTAAAATCAAACAGTTTGTTTCTAGTTTAGTGTGCATAATAATTAATTCTGACTAGTTTCCACACAACCCTAGGGTTATCTCTCCATAACTCACCCCCAAGTAGAGAACTTAGCTCCAGTGATAGACAAGCCCTTTGTCTATCCCGGAAAAACTTATTTAAGCTTTGCTTTCCCTAGCCTATTTCCATTTACTACGTCCAGTAAATTCGGGATGCTTTCTACATGTTTTTGCCTAGGCTTTCCTCTGTTTCTTCCACAGAGGTACTTTAAAAGTTGTCTTTTCCACTTTTTCCAGCTTTTTTCAACCTCTTCCCAATACTTTCCTCTTTATTGGGGAAATTATATATTTATCTCCAAATCCTTTTTTTTTAGTAACTTGTTTTATTCCTTCCAAGGATTTTTGGAAGGTGTGGGAAAGTCTTATCACCTTATCCATCCTCATGGGTTAGGTTTTTCAGATCTCAATTCTCAATCTAGTCATTGCACATATAATTTTCCATTTTATTTTATTAATTTAAAAATAAAATAAATCCTCATAATAGTTCTCCATTGGGGTCCACTCTCTCCTTTGGACTTGTTCAATTGTCAAATTAAAAACATAGAAACTTGGGGTATTACATATAGCTAGATTATCCTTATGTATGTCATACGGTGACAAAAATTATTGGATTTTGTTTGTATAGGTTGGTAAAGAAGTCCTTTGAGGACTTCCTCTAAATTGAAATTTGAACTATTTTCGAATTAATGAGGTATTTTTAATTCATGGGATTGAATTCGAACTCTATATAAAATTTGGACAGTAATTAATTTAACATTTATATACATAGAAGTCTCCCGACTTATTTTGACTCGAGTATCATACAGTTTATTTTATTTACATAGATTAAAATATATTTATTGTTCCACATATTTTATGTTCTATGAAACCTTTGTTTCATTTATGATATAATAGTATGTCTTATGTATAAATTCAAAATATTCTAATTATGTTAGAGCGAGAAGATATGATATGAATTTTCTAGATTCATGTTTAATAAAAAGAACAGAGTTCCCTCATTCTCGTATAACTTTACTTGACAGAGTTGTCATAGCTAGTTGAATAATTTCGTTATAACAATTTTTTCATGTATTTACTTTTTGTCCGTATAAAATAATATTTTCTACCTAACCTCATATTTAAACATATTTCAAAGGTTTAGACATGTTGAGAGTTGTTCTAATTTCTAACTTTGTTCGTGTAACAAGACAGAACAACACTATATTTATTATAGTATGATCTGTTAAATGCACGGAACTTAGTCAATTAAAACTAACAAGTAGTGTAATACTATTTAAATACACATAATATAATTGTTCACAGATCTTGCTATCAATTTCATCACCACTATAAAGTGATTCACAATAACACAATAATAATACATAATTGAATAAGTTGTGCATAGGAATTCTGGTAGACTATGTTCCACCCAACCTTTGAGCTCTATCTCCACAGCTCCCCCGAGCAGAGATCAATTCTTTCGAGGAGTAGACAACCTATTGTCTACCCATAATTTTATTATTTAAGCTTGCTTTCCCATCACCTTGTTTCCATAACTACGTCTAGTTAATCGGGATGTTGTTTTCCTTTTTTTCCTCAGCTTTCCTTTCGTTTTTTCCACAAAAATACTTTAAAACTAGTTTTTTCCTCTTTCTAGTTTTATTCCACCTCTTCCCAGTAACTTTACTCTATACTAGGGAATCTTTTTAGATTTTTATCTCCAACCTAATAATAAATTTTAATTTATTTCTGTCCAAGGATTTTTTGAGAACTCGGGAGATCCTTTGGAACCTTATCCATCCTCATGGACTTGGATTCCTCATCTCTAATTATACTCTAGCCTTTGCACAAAAATTCAATTTCCATTTTTATTCAATTTAAATAATAAAATATGTCAACAAATTTTGTTTTTCCCTTGGGTCCTTTTTGACCCTTTAGGATTGTTCAACTATCTAACACAAAGCAGTAAAAATAGGGATATACTAAACCAAACTGCGAGGAACGAAATCATAGGGAACTAAAAGAAACTCTGTTCTTTTATTAAACATGAATAAAGAAAATTAAAATCCTATGTTCCGTTGTAACATAATTAGAAGATTTTTAAATTTATACATAAGCCATAGTATTATATCATAAATGAAACAAAGGTTTCATAGAATATAAAATATGCGGAACAATCAATAAATTTTAATAAATGTAAATAAAGTAAACTGTATGATATTGAGTCAAAATAAGTTGGGAGACTTCTATGTATATAAATGTCAAAGTAATTACTATCCAAATTTTATACAACATTGGGATTCAGTCCCATGAATTAAAACTACATTATTAATTTGGAAATAATTCAGATTTCAATTAAAGGAAGTCCTCAAGGAATTCTCGACCAACCTGTACAAACGAAATCCAATAATTTTGTCACTGTATGACATACATAAGGATAATATGGTTTTATAATAGAACATGAAGGTAGAAAGGGTGTCTGCACATAAACAAGTTAGAGAAATTAAAGATTGTTCTTAAATTCAGTACAGTAATGAATATTGAAAGTAGTGATATGAGTAATGAAAAATGTAATTATTACCTTACTGGTTGGAATAAAGCTGGAAAAGTAAATCTGCATGTAAAAGAATTTGAAGCCAAATTTAATTTGAGAATAAGAGAAATATAATAGCCTGAGAAATTGTTACCTAAAAGAAGGAAAATGGTTCCTTAAGTGTATGAGCTTTACATGTAGATTTGTTTTTGTATATGATGTCATTCCTGAAGTCATTCATTATCTTGGGATTATCAAATTCTATCCTCTCCTTGTAGATAGTAGGTAGACAGTTTAAAAATTGGTGTACCTTATATTTCTCTTCTCTAATATAAGGTACATAGCGAAGAATATTTGTAAATTTGGTAACAAACTCATCTATGGTAATTTTTCCCAATCTCAGCTCATGAAACCCTTTGGATTTTTCATCATAGTATCTTTCATTCATATATCTAGATTTAAATTTAGTTTGAAAATCTTCCTAAGTGACAGTTTTCTCATCTAGTACATGCACCATTTTGGTCTCTTTCCACCACAAGGTAGCCTTAACTTGTAGATGGTAAATATCCAACCTGGATTTCAGGTTACTTCCATATTCATAAACTTGGAAGTATGTCACCATGTTTAGAAGCCAAGCTTCTGCATCTTCCTCCTTCTCATCATCATAAGTGGGAGGTTTGATTTTTCAGAATTCTCCTTGAAAGTACTTTTTCCTTCTGAAATGTTGTCAAAAGGCTTCACCATCTTCAAATCCTTCTAAGTTGTTTTCATGTTCCTTTTACTTTCTTCCAAATCCTTCACCTTTGTGACTGGTCTGGGAGGTTAATCCCCTGATTAACCTTTCTTTCTCTTCACTGGCTAGCGACAATATTTCATTGCTCATTATCAGCTGCATCATTTCTCTTTGCAACTAATGAAACATGGCCAAAAAAAATCATTTGGATCTGGTGGATTTTCTGTACCACCTAGATCTACATACAGCTCATCCCCTTCATTCATAGTTTCAGCTGTACTATTCTGCACTAATTCACTGTACACAAAAATAACTCTAGTGTAAAACTTTTTCCCAAACAAAAAAATAATTTACAGTAGTATAACTCTTGGATTTTTAATTTCTCATGTGGGGACACATATAAGCCCAATGTTTTAACATGGGCACTAATACCATTTGTAACAACTCCAGTTCCACAACAATTTTTCTCTTTTTCTTTTTGTAGTCTAAAGAGTAACTGTAGAAAACTTCATTAATGTGTTTCGTCACTCTTCGACGAATTCGTCTATTAATTTTATGTTTCCTTACTCTTTATGTAATTAAATTCAACAATTTTCACCAACAAATATCTTGGAAGATTGATATTAATTACATCTCCTTACCACTTTGATTTCGTATATATATTCTATGCTTCTTATGCAATTTCTACCATCATATACTTCTTATATTAGACTCTAAACAATTTACTTCCATTCTAGTTATAATTATAAAATATATATTTATCTTGACATCTTTCTAACTTATCATTTTTATACTTAAGCCACTTTATTTTATATTATCAGCTCACTTTGGTTGATAATCATATCCTTGGCTAAATTTGTTGTTGGGAACTTATCCATATGGTTAATATTTGAATTTACATACCTAACCACTTATGGACCATAATTGATCCATTCAAATTTAAATTGTATTCAGCCTTTTCACATATTATGTTCTAATCCAATATCTTATAGTTACTTGATTAGATGTTATCAACTCTCCCTAGTTGAATGTTCTATATTATATATTATCATGGATATCGTTAACACCATTCCACTGTGTGTAATATATGGAGGGATATATGTATATCCTTAACTTACAACCTTTAATTATGTTTTTCACTTTATGATATATGTACTTTAACATTGTTGTGTCCATATCGTATGGACCATTTGAATCTCAGCTGTGTATTAGTTCTTTTTAACCCTATGTGGAATTTCATTCCTTGTGTAACACTCATCCAGGAGGTTACGTCTACATCTACTCTGGAGTTAAAATGACTTCCATGTCCCTCATAACTTGCCACGTAATTCCCCTACATTAACATGTCACATCTCCATAGAATATTTACGCATTTATAAGTTTTGGTTTGCAATTACTTTCTGTAACATCACAGTCATACGTTTTTAATATTGATATCCCATCAGGAATTTTATCATTTACAAATTGTACCAAGCTCATTAAAGTCGTCACATTGCTTTGGCTTGACGAATTGACCTCTTATCTACACGATTAATTTCTATCATTCAATGTGCTACACATGGAAGATCATGATTTAGTCGTATCCCAAATTAGGGTTAACTCTTCCTCCCTTACACTTTTGGTCGGTTCGGTATCTTTGGCGCCATCATTTGGCTTTTCAGCTCTAGTTCTTCCACAGACATTCGGCTTCGAAGATATTTAGGCTAAACTCGTGACATAAAGCAAACCCACGATGTATAAGGATAATGATTCTTCATATGTAGGATGAATTTCAGTTAATCCTTCCTTTTCGATGCAACGTTTTACGAATCAAAGGTCTTTGTGGGTTATGGTGTTTCAGAATTTAATTTTATTTAACCATAATTCTCTGCAACTGATACGTATTTATTTATTGTAGTTGCAGTGTTAGTTTTACTCCAATAATGTTACGTCTTTAAGATAATGTCGTTGAAAATCTCATTCCATGTGCTGCAAATTCGAATTGCAATTGTTCCTTAAACATATGGAGTAAGAACTTAATCGGTTAATGTAAACTCTAACTTACTGTCACACAAATGTTATATAATGATATTACCATACTTTAGGGTATCGATTTAATTATGTTCCAACATTTTTGTATATGATGTTGTACATCATTTATCTCTGTAATAATTTAGTACAAATAATTTCTCAGGCTAAATTTTCCTTAAGTGTATGAGCTTTACATGTCAATTTGTTTTTGTATATGATGTCGTTCCTTGGAGTTGGTTTAGTATTTTGCTAAAGGGACTTCAGGTAACCATTTTCCTTCTTTTAGGTAATAATTTCTCAGGCTATTATATTTCTATTATTCTCGAATTAAATTTGTCTTCAAATTATTTTACATGCAGATTTACTTTTCCAGCTTTATTCCAACGAGTAAGGTAATAATTACATTTTTCATTACTCGTATCACTACTTTCAATATTCATTACTGTACTGAATTTAAGAACTGTCTTTAATTTCTCTAACTTGTTTATGTGCAGGTACCCTTTCTACCTTCATGTTCTATTATACAACCATATTATCCTTATGTATGTCATATAGTTACAAAATTATTGGATTTCATTTGTACAGGTTGGTCCAGAATTCCTTGAGGACTTCCTATAACTGAAATCTAAACAATTTCCAAATCAATAATGTATTTTTAATTCATGGGACTGAATCCCAATGCTATATAAAATTTGGATAGTAATTACTTTGACATTTATATACATAGAAGTCTTCCAACTTATTTTGACTCAGTATCACACAGTTTACTTTATTTACAGAGATTAAAATAGATTGATTGTTCCTCATATTTTATATTCTATGAAAGCTTTGTTTCATTTCTGATATAATACTATGGCTTATGTATAAATTCAAAATCTTCTAATTATGTTACAACAGAACATAGGATTTCAATTTTATCGATTCATGTTTAATAAAAGAACAGAGTTCTTGTTAGGTCCCTATATTACTAGTTTACTCCCTTATTTTTATTAGTGTAACCCCCTTATTGTTATTTTTGTACCCCGGTAACCCCAATATTTTTATTATTTTTCCCTTACATTGTTATTGTTAGGTCAGATAGGATTATATTGTGGGCCCATGGAATCTTATATATATAAGGAGGTTTTGCTCATTTGTATCATCCAAGAATTGTTCATTTATGTAATTTATTGGAGGTTTCCCCCTCGAAGTGGCTAATCTCTAAGGCGTTGATCTCTATTTTCTTCTATTTTTGGAGCTGGTTTCTTAATATTTGGTATCAGAGCTTTGGATTCTAGGGTTTCGCTACTCCAAACAGGGCATCATGGAATTTTAAAGATAAATTTGTTTCTACGAAGGTTTAGAAGCTGAAATTTGTACAACGCGAAGCTGAAATCCTCAGGAACCTCCTGCAAAATTTTCAGATATTGGTTCGCAATATTTTCAGAGATATGATCTGGGGAAGTTATGGTTTTTTCAGGGTCCCGAATTTCGACTAAAACAGGTCATCGTGGAATTTTCGCTATAACTTGTCATATATGAAGTTTTAGAAGCTGAAATATTTACAGTGCGAAGTCAAAATCCTGTGGAACCTCATGTAAATATTTCAGATCTTGGTTCGCAACATTTTTGGAGATATGATCTGTGGAATTTAGGATTGTTTGAGGCTCCCGAATTTCATCTCAAAGAGGTGACCATGGGAAAAACATCATAACTCTCTCTCTGAGCATCGGATTGAGATTCTATAAAAATTGACCGCAAGTATAAGGATTGTAGTTTTTGGTTTATCAATTTCAAAGCTGAAGGAGGAAACAGTGACACGTGGAAAGTCATACAAGTTCACTCTACTGAACCAATCCATAATTATGTCATCGTGGGAGACTTGGCATGAATTTGTCTTGAAGCATCCAAATCAGGTCAGACCTGTGGCATTCAAAAGAATATTCAGAGGTCTACTTCAGGGCCAAATTTTAGATATTGAAGTTTTGAAATCACAAAGATAATTCAGTTTCAATATCGACCTCCTCAAAAGCAAGAAAAACGTGTGTATTTGTTTTGAATTACACAAGTCTCGTTTGAAAAAAAATTATTTTGAATTTATTCCAAGGGCATATTGAAAAATAGATATCAATATTGGGTTCTAAAATTCCCCCCTAAAAAGAATTCAACACCCATTAAGCCTTTAGGGGGCTCTACTGTGACTCATGAATACGAAGAAACACAACATGAGATATCAAAATTACAAGAGCAAGTGCACCAAATTTCACTATCACAAATAGAAACAAAAAATGAAATGGAAGTTTTGAAGAAAGGAATGGAAGCCAAGATGGATGGTTTAAAGAAAGGCATGGAAGCTAAGATAAATGGTTTGGAAGCTAAGATGGATGGCATGGAAGTGGGCATGGAAGCTTAAGATGGATGGCATGAAAGCTAAGATGGATGGCATGGAAGCTAAGATCGATGAAAAAATGAAAGACAACATGGAAAACATGAAGAATGATCTAAAATTATACATCGAAGGTTTGGAAAAGTTGATACAAGAAATGTTTCCTAATGGCGAAACGATAGTAGAGGAAACTCATGATGAGAACAAAATAAATGTTAATTGTGATTTCATAAACTCTAATGTTGGATGGAAGAATCGCCATATTCCAAAGATCTATATGAGGAAGTTTGATGGTAAGGATCCCGTAACATGGATACTACAGATGGAGCAATACTTTGATCTCAATAATGTGCAAAACACACAAAAGGCACGCATTGCAACTTTATATAATTTTAGAACAAAATACATTTGTATGGTATCAATGGCTTTGCTCCCATAAAAAAATTTTCACTTGGTCAATTTTTACGGAGGAAATGATAGCACATTATGAGGATACACAAAGCAACACTTTCTTTAGACAATTGATAAATCTCAAACAAAAGGGTTTAGTGCTGGAGCACATTGATGGCTTCCAAAAATTGAATATAAGGGTAATTGATATTCCATAGGAACACGGGATTGATGTCTTCATAGGTACTTTAAACGATAACATCCAACATGAAGTTTGCGTTTGCAAACCTGATTCATTGGAAAAATAATTCTGGTTGGAAAGAAAAATTGAATGTAAAATTATGGAGACAAGGAAGCCTACCACTCACATATATAAAGATGGAAGTGTTGTCACTCATAGACTTCCACAACCTACAAGATTGACACCACAACAATTGGAAGAAAAAATAGCAAAATGGCTTTGCTATAGTTGCGATAGGAAATACATTAAAGGTCATAAGTGTGCTGAGAAGAAATTATTTTACATAGATTGTGAAGAGGAAGAAGAAAATGAACAAGAATCTTCAATAGAAGAGGATATACCAAGAACCAACCCTAGAAGAGGAAGAAATGAGTCCAACCATATCGTGTAATGCATTGGCAGGAATTACCACTCCTAAAACTCTCAAGGTAGAAGGACATATCAAGAAGAAAAAGGTTACAGTGTTGATTGATTCAGGTAGTACCCATAATTTTATTCATTGTAAGGTAGCCAAGGAATTGAATTATTTCCTATACCTAGCAACAAAAGGTCAAGTGATAGTTGCAAATGGAGGAACTATAAATTTCTCTAGAAAATGCCATAATATCAAGCTAACCATGGGGGAATATGTATTGAATAGTCCAATGCTTTCCATTCCTATGGGAGGTTTTGATGTTGTACTAGGAGTACAATGGTTACAATCTTTGGGGACTGTAGCTTTTAATTTTCTAGAACTTTTCTTGAATTTTTTTCAAAAGGAAAGGAGGTAGAATTACAGGGTATCGCAGGGAAGCCGAGAAATATAATAAGTTATAATGTAATGAAAAATCTTTTGAATAAATAAAACAGAGGCGTAATTGCACAATTATGCTCACTAGAAGTTCCAACATTGAAATGATCTATTTTTGTAGATCTCCAAAAATTCTTGGACAATCATTCCAAGGTGTTTCAAACTGCTAAAGCACTCCCACATATTTGTGATCATGATCATGCTATTTATTTGATTCCAGGAAGTGTTCCTCCAAACATCAGGCCTTATAGATATCCTTATGTTCAAAAGAGCGAAATTGAACGTATAATTGCAGAAATGTTAGAGGCTGTTATAATTCAACCTAGTCAAATTTATTTCTCTTCTCTAGTAGTATTGGTGCACAAGAAGGATGGATCATGGCGCATGTGTCCGGATTATAGGGAGCTCAATAATCTCACTGTTAAAGGTAAATTTCCGATTCATGTGATTGATGAATTATTGGATGAATTACACGGAGGAATTTATTTCACAAAGTTTCATCTTCATTCAAGATATCATCAAATTAGAATGAAGACTAAAGATATTCTGAAAACAACATTTCGAACTCATGAGGGTCATTATGAATTTTTGGTCATGCCTTTTGGCATTACCAATGCACCTTCTACATTTCAAGGGTTGATGAATTCCATTTTCAAACCCTTCCTTAGAAATTTTTTTTCTAGTATTTTTTGATGATATACTAATCTACAGCATATCTTGGAAGGATCATCTTCAACATGTTGACAAGGTGCTCAAACTATTGTAGGAGAAACAATTATATGCAAAAGCATCCAAATGTTTCTTTGGAGTAAAAGAGGTGGATTATTTGGGTCATATTGTATCTCACAAGGGTGCTAAGGTAGACCCTAACAAAATTAAAGCCATTTAGGAATGGAAAGTCCCCACAACCATAAAGAAGTTACGAGGATTTCTCAGGTTAACAGGGTATTATAGAAATTTTGTTAAGTATTAAGGGAGAATAGCAACACCTCTACCAAAATTATTGAAGAAAGATGCATTTTCATGGACTCCTGAAGAAACTAAGGCCTTTGAACATCTTAAAGAGGCAATGTGCCTAGCACCGGTCTTAGTTATGCTAGACTTCAGAAAAACCTTTATTGTGGAATATGATGCCTTAGGAAATGGAACTGATCATATTTTAATGAAACAAGGAAGACCCGTTGCTTTTGAAAGTCGTCCAATCAAAGGAAAGTATTTACAAAAGGCTATTTATGAGAAGGAAATGCTAGCAATACTACATGCACTAAAGAAATGGTGACCTTACCTAATGGGAAGACACTTCAAGGTAAAAAATGATCATGATAGTTTTAAACACTTTTTGGAACAAAGACTATCTTTAGAAGAGTAGCAAAAATGGGTCACAAAGATGTTGGGTTATGACTTTGAAATAATCTACAAAAAAGGGAAGCTAAATGTTGTTGCAGATGCACTCTCAAGAAATAATGAAGAGGTGGAAGCATTTCTTTGTGCCATTTCTATTATCCAATCAGATTGGATAACTGAAGCAAGAGATGAATGGAAGAAGGACAAAGATGTATGGACACTCATTCAAAAGTTGCAGCAAGATCCTAGTACATCTGATACATTTAGTTGGAAAAATGATTCCTTATGGTACAAAGATCACTTATATCTTTGTAAGAATTCACAACTAAAACAAAAGATTCTTCTGGAATTGCACACTTCTCCTTTAGGAGAACACTCTGGATTTTTAAAAAACTTACCACAGGGTGAAGAAAGACTTTTTTTTGGGATGGCCTTAAATCTGATATTCAAAAGTTTGTGGCGGAATGTTTGGTTTGCCAGCAGAATAAAGTGGAGACAATTAAGATCCCGGGACTTCTACAACCTTTATCCATTCCAAGTCAACGTTGGGAGGAGATTTCAATGGATTTTATCACAGGTTTACCTAAGTCCGAAGGAAAGAGTGTCATCATGGTGGTAGTTGATAGACTTACCAAGTATGCACACTTTTGTGCATTATTTCATCCATTTAAAGCAAGTACAGTTGCTACTACATTTATGGACACAATTAAAAAGCTACATGGAAACCCAAAGGTTATTGTGAGGGACAGAGATCCCATTTTTGCTGGAAACTTTTATACAGAGTTATTTTCTTGTTTGGGTACACAATTAGGTCATAGCTCATCTTATCATCCTCAATCTGATGGTCGAACTGAGATAGTGAATAAATGTTTGGAAGAATATCTTCATTGTTTTGTATCTGATAAACAAACACAATGGGTCAAGTGGTTACCTCTCGCTGAATGGTGGTATAACACTTCCTTCCATAGTGCAACAAAAATGACCCCATTTATGGCACTTTATGGATATCATCCACCATCCATCACATCATCTTTAAGAGAAAATTCTAAGGTTCAAGTAGTTGAAGATCACATCTAGCATCAACAATAAGTTCTAAAACTCTTAAAGAATAACCTAAATTTGGCACAAAATTGAATGAAACGACAAGCAGATCAACATCGCAATGAGAGAAGTTTTGATGTAGGACACTGGGTATTCTTACAGCTACAACCATACAAACAAATGTCCCTCCAGAAAGCTAAGAAGGATAATAAATTATCGCCAAAGTACTATGGTCCTTACAAGGTGTTGCAAAATATTGGTACTATGGCATACAAATTGGAGCTTCCTGCTTCTTTGCGAGTCCATCTAGTTTTCCACGTTTCATGCTTAAAGAAGGTTATAGGTGAAAATATTTCAGTTCAAACAATATTGCCAAAAATTGATGAGGAAGGAAAAAGCATATTGGAACCTGAAGTGGTCACAGAAACAATAACTCAACAGCTACGAAATCGATGAATTTCAGAGTATCTCATCAAGTGGAATAACTTAGCCACTAAAGATTCTACATGGGAAGATGAGAATTTTGTATAGAAGCACCCAGAGCTACTCAAGCATTGAGGACAACACTTTTTTGAAGGAGAGGGGCATGTTAGGTCCCTATATTACTAGTTTAGTCCCTTATTTTTATTCATGTAGCCCCCTTATTGTTATTGTTGTACCCCTGTAACCCAAATATTGTTATTATTGTGCCCTTACATTGTTATTGCTAGGTAGGCTAGGATTATATTGTGGGCCCATGGACTCCTATATATACAAGGAGGTTTTGGTCATTTGTATCATCCAATAATTGTTCATTTATGTAATGTATTGGAGGTTGCCCCCTTAAAGTGGTTGATTTTTAAGGTGTTGATCTCTCTTTTCTTCTATTTTTGGAGTTCATTTCATAACAGTTCCCTCATTCTGTATAACTTTACTTGAGAGGTTTTCATAGCTAGTTCAATAATTTCATTACAACTAATTCTCATGTATTTACTTTCTATCTCTATAAAATAATATTTTCTACCTAACCTCAGATTTAAACCTATTTCAAAGGTTTAGACATTCTAAGAGTTGGTCTAATTTCTAAATTTATCTGCGCAATAATACAGGACTACACTATATTTATTATAGTAGGTTCTGTTAAATGCACAAAACTAATTCAATTAAAAATAACAGTAGTGTAATACTATTTAAATACACAGAATATAATTGTTCATAGATCTTCCTATCAATTTCATCACCACTATAAATTGACCCATAATAACACAATAATAAGACCGAATTGGATAACTTTTTCATTCCAATTCTAGTGGAATATTTTCCTCCCAACCATTGAGCTCTATCTCCACAACTCCCCCAAGCAAAGATCCATTATTTCCAATAGTAGACAACCTCTTGTCTACCAAAAATTTTCTTATTTAATCCTTCTTTCCCATAAGCTTGTCTCCATAACTCCGTCGAGTTAATTAGAATTTTTTTTTCCTTTTTGCCTAGGCTTTCCTTTTCCACAAAATTACTTTAAAATTAGCTTTTTCCTCTTTCTAGTTTTATTCCACCTCTTCCTAGTAACTTTCCTCTTTACTGGGGAATATTTTTAGATTTTTATCTCCAATCTAATAATCAATTTTAATTTATTTTCTCCAAGTATTTTTGGAGAACAGGGAAAGTCTTTGGAACCTTATCCATCCTCATGGACTTGGATTCCTGATCTCTAATTATACTATAGTCTTTGCAAAAAAATTCAATTTCCATTTTTATTCAATTTAAATAATAAAATATGTCCACAAAAAATTGTTTTCCCTTGGGTCCACTTGACCCTTTAGGACTGTTCAACTGTCTAATAAAATAAGTAAAAATAGGGATATTACACTTGATCATCTATGAACGACCTTGATTCCTTAGAAAGATCCCATGGAGCATTGTACCGACATGTGAGAATAGTGCCCTTTTTGCGCAAACAAGAATCTACACTAAACTTCATGTGCCTTTGGAAACAGTTCAACAATTCTTCATAATCATTATGAGGATTGCAAGAGAAAATCTTATCAATATTCAATAGGCAAGGGTCATCATTGAGACTTATTGGAACCATTATATTTCAATGACGTATTTAACATGGATTCCATGCAGTTACATAATTGTCAAAGAATCTCTTTGCAAGTTGTAAATCAAATCATTTGACCAATCAAGTCTTTCCATGTCAAGAGCTCCTTGCAACCATAGGAAACCATGGATATGTGTTGAACCTCTATGTTGCCACTCACATCTGAAGAAAATGAATATAAAGTTACTACAAAAAACATAAATGGAACCATAATAAGAAATTGTCAATGAATAGAAAATAGATTCAAAAAAACAGACTTGTACGTGAAGTCTTTCACTTTAAGATATTTTTGGATAACTTCCTATCGAAATATATTGAATCTATGGTGCATAAATGTGGCAAAAATATGAGGGTACTAGATAACATTCTCAATTTTCATACGATGCTCATTTAAGGAACGATAATGTGAGGGTACAGGCATGAGGTTATTCAGCTCTGGCCACTTTGTGTCAGCTGCACTCAAAGTAAAAAACAAAGATGGGCATCCCAACTGAGTAATCATGTCAATCAATTTAGCTTGATATTTAGTCTAGTGTGTCCTTGTACCTCTTAGAGAAGAACCAAACTGCATAATATGCTCAACCACCTTATTATCTGGTAAATCACAAAGTTGGTGACGCAAGTTTTCAATTTTTTTTCTGTGAGTTATCATATAAATTTTTCTTCACAAAAATTGCAGCAATTCCTTGGCTCCGATGCCACATTATCATAGTGAATAGGTAATATCGAGATCGAGAATGGCTTCCAAACCTCTGATCATAGTATCTAAGAAGATCCAATGCATATTCATGAAGTTGAACACTACAAATGTGTGGTTGCAACCAATCAACATCACCAATGGGAAACAATGTGGAGAATGACATATATAATAACCCCTCAGTATTATATTCATTCACCGGAGATGTTCCAATACTGGGCCAATCCATTTCTTGAACATGTGAAGAATCAACATTATCGATACATGCTATAATTTCTTCACTTCTCTCCATTCATTGGGTAGGCGAGCAACAAAAGAAGGATGAGAGGGAAAATTCTCAAGAGGAAACCCTTCAATGTTAGCTACATTGATCTAAGATTCTTTAATATCACAATAAAAAAAATTAAGCCTGGAGGAGACATATGTTGATCTTTCAGGCAGAGCATTCACTGAATCATAGTCAATTACAACATCTCGATAATAATGATCATGTTCAATTTTGAAAATAGATACAACCATAACTCGAGATATTTTGACATAACATTCATAATATTTAGAATAAGCGGCATGTCTCCTCACAATTAGAAAGTCAATATCTTCAACATGTCGGGGAAGACTTTGTGCAATTGTAGAAATATCTTGGGGAAAGCTAATTGTTTGGTTGTTATACTTATATTTCCCACCTCAAGCATGTGTCACTTGCAAAATATGATTTACATGTGCTATTAGTATATTTATATAAGTTAAATGACTCTTGGTAGTATTAATTTGTGATAGGTATTAAAAATGTATTTTATAATATATCTTAATTTATCATAATTTTTTTATATATATAAAAATTAATTAAATTTCTTAATTTAAAAAAAAATTGGTCACAATATTGTGGTTTATCAATACATTTGTTCTATAAACCAACATAGATCATTTTTAATTTTGGATTTATCAATCGTTAGGAGAGATAAAATCTATCAAGTTGGTACAAATCTTTTGTCAATTCTTGCACCCAAAATAGAGGTTTGTAGCTTGAGGGATTTGATCCCTCTCCACGCTTGATATATTTGGAGTTAAGATGGATCTCTACACTCTTGTCCATGATCAATAAATACTTCAGTTGAAACTTGACATATCATGACCAATGATATTTTTGTTGTTGTATGAAGAAGGTGATATTTTTGTTCTTCTGTATAGAAGGTTTACACCTTTAGGGATTTGATTTCTCTCCACTCTTGATAGATTATGGATCTCTATACTCTTGTCCATGATCAATAGATATATAGTTAAAATTAGACTTAACATAAGCAATGATATTTTTGTTGTTATATGAAGAAATTTTTAAAAAGCCCAATTTAAATTTAGCAACATATAGAAAAAAATATCAAATATTTTTAACATAATTATAATATATCAACATTTCAATAATAATATGAAATAATTATCTTATTAATAATTAAATTATAAATAATATTAAGAAATAGCTATTAAATTATCAATATATTTCATTGAAAATTTGATTATTAAATTATAAATATTTTGATTATTATAAAAAAAAATAGGGGATAGTGAAGCATCACACTAACATCTTGGTTACATCGTTATCCTTGTCATGCCAAACTATACAAGATAATGAACTTATTTCGAGATGCTATACTTAATAAACAACTTTAACATTAAATAAATGAAAATTTTAAAAATAACATGTAACCTTAAAAATTCATACTTCGAAATTCATAATTTGAAGAACACGATTGTGTCGTTTAATCATTCTTATACTGTGCCATAGGTTACAACTTTAGTAGTAGAGTGTAACTACTAGACAAGTTTATATTTTTCACAATTCTATATTTACATCGATGAAGAATTGAATTAAGAAATAAATGCCTTTAATCCACATGTACAGAGAAAAAGACACTAATATCCTTTGCATTGATCATAATGTGATGTATTCCTTATCAGTTTATTTAACCATGGTCTTTGTGTTGGTCAATTTTTAGCCTGTAAGAGAACCCATTGGCTTTTAAGGTTGGAACTAGTGATGCCGGTTATCAATCATAGTATTGGTAGTTGGAAGATTTGTGGGTGGAAATAGAGCCACCGGTACCATTTGTTTTGTTGAAGTCAGAGACGTAGTTGTTTTTGTCAAAGATGGTGGAAAGGATTCTTTTAAGGGCCGATCGATATTTCTAAACTTGGCCTCTTCTCCCAGCTCCTTTACTGTACCAATCACGCTCTCTAACCTTGCCACTGTTTCTAACAGAAGAGTAGAAAAGCTAGCAAGAGGAAGGACCTCCACAACTGTATAACTGCATCGTTTCATTTCGCTCATTTCACATAATTTGCTACCTTGACTCTTAGATACGTCCTCTTGCATCTCCCCCTCGAAAGTAGTTTGAAATGACATTTTATTTTCCTCATCTTCCTCATCAGCTTGTTCTGTCATTTTGGGTATTGAGGAGTCATGCAATTTGTGTGATCTAGTTAACTCTTCTTGGAAATATTCTGGTGTACCTGAGGGCTTCTCTTCAACAGTTCGCCAACTCTTGGTATTGACGAAAAACTCTGGCTCAGCTCTCAGCGAATTTTGGAGTTCCCCTACCGTTGCCTTTACCCGATCCATCAATAAAGTTGGATTTATACCCTTCATTGTCCTTATGCTGTCAGCCAGTTCGCGAAGAATGTTGGCAGACTCTCTGCCGATTTCAATGCATTCCTTTTTCAAATATTGTCTCCCAGAAATTGGCGTCTGATCACACAATATCATCACAAATAATGAATGATACGAATGCGGAAATAAGAAAGCAATATATAGGCAAATTTGACCAGGATTACCTGAATCTCAGCGTTTAACGATCCATTCAAAGCCTCCACACAGTAGGCACAGTAGCGGGTCACGCTTCCAACTTTTAGATAAAGTTGCCACGGATATCTGAAAAAGAAACGTCCATGCGGTGGTTCCCATCTCGCGAAATTCGCCTGCAAATTAAAATTTCTTCGTTAAAGGTAAACGGAACGGATAGCCAAAGTGTATACTGATAGAAGATGTTAATGAAATATCTATATCTACCAGTCTATTGATGAATTATGATATGTACCAGTGACTCTTCTGTGGCCTTCGAGTTCAACACACATTTATAGCCTCTTCCCACCTTGTCATCGTCTGAGTCCTGCCCATCTTGTGACTCCACGAAGTACTCTCTGACGCATTCTGTAATCACGAAAACGAATAAACGAATGAGTTTGTTGTAACTATTTTTGGAATTTTTAAATTTTGAGAATATCTCCAAATCTAAATACAAAAGTAGACTGAAGTAAATACAAAAGTAGACTGAGGTAAATTAAGGACAAATTGTTTTAACTTACTCTTCTTTTAAAATTTTCAAAATATTCTTAAAATTTATCATTGAGATAAAGATTACTTATAAATGAGATCAATTTTCAAAATATTCTTAAAATTTATCATTTAGATAAAGATTACTTATAAATGAGATCAATTGTTTGTTGTTTTTCTAACCGAAACATTACCTTCGAGAGATCCGGCCAATCCTTCTAAGTTATGTATAATCAAATTGTGAAGATCGTCTCCAGCCCATATGGGAAAAGAAAACACATTTACTATGAAACAGAGTGCACACCCTATCATTATCGTAGCTATCCTCTGATGCGCAAATTTTAAAATGTTTTCAATGCGAGAACCAGAAACGGCTACGAGATTGAAGGTAAGAATGAAGATGACCACCCCGTAATCGTATCTTTGCTTGATCACTGGTATGAAACGCGAATATGTGCACGCTGTACCTGTATCGATCACCGAAAGTAAAGAAAGTATAAACATCAGAACCCTGAAATATCGAATATAGCATACAGAATTGTATTATGGGAAGGAGAAAGTATCGACCTAAGGCAAAAACGGAGACAGCAAGTATAACTCGTTCGCAGTTTTTCCCTGTAAGTTCTGCAGCATAGCTCACCCCCACTCCCAGTAGTCCGGCCAACAGTGTGGCTAAAGATCTGTTCAGACCTTTGTTTAATGTAGCACCTGCATTATATCATTAAATCATTAAGGCGCAAAACATTGATTTATTATTCTGAAAACCCAATATTTGGTCTAGCTCATATTATGTATTGATGAAATCCTCCTACCAATGTAGATACTCGGAGGCATTTTAATACTTGTAAACTGGAGGTATTTTGGTGAAAAAATTACCTACGGTGAATTCGAAGACCACAACGACAGTCATGACAGCCCAGATAGCATTTCCACCAAAACTGTCGAACAATGGCCTCACGAAGTAAAATACAGAGACCAAAGAGAGTGCAAGGCCCACTTTGATGGAATGGATAACTCTTCGAGGATCATCTGCACCCACCTGGCAAACGCTTTTGCTCAGAGAAAGGACAGATCTTTTGTATTGGTGGAAAGCTTGGGAAATTCTCCTAACAACACGGTCGCAGAAGTTCTCTTGCATGGTATTCGCTTCCATCCCTCCCTTAACACTAATTTTCCACTCCAGAGGCTGTGACTCAATCATAGTACCCCCCATATTGCTATTGCTTCACACTTAAACATTTTCCTTTGTATCCTTTTATAAGTACAAACACGTACAAAAAATGACATGCTTATTACGAAACACGGCGGAAGGGAGGAGGACGGCCTGTAAGTAGACTTCCACTGTAGTGGACTGAATTCATTATTAAAAAGGTTTTAGTGGCCAGGAAGGCTTTCCAGTCGCATTTGTGGAATTTCGAGTCGTGGGCGGCCGAGCGCATTCGCCCACGGATAATTAGTGCCGCGCATATAAAAATGGATATACTCATAAATTCAATATGGTGCAGAGAGTCCGCACGGACAGTCGCCATCAAACAAATATTTTATAACGGTGAAAACTTATACAGTTGCAAAGTCGATTTTCATCGTCAAACCACCAAGTATCACAGTACCAATCCGCATGTGGCACGCCACATGGTGTAGACAAATATAACAGGGACATGGATATCCAGATGTCAAAATCAGTCCAATTTAGTCCAGGGTGGCGCACGGACATTACCTCATATATATTTCTATCTTTTTGGGTCAAGATAAGATTTGATATGGTTTTTTTTTTTTTCAGAATTACAAAGTTTAAATTATAAAATGTGCATAATCCGGTTAACAAGTTTTCTGAGGCGCACAAAATAGAGAACATTTTATCTTAATGGAGTGATACATACTGATTATATAATTGGTAAATATCATTAATTTATTATAAAATAGTTAAATTTATTTAATGATTTTTTTAGGTTATTTTTTTCATAAAAGAAAAAAAAAGAAGTATATTAAAATATATATATATATATATATATAATGATGATGGTTAACATTAACTGAGACTAAAGTCTGGTCTATTTTACCTAAAGAATATATATATATAACTAAATTAATAATATTTATTAAAAAAATTACTATTTTTATTTATTTCTTCTATATTATATATTTCAAATTAGAATAATTTTTTAAAACTCTATGTATAGGTATAATATTTAATTTCATGAAAAATTATCTAGTAATAAGGTTCCAAATATTTGTTTCATAGCACATTGCAAGATTAAAAAAAAACATAATAAATAAATAAAATATAATTTTATTTTAAATGGTTATTATTACTAGTTCAGCCATATAAATTAAATAGATATCAAAATACTTTTTCCATCATATATCTCACATTGCGAAACTTTTAAGAAATCATTAAAAAAAAAGTATATTATTATTATTATTATTATTAATTTTAAAAGAAATTAATATGAGTTAAACATATGTACATTTTAAAAAACATGTAAAAAGATTCTTCATCATGATAACTTTTTTATTTATTAATCAATTTAATTAAAATAGCAAAAAGGGAATAACTATTTTTGAGATAAATCTTTACCATTGATTTGTCATTGCTACTAAGAATATTCTAAAATATTTAGTAGAAGTTAAATCTCTACCATCCACATATTAATTATTGATAATTAAATTAAAATATTAGAAGCTCTATTCCAAAATAAACACATATTTCCATAAATATAAGAATGATTTCTCAAGATAGACAAGTTACCTTGGTTGCATAATTAACCATATGAGAAAATATCCTGACCACAGACCAATATAGGAATCATGCCATTGGAGAATATCTATCAAATCAACTATAAGTAATCAACCCATAAAAAATATGAGGTGACTGATTCTCAAGCCAATCATCACACTTACAAGTAGGAGTTACATACTTCAACAACCCCCCTTAACTACCACTTGCCTTAATCTTTATCACCTACTATGTTCACAAATATTTTCTCCTCTACAACACACCCATAAAAAATATGAGGTGACTGATTCTCAAGCCAATCATCACACTTACAAGTAGGAGTTACATACTTCAACAACCCCCCTTAACTACCACTTGCCTTAATCTTTATCACCTACTATGTTCAC
Source organism: Pinus albicaulis (assembly GCA_034641835.2). NCBI lineage: Eukaryota > Viridiplantae > Streptophyta > Pinopsida > Pinales > Pinaceae > Pinus > Pinus albicaulis. The sequence goes on along the minus strand of JAXQQM020068732.1, from coordinate 135,038 downwards.
AAATATTTTCTCCTCTACAACACATGATCCACTGTGAATAAGTCTATGTTTAATTCAATGTGACATTTACAAACATTACCAAAATATTGGCATCCATAAAGATCATCCAAGGAAATGCATGGGTAACTAGATATGACAACGGTTGGTCTACTAATATGTCCTTTGTGTATATGGTTCATTCAACCATATTTGAATCACATATTGTGATACATGTTGTAAATGTGACTCTCACTTCATCATTAGTATCCTAGGTCTCCCATGGCTTACCCATAACCACCTTATGACATCACACCTATGGGTTTTTGTTGATGAACCTCAACTATCATACACCAAGAGGTTTCTTACTTACAATAATCATCAAATTAGGTGTTTTCTTTTTTATCATGAACCATACATTGCATTGGTGGTTTTTGGTTCAATACACATCTTCCTCTATAAAGTGGTTTTTAGAGTACCATAAACTTTTCAACCAAACAAAGTTAGGGTTACAAGTGCCTCATTAGACTTATATGTCCTTAATTTGAGATTTTGATCTCTTTATTTAATGTTTGTGTTAAATACTCATACTTCACCTGAAATTTGTTAGAGTAGCTAATTTCTATTCAATTGGTCATTTATATTTTTTTCACCCACATATGTAATTAAAAAATTTCGTTAATTTCCTTGCATTTAACTAAAAACACTGTTACCGATGAAATAGGTAACCTGACCTCAAAACGGGAACTCTAGCCCAAAAAGACTCAAAAAACATGAAAAAACACCACAAAAACAAAAAAATTGTATTCCAAAACGCACTTGATTTTTTTTAAGGTCAAATTTCAACATTTTATAAAATTATGCTAAAAACAAAATTGTTTCTTGAAAAAAAGATTGAAAAAACACCCTCAAAACAAAACCAGTTGATGCCGGAATTAAAAAAAAATAAAAAAAATTGTGTCATATTTTTGACATTTTTAAAAATAGAAATAACATTTTTTCATTTTTAAAATTCAAACATTAAAAAAAAAAACCTAAATTTTAAGAAAAAAATAAATTTAAAAAATAAAAACATTTTAAAGCTTAAAATTTAAAAATATATAGGAATAAAAAAATAAAAAATAAAAAATTAAAGATTAAAATTTCAAAATATATAGAAATAAAAAATTAAAAATAAAAATATTAAATTAAAAAAAAAACCAGTTAAAAAAGGAAAGAAATTATAAAAAATTAAATATAGAAATTAAATTTAAAAAAGAAAAAGAAAATGTTAATTAAATTTAAAAAAAAAAAAAAAAATTAAAGAAATATAGTAAATTTTAATAAATTTAAAACTTTAAAATAAAAATTAAAACAAAAAAAATATTATTGAAGTTAAAAGTAAAAAAATGAAAAATTAATTAGAATAAAAAACGAAAAATAAAATCCAATAAATATATTAAATTTAAAAAAATATATATTATAAAAAAAAATAGATTTTAAAAATAAATTAAAATTAAAAATATATATATTAGATTTTATTAAATATAAAAAAAATGTTAATATTAAAATAACAAATTAAATTTAAAAAAAAAAAATTTAAATTTTAATAAATAAATTAATAAACAAATAAATTTTGAAATAAAAAATAAATTTTAAATATAAAGAAAAAAAAACATTGTTAAAGTAAAAAATTAAAAAACTTTAAAAATCAATTAAAATTGAAAAATTGAAAAAAATAAATTAAAAAATATATATATTAAATAAAAAATAAAATAAAAAACAAATTAATTTGAGAATATTAAATTTAATTTTAAAAAAAAAAACTAATTTTAAATACACAATTTTAATTGAAATAAAAAATATATAAAAAATTTATGTAATTAAAAAAAATAATAATAAAAAAATTAAAAAAAAAAAAATCAATTAAATAAAAAAATTCAAAATTTAAAAAAAATTATTAACAAAATTTAGAAAAAAAAAAATTAAAAACAAAAAAAATTAAAACAAATTAAATTTCAAAATTAAAAAAAATAATTTTAAATTTTTTGAATTTAAAAAAAAAAAAAAAAATCAAATTAAAAAAAAAATATATATATATATATTAAAAATTAAAAAAGAAGAAGAAGAAGAAGAAGAATTTTTTTTTTGATCATGATAGCACCACCAATCGGCCTCCCGCCTAGGTGGCGGCGGAGGCCGCCCGCTAAGCGGGAGGCCGATTCTGTGAATCGCCTTGAGGCCGATTCCGGGAATTGGCCTCAGGGTGATTCCCAGAATCAGCCTTGCCACCGTGGGAGGGCTATTCCTGGAATCGGCCTCTCGCCCCGAGATGGCGATTCCTGGAATCAACCTCCCACCGCGGGAGGACAATTCTTGGAATCGCCCGCCCGCTCAGCGGCCAGCCTCCGTCGCCACCTGTGCGGAGGCCGATTCTTGGAATCGCCCGCCCGCCCAGCGACCGGCCTCCGTCGCCACCTAGGCGGGAGGCCGATTGGTGGTGCCACCACGATCAAAAGATTCTTTTTTTTTTTTTTTAAATATTTTTTTTAATTGATTTTTTTTTTTTAAATTCATATTTTTTATTTTAAATTTAATTTTTTTTTATATTTTATATTTTATTTTATATTTTTTAATTTTGTTTTTAATTTAAATATTTTAGATTAATTATTTTAAAATTTAAAGTTTATTTATTAAATTTTAATTTAATTTAATTTTTTTTAAATTTTTTAGTTTATTCAGTTTTTCATTTTTAAAATTTATAAATTGTTTCATTAAAAAAAAAAAACACTAAATTTATGGATATTTGTTTTTTAATTATTTGCACGTTATTTTTTTCTTTTTTTTCTTTTTTTGTTTATTTATTTATTTTTGTTTAAATTTTTTATTTTTACGAGTTAATTTTGATTTTTTTTACATTTGATTGTTTTTTTTTAGTTTTTTTATATATTTTTTTTATCTAAGTTTTGTGTTTTATTACCAACATGAAATCACCACTCTAAAAAAAAAGGTTGATGATCCATCAATACATTTCAAAATTAGCATGAAAATCACCGCTTTAAAAAAAAAGTTGATGCTGCATCAATACATTTCAAAATTAGCATGAAAATCACTAACATTTTAAAACAAATATTCATACTTCATAAATAAAAATATTAGAGTGTCAAAAATGTGCTAAAAAAAAGAAGAAGGTGATTCTGCATCACCACTTTTCAAAATCCGGTGCTTTTTATGCTACCAAAAAAAGTAGGTAACAGTGCGGTTACCTATTTCATCGGTAACAGTGTCTAAACTGGTTTTGAAAATGCACTTGCCTTTTGTTTTAGTTCCTTTGGGTTATCTTCTCCAATTTTGAAGGAATTGAGAACAACTTCTTCATGGGCTACCATTTTACTCTCCTTTTGAATGATGACAATATAATAGGCCTCACCATTGGGATTAGTTATTTCTTGTAGCTTACTTCCCACCTAATAATAGTTAAATCACAAACTAGACTAGTACCCACCTTTATGGATGGAATGTCTATAATTTTCTTGGTCCTTGCTTTGATGATTAACTTCATAACTCCACCCTTACACCAAATAATTTGAATTTTTTCTCTCTATTCCACTCACCAACATTGATAGGAAAATTGAGCAATCACAAACTTTTTGTTCATTCTTTGTGCGATGAATAGAAATATCATTGTTTTCAATGAAAAGTATAACCAAGGAAAAACCAAATATCATCTCGGTGTGTAATGAAGTTACGGTGACAAGTATGGGGGTTCTTTTCAGTCTAGGAAGAAACATAAATTTTAGGCTATTAAGGAAAGTCATTTTGTGTATAGTCGGGGTTAGTAAGGAATTTACAGTTAATTGTAATGGGGTTCTGTAGACTACTCTGAAATTTTATGCTTTCCATTAATACTTGGAAGGGTTGGCGTAGCTATATTTGGAAGGGTTGGCGTAGCTACATTTGGAAGGTTGCGACCTGCCCGGATGTAAGGGGGCCTCCAATCATGCGACCCGATATGACTTATGGCAAAGTTGACAAGCATCTGTTGGTTCCCTATTAACCTAATACATTTGTTAATAGTCTCTATAACCTTCATATTGTTATGTTGTATTCTTCTGCAGGTCTTCCTAGCAATTTTCACTTCCAAGCCATTGTAGGTCGGGTCAGTATCCCGGTGTGGAGATAGTTGAATGGAAATTTGCCGGGAGACCAAGTTCAAGGAAAAATGGTTAAAGCTCAGTTAGGTAGAAATTATGGAAAAGACAAGTGGTCCGATAAATCAGGTACAAATAGACGAGGACGAAAGTCTGGAAAAGAAATTATGGAGAATATGTTACAGGCCTATTCAGAAGGAACACCCAACCATGTCAAATCCTTGATTTTTGGGTGGGAACAAGATGTCAGGGTGAAAGAGGAAGAGGACCTTGTTGAGGAGGATATGGATCCAATCCTAATGGATCCTGGTAATACCCGCAGTAGACTGTCTCTTTTTCAATAGTCTATTTGTATCTACTCGACCCTAAAATGCCTATTGGCTAAGGCGATTGTCACAGTACAAGAGATTTGGGGGGGGGGGAGGGCGTAGGCAAACTCAGTTCTAGTGGAAATCCGCAGGGATATCCAAGAGATCAATTTAAAACACCACCACTAGAATGTCCATCTCGGACGTATTGATATACAACTCCAAAATGTACACCACATTGACATGCCCGGGTCGAGTGTCAAAGACCCGACACCCATTGAGTCTTGAAGACTGAATTTTCAGATTTTCTACTTTTTTTTATATGAATACATTTAGAATTTACTTTTTCTATATGTTTATATATGTTAAGATAGACAATAGACCTTTAAATATAGTAACAGACAATTTTAAACTTTTTAAGTCTTGGATGGCCTACAAATTTGTAAGATGGCCAACAGACATATTTTCGTATGGGCAGGTTCGAGTCACTAGTATTATATCGTAACCTGCATTTTGTTAGTATGGAATGAATACCCAGGCACTACTAAGTTTACAAAAACAAAAAAAAACATCTAAGTATATAACAAGCTTATGGGCCAAATACAGGGTAAATAAAAAAGGTATGGTAAATAAATATAAATATAAATAAACTAGGCATGGTAAAAAATAAAATTTCTTTTTATATTTACTACATACTCCTCTTTATATTTACATTTAGGTGAAGGCTAAGGGCCAAATACCCTAATAATAATATTAAAATATTAATACTAATATTATTATTAAATATAATATTCATATTAATATATTATAATATTAATATTATTAAATTTGGATCTAGAGTTTTATTTAGGTGAAGCTGAAGCCTAAGGGCCAAATACCCTAATAATAATATCAAAAGACTAATACTAATATTACTGTTAATTATAATATTCATATTAATATATTATAATATTAATATTATTAAATTGAATAAATTTGGATCCCATAGGTTTGTATTTGAGGATGCTACATGCATTGAATAATGTTTAACATTTAATATTTGAAATTTAATCTAATTAATCTAACGTGGACCCTAATGAAAACTCACTTCTCTCCCTAAATATATGAATTTAACATAAATAAAGTGTCCAATTGTATTTGTGAGGAAGCATGTCTCTGATACTACGAAAAGTGAAATAATATTTGTTAGAGGATTTCGGAGTGGAAAATAATATTTGTGGGAAATGATTTCACAATAAGAACTTCCATAGATTTTTAGGTTTAATTTCATTTGCTCGTGCATTTTATTTTTTTTCTACCTTTTTGCTCTTACCTTTTCATCTACTTCGACTCCATGGATGCGATCATGTGTAATGAATCACTCTTACCACCAAATTAGAATGATTTAATTTATGTCTTTGGCGAGACTAACCTAGATCCATCTTAACTCTAGATCTATCAACCCCTTATAGAGATCAAAGGTCAATCTTTCCTCAAGTTTTACACCCAAAAATAAAATTGACACCTCTACTCTTGATCGATGTAAATTAAAATGAATCCAAACTAATTTGTAACTACTACTAAATTTTATGATAGCTATTATGAATATTTTAAAATATTTAATGTAAATCAAATTTCTATTATTTATTTAATAATTATTAATATTTTTAAATTATTTGATATAAATTAAATCAATATCATCCATATGTTAATTATTTATTATTAAACGTACCTATTCCAAATAAATACACCTAGATTCATAGTCATATTTTCTAATTCCAAAAAGCTGACAAGACAAAACAAAAATTAAAAATGTCGAATACAACAATAAGCGAAAACTTTACATATACCATATGTGGTCCAAAGGCATTGTTGATATCAACTGACGTATGCAGAGGTTAGGTGTCATCAACAGTGTCGATATTAAATATTATGTTTGGTTTTAGATGAAATATGTGAAGCCACTACAACGTATTCCATTGTATTTGGACGGTTTCGTACATTGCCAGCCCACTGCTTAATTTCCACTGCAACCGCACTATATTTAAATAGCTGAAGATTCTGTTATGAGTGGCCACAATAGTATTTTTCTGCTTTTATTATTTTCTGTCATGCTTTACTGTCGGCTCCTTTTTACGAGCATGAATAAGTTGAACAAAGGCTTCTGATAAGAAACGGTCCTCACTCAGATTCTCAAATTGTCACGTAACTCGCGCAATTTGGAAGTAAAAAGTACAAAGTACTTTCTAATAATATAAAACTAATGTGTGATATTTTTTTACTTATTCATCATCAACCTAAGAATTATAGGTTGACATGAATCATTTAAAAAATAATGGGTTAATTTTGTATTGAATCTAATAGTTTTAAGTTCAAGTGGTGTAATGTATACAATACAAATTTTTCAAGAGGTTAATTGTATACATATAATCAATTTATTTATCAAATATTTAGAGATCAAATTTCTTAAAATATAAAATTTTTCTAAATTTTAAATTTTAAAATATTTTTTTATGTTAAAAGATTTCATTTCTGATATTTATTAAATTTATAGTAAAAAATAAATCTATACTTATTTTCATAAAAATACATTATACTATATAATAGGTATTAAATTAATTTATTTGTTTATATGAAAAACGGTTACTTTTTATAGGCCGTAGTCTTCCTAGGCAATGTTTTGGCCCAGAATCCGGCTAGGATTTTTAAAAAATCTGGCAAAGATTTTATCAGAATCATGTTTACAGTTGTTAAATTTTAGTATTTTGAGTGCCCTAAGGGTTTTTGGTAGTGTTGAATCCATTTCCACTGTCAAAAATGGATTCCAAACACTCAAACTACTTGATTTCTTGAATTTTAGTTGCCCGGATTCCGGCAAGAAACTGTCGTCCTAGCTATTTCGTTGCATGGGTAGACAACTCCAATATAAAGTTGTTAAAATTGTTTAAACTTGGTGGTTAACTTGTGATGCTTTGTTGCTGTTCATATAAGTTGAATAGGTTATAATCATATGTGATAAGTTTATGAATGATTTTTAATTTTTAAACATAGAATATAAAGGTGGTATTTGCTTATACAAGTATGTTGTAAATTAAGAGATAATATTTTGTGGATAGATTTTTTTTAGATGAGTTAATTTTATTATACATTTTAATAAATAAATATTATTATTATTTTTTAAATAATTAATATAAATAAATATATAAAATATTTTAGTAATATAAATATTTTTGTCAGATTATTAAAATTGTTTTTTAATTGATAGTTCCCAGAAAAAAATATTTATTACAAATATAATAGGTAAGAAATAAATATAAATAGAAAAGATAATAACATTTATTTCTTACTTTTGTGTCTAGTCAGTACTCCCGGCTTTGTTGAAACGACTGGCATGTCTTCTTAATATGTTTTATAAAAAGATTCCTTCAGTGGTCAAAATCTTCCACTATGAATAATCTTCCACTATGAATTCTCCCGCTCGTCACACAGTGAGATCGTCTTTGTTGAAAGCGTTAGCATGTGTTTTTAATGCTCAAAAGAAAATGAAAAAAACAAAAATAATCCTTGAACGGTCGAAATCATCTACTATGAATTAGATCCCCCCATCACAAAATGAGACCATCGTTTCAAGGGTCAGCCACCCACAACACTGTAGATCTAGTTGGTGGTTTTTTGGGAAATCATTTTCTACTATTTATCTATAACATTTGCAATTTCTAAAAAAATTATTACTTTATCAATTTATATTACATTTTAAAATTGAACTGTTTATGTAATCAAAACCTCATATTCATGTTCTAAAATGGAAAAATCCAATCATAGTCTCGGTCAAAAGCTCATGTTTAAATAAAAGTCTCAGTGCAAACCCCCAACCGTTTAATATTAAAGTGAATGGCCCATCACCCGTGAATCGAAATGTTGAGCTTCTATTGCAGATGGGAAACTTTGGGAAATTTCATATGTGGGAAATTTCATTATTTTTTTTTCATCCTGCTGTAATATACCATCTTTGGTGATGGCTTACCAAATCCTTCAAAGAACTGTAAGTGACCAACTTTGGTGATGGCTTACCAAATCCTTCAACAGAACTATTAGAATAATTACTTAGGATAATGAGTTGTTTTATAAAATAACATATAGATAAAAAGGAGTTCTTTTAACATGTTAATATATCAAATTATGAAATAATTTAAAATAAAAAATTAATAAATAAAATATATTTATTTTATAATAATTTATTATATTAATAAAATTGTTTGTATTTTTGTGTCATATTAGTAAATATAAAGACATTTAATTATTTTAGTTTATATTGTAGTATACTTGTGGGTAAGGTAGTATTTTTAAATAAACAAGTTAGGTGGTACATGGTTTTGATGACCTTCCATTTTATGATTAGTAAATTGAAATCTATAGCTATTTTTTTTTTAAATCTAGATTTGCTAATTGTGAATTTATTGTTTATGCATGTACCATATAAAATTCAGAAAATAAAGAACCATAAGATACAATCACACACTGATTATAAGGAACACAAGATATGCTTTAAAAAACTTTTATGAGGGAAAAACCCACTCATAAGGTGGGACTATATTACTCTCTTTTGTCTATGTAATGGAAGTAATGCAAGTACAAAGGAGAAGATGCTCCTAATGGAGTTACTTAATATTTGTAGCTTGATAGGCTACTATCAGATACTAAACTATGTTTGGATTATATCCTTGGTTTACTCAAATACCAAGTGTAGACCCCCGTTGAATGCATAATTAAATTCCACATCTAAAGAGTACCCACTCTAAATATCTTTGCGTAGATACTTGTTTAGAACATGGTTGATCGATTCTGGACTTGCATGTTGTTTGGCATTGTTAACTAGTGTGTTACTTCTATGAATGTGGAAATTGATATGTTGAGTAAATGGTGGATCCACTTAACATGAATGACATTTAAGTAGTTCCATTTTTGGGTTTCAGACCTATAGTTTGACTTTTTAATTTGTTTCCTAAGTAATGTTGATTTTCAACATGCCACAACCTCTCTTCCAAGAGGAATTTATTTGGAAAAAATATATTGTTAGAAAATTATTGATGAGCACTACATAACCATGCTATTTATAAGTTATTTTGAGCATATTAACTTAGTCAAAAAGTCGAATAATTTCAAGTACCCAAGCACTCATGTAGTGAGAGTTTGCGAATGATCAAGCTGTCATACTTCTTCATAAAGAATCATTTTTATTTTGTGACCATCAAGAATTGTCCCATTTTCGTTGTCCATGTGTCCCCCTTGACATCAATATCATCTCGTTATCATCAACAACAACACTATGTGCAACATTTTAGTTATATGAAATCTTCTCCGCTTGATATTAATTTTCATTTAAAAGTTTTCATTAGCATTGCAAAATAACTACCTTTTATTTTTAAAAGATCTCCATCCATTTAATTTAAAATAAAAAAACCTTAGTATCATTAGTGATGAACTATTAAACTACTAGATTAAAATTGTTAATGCATCAAATCATTTTCTCATCAAAAGAACTCTCATATTAGCTCTTGGGTAGAAATTTGCAGGGCTCAAGGTTTAATCTCCTTCCATGGTACCACATTCAACATCTGTGCAAAGGTATTTATATAACCTCGAACATTGGTAGGGTGGAGAAATGTTGTTCGTATGGTTCATATGGAGGGCGACTTTACCATCCTCAGGAGGCATCCTTCCAGCTCAAGTCAGGTTATCACTTTTCTCTTTCATCATCTCATGATAAAGGTTTATGCATCCATAGTCTTCCATTTCGACAGTCCTTTCACAATAGTTTCTCTTGTTGTCAAATTTCATTTAACACGGTCTTTTGGAAGTGGGTTCTTTACCAATGTTTTTTGTGTTGTATTTACATAACACAAATATTGGGTCGTCCTTTGAACTCGTGGCCATCTTATCACTAGCCTCTCTACAATTGTTTGAGCCATCAAGAGTCTCATTTAATCGGCTAGTTCTTGTATGTGGGGTGTCATACTTTGGTTATTTTTCTATGTGGTTTTGATACTAGGTTTACTAATAAAATCATAAGTGTTATTTCAATTCCTCCTCGAGTTTCTTTCCAATTATACCTTCATTACTACGACTTTCTATGATAAAATCATAAGTGTTATTTCTCTTCCTCCTCGATTTTCTTGAGTTTTCCAATTATACCTTCTTTACTACGACTTTCTACCATTCCTTAGTGTTGCAAATCTTTTCATTCATGAAAGAGGAAGCAACCTCTCATATAGGTTACACAATTTGGAAGTATTTTTCCTTTTTGGTTTTGTTGGCAACTATAATCCTTACATTTTCTTTCGAGTCAACATACTCTCATCTAGGTACCAAAATTAGGTAGTGTTTCACCTTGTAGTTTTTGTAGGCAATTGTTTGCATTGCAGGTACAAAATGACTCTAATACAAAGACTACTGGTGCGACGAGGTGGTGCATGGGTTGTGTCTTCCTCAAGGCATAGATAAATTTTTGCATGGGAACCAGTCACCAATTTCTTCGACACTTCGCTCCTTGAAGTCAGGAAAGAAATATAAATCTAAAAGCAAAGGAATTCAAAGACCATAAATACTTCTTTGACTCAGAGATCACTTGAATTATTGTGAAGTGGGTACTATACCCTAGGATATTTAAAGGAAGAAGAATTCACTTCTTACACTCTATCACTCATCATTGCCAGATGGAGACACTACTCAACATGGTGATCTGAAACAAGGAGGTGGACAACTACAAGCTCTTTGCAGGACAAGTGGAGATAAAACACATACTAATGGATATGAGATACAACCTTGATTATATTTTCATTAGGTTAACCCATCTAAAGAGTTTTAGAGTCTTTGATTCAAACTATTATTCCAATGCTCAAAATGATGAGGAGGCAACCATCATGTTGTTCCTCTCAATTTCATTCAGGCCAACCCTATAAATCCTAGGAATAGTTCTCAAGTCATGAAATACTCTAGTTCCAGAGTTATCATCCTTGACTAGGTTATGGTTCACATACTTATATATAGTTTGTATTTCCTATACAGTTATAGTACCTTTTGTTATGTCCTTAGTTTTTGTTTTGTTTTTTTGAACACAAGTGTCCTATGGATATCTTGTGTGTCAAATATACAAAATAGTTAGTCAAAAATACCTTTAACTGAAATGCATCTTCCAAGTAGTCACCTTATGTAAGTAAGTAGTCACCCGTTTAAGAAGTTCAGTTTTTTGACAATTAGTATTTTATTTATATAAATTCAATAAAATATAATATGTACAAACCAAAAACGCTGGAAATTTAGAAAAACACCAATGCTAATTGTATATCTTTTAACTATCAATAAAATTTGTTGTGTTTTGTTTTATTTAATGTTTTTTATTTTTATTTTCTTGAATTCTCAAACACTTCAACTATGAATTCGTCCCCTCATCACAAAATGAGACCGTATTTGTTGAAAACAATGTTTTGTATATTAAAAACAAAAGTGAATTTTTTTCTTGAATTGTCAAACTCTTCCAAATTTGTGAATTCACCACTCATCACAAAAAGAGGCCATGTTATATCTACCCACAACACTCCAAGTAGATCTAGTTTCTGGCTTTTCCTTCGATGGAAATCATTTTCGTACTATTTATTTTTAACATTGAAGATTCCCATTTATAGATAAAATTTATTAATTTTTCAATTTATATTACATTATTGTTTTTAATACCGTGAAGTGATACTGAAAACAAAAAGTTCAAACCTTCATGTTTTAAAATGGAAAAATATAATCATAATATGAGTCAAAACCTCACATGATTACCTTTCAATGTCAAATGAATGCCCCATCACCCGTGAATCGAAATGTTTAGATTGTATTGGAAATGGGAAACTTGGGTTTTGTTTTAGAGAGAAACTTTGGTGATGGTTAACCAAACCCAAACAGAACTATTGGTAATCACTATTGGTGTGATTACCGAGGATAATAAGAACCGCAAGAAGTTTGCTTTTGGATTTTTTGTTTTTTTATAATGGTGAATTTCTAATTGTTTAGACTAATCTCAGGAAGGTTTTAGGATCAATCTTTGGAGCTGTTTTATAATATTATTAGCATATTCTAGCAACTAGCAAGTCAGATAAGCTAATTTTTTATGATTTAAGAAGAGCGAAGACCCGCTGTTTTATAATATTATTAGCATATTCTAGCAACTAGCAAGTCAGATAAGCTAATTTTTTATGATTTAAGAAGAGCGAAGACCCAAACGAATATGGGAGAGCTTATTTTTTGAGCCGAGATCATATAACAACAATATACTCAATAAAATTTGAACCTGGGTCTCATATATTTCACCTAGCAAAACTTGTTCTTAAACCACATATCACGGTATAGTAATCTTTTGCCGATTTGACAAACGAGTATGGAAAAGCCTATTTTTTGAGCCGAGACCATAGAACGAGGATATACTCAATAAAATTTGAACCTGAGTCTCATAAACCTAGCAGAACTTGTTGTTAAACCACATATCACTGTATAATAATCTTTTGCCAATTTGATAAGAGAATCGGGGAAGTTTGATAGGAGATATACTTATGGTATTCGGTATTCAAAGATAGAAAGAAATAGGTCCCTGAGCGACTACCATTGAGAACAAATCTCCAAAAGCTTCCAAATTTTGTTGCGAAGTTTATAGAGTTGACGAATGCATTGTAGTTTCAACCAAATTTTATTTCGAAGTTTATAGAGTTGACAAATGCATTGTAGTTTCAAACACAACGTGATTATTTTAACTCAGCTGAGAAGAATCAGCAAACCTGCGAACGGCCTTAGGTTGAAGGAGCAGTGACGCTGCTGGTTAATACTCATTTCTTTCATTCATTTAGATGTACCGTAGATATAAGGTGGATTGAAATGGTAGAAATTAATTGCAGTTAATTTGTATGCGTTGTAACGACCATGCACCTTTTGAAATAATTTCCCTGTGTGACTGTGGCAAAATTCCTGCTAAGCACGCTGGCACAATAAATACATACTTGGAACTAAAATATTCAAATAGTTTTCCTGACTCGGAAAACACAATCAGTGCAACATTTGAGTCGCAGAGTAATGCTAACTCTTGGTACGACGTCTCTTTGTATATGTCATATGCCTACTTGTTTCTTCCTCTATTCTCTTTATTTCCAGCTTTCATCGACATCTCTGCCCACACCAATCCACGAAATAAACCAAATAAATTCGAACAGTCCTTCCTGGAAAAACAAAAACTAAATGTCATATCATTTAAATATGAGACATTTCTAATTTATTGTATATTATAAAATTGAAAAACATTAACCATGTATTGAATTAATCAGTAAATTGTATACTGTAAAATTGAAAAAACATGTTTTACTAATTAATACATGAATGAGTAAAGGTATATGTATTGATTTTTTTGTTTGTTTGTTTTTTTTAAATAATACAATATTCAATAAATAAGAGAAAAAAAAGACAAAGATAACCAATCAATTATTTTCTACTTAAAGTAGCATACTGAATTGTATTCATATCAACTCAGTGATGTTTACTGAGGCTTCCAGAAATAGAGAAATATACTATAAGAACAATGAGCACACTCTTTCTTATGGATAAAATATTTTCCTAAACAATTTTCATCCAATCTACTTTCATGGGAATGCACGTTCTTTCTGGTCGTGGAAATGTTAAATAAAGAAATAAATTGTAAGAACAACGAACACGTCCTCTCTTTTACGGAGAAAAGTCTCCCGTAAAATAATTTCATCCATCTATCTAAAATCCTGGAAATGTATGCTTTTTCTTTGTCCTGGAAATGTTTTTACAATATATTTATAAAATATTGTCCATCAATGATTAGTTACTTAATTTTATATGTCCCGGAACCTTTCCCTGGTGACTATTTTGACAGGTTAGTCTTATTAGTAAGAATGAATAAGAAAAGAATTACATTTTTTTCATATGATTGTTGTTCATATAAATGTTAATGTATTTTCCATAAATATTACATTTCATTGTTCATTGTTTGTGTGCTCTAAATGACCTTAGTCTAAATGACCTTAAAGGAAACGCATAATATGTGGGTGATAGTGCATTATTTCTTATTACCCAATGGTTTTGAGAGGCATTATGAAATTTCAATAAAGAAGTTGAATTAAAGCCTATGCAGACCACACTGGCACGTCTAAAAAAAACTGCAAAGAAAACAACACACATAAAGAAGAACCTAAAGGTACTTGACATCAACATTTCAAGAGCAAGAATTTCATCAAGACTACGAATTGCGGAAAACTTTCAAGAAATTTAACCATGCCTAATTTTTAAAATCTCAAGAAAAATTAAACTCATATGTCGTTAAAACATATAATGTTAGTGAAAGGAAAAGAAACACAGATTTATAAAGTTAAAACAGTGAAAACTTCATATATATATATATATATATATATACCCGTTGAAATAATTACCTAAAATAACCTGAAATACTTACCTGAAATTGAAAACTACCTCCACACATAATCTTGATAATGGAAAAAAATATTCCGGTTCTACCAACTCTCCTGGACATTGTTGGGGAAACAACAGCTTCACTCATGGTCAATCCATAAAATGGCTGTAAACTAGTCTTCTCCAACCATTTGAAAAAATACCTCGTGATTTGATACCCCAACCCTGTCTATAGAAGGTCTCATGTAGAGAAAAGAAATGACAAATAGTCAAATGACCTTGTTCTTGAAGGTGTTGAATGAAGTTGAAAATATGAAGGCCTGAGTTATAATTATGATGGTGAGTTCAAGGAATTTCCATGACCGTATCGACAAAAGGCTAAAAACAACTCAGTCGATGGTAAAGATAGAAAAGGAGAGAAATTACTAGGCCAAGGGAATGAACTAAATTGACTTAAGGACCAGGGAATCAAACAATGAAAATGATCGAAATTGATATTACTGAGGTGATCAAAATTAATATTACAGAGGAACAGAATTTGTTCCTTGCCACGCCGATAACAACGCAAATTAAAATTTTTAATGAAAAATAATAAAACTACATCAAAAATAACCAAATTAACACATGAAAGTTGTAAATTAAATATTAGAGGGATTGCATGTAGCCCACGTGCCCTCTTTGGCAATCACATGTTAGGTATTCATGCTTGTCTGAGTCAAATGAGTTTCAGGCCAGATGGGTGCCGGTGGAAAAGAGTGGATGCAATGGTTGGTCCAGTGAAGCACGGTAACATTGATTTCCTCAATAGACCCAGTTCTGCTGCCGGTCGTCTGGAAATGCCAGTCATGTGGAATGTTGCTGGCACCAACAATTTTAATGATGTTTGTGCTACTAATAGTTGTGCTGGTGCTGCTGGTAATGATGCTGGGACTAATGGTTGTGTTGGAATGTCGGTCATGTGGAATGTTGTCAGAACCTAAACCTCTTCTGCTCCTGGGAATAATGTTGGGAATAATGCTACTGATGGGAATGATTGTGTCCTTTGGGACCAATGTTTCAGGAAAAGTTCCCCCTGCTCCAACCCCCGAAATGCGGTCCGTACGGAACCGTACAGGATCCACCCCCAAAACGGGTTTCAGAAAAAAATTGCATTTCCTGGATTTTCTGGAACCGTACGACCAGATCCACGGTTCCATACGGCGGATCCGTGATTCATACGATGGATCGCCGTATGGAAGCGCCACGATTCCTGTACGGATCACCAGCGGATCCATACAATGTCATACGGATTCGACTAATGCAGCTCAGAAAAGCGATATTTTATGATTTTTTTTAAAATGTTTGTCTCTGGTTGGGTTAGAAGGTGAGTTAGTGTTGAGTTAGGGATAGGATGAAAAACTTCTAAGCTCTCTTTTACCTCTTTAGATGTTTCTTAGATGCTCCCTCATGGTAATGTTAAATTATTAAAGTAAATAAATGAGAATGTCACTTTTACTTAAATTTTTAACATTACCATGAAATGACTCAGAATGTTTGAGAGTGGTTCTAGCCTGATCAGACTTCATATGGAGAAAATAGAATTTCATATCCTATTCAAAATTCAGGAGACTTGATAGTTTTCAGGAATTCAAGATCAATGGTATGGTGGCATGTCATTAGATTATATCATGTATGAGGGTATGTGATTAGCATTTAATCAAGAGCACCAACCCCTATATGTACCCTATTGTTGGTGGTGTTAATTTTTGAACTCCTTTGTCATGTCGTTAGCAAAAAATTACATTTCAATCAAGTCAAAATAATCGATCAAGCATGTTAAGTTCTTTCTACCATATTTTAAGGCTTGCATTAGGTAGTTTGACCAAAATTGGGCAATTTTGACTAATGTCCCTAGACAATCGAGGTAGAGGCAAAGGCTAGACAAGAGGAGAAGAATCTAGATTATAGATGGTTGATGCATCTAAATGGTTGATGCTCAAATAATTAATCATTAATGTACAATGGATGTCATATCTATCTTGATTTATGTACAAATATGCATGCTTCCATATCTTCTACAATTAATTTGGTATTTTGGATGTTTTTTAATATAACTGCAAAAAAATAAAAATGAAAAAATATATATATAGTAGACGCTTCTGAGATGCTTCGCTTCCTAGATTTTTTGGAAATGATGCTTCCGCGTCCCCACTTCCAAAAACGTCCCCGCTTTGTTCCTGCTTCGTGCAACGTTGGTTGGGACTGCTTCGAGGAATGTTACGGGTACTTTCATTTTGACAGATGCTAGAAATGTTGAGCCTACCCTCCTCCCTCTTACTTCTCCTACTCCTCTTACCCTTCTTCTACTGAGGGGGGGAGTTGCTACGCTCCAGATTCAAATGATATTAGTTGTTAAAATATATAATTACTTCCCACATGCATTGTTAGACAATCAATTAAGTGAATTAGTTGAATTGAGTGATAGATATATTTGGTGAGTGAGTTAGAGAGTAAGTTAAGTTAGTTGATCAAGTTGAGTTATGTGAGAATATGTGCATGTCAATTTAGGTTAAATACCCTTCACCGGGTTCATTGTATTCAGATTGTGATTTAGAGTGATTGAAGATTAATTGAAGAGTAGTAGCTCATTGTTTTCTGTGTGAAATACTTGTGTTATTTGTGTGATTGAATCCTCTGCCTATCCAACATATTCATATCAGAGCTGAAGCAGGATCACAAAATCTGTAGGCGAGCAGAGCCAGAGAAGAAGGCCAAGAGAAGAAGGTCGTCAAAAAATAAAAATAAAAATAAAAATTTTAAACGCAGAGATCTGCACATTTTTAGTGAAGAAATCGCGGAGGTCCGCAACCTCTCCTAAGAAAAACTGCGATTATTTCGACAAACTTACGACTTATTCCAAATCTGGTTTGTTCCGCAGATTATTGGTCTCAAGGGGTGCGGAAACGATTTCTAATTTAAAGGCCGAAAACAGTGAGAAAATTTTTAAACAAAAGCAGAAAATTTTAACAAAATTCCACGCAAGGTACGTGAGATTGGAAAGGGGTTTTCATACTTTATTAAATTCAAAGTCTGTGGATGCCTTCTTTGTTTTTTGGGAAATCGAAAAGTACATACATGGATGAGAGTTGTATGATTTATATTTCAAGAGGTCGAGGTAGAGGTTGATCGAGAGGTAGAGGACGAGGCAGCAGTTATGGTGGTACGAGAGATGGCCAAGAAGAGCATGAACACCAAAGTGGAAGCAGCAACAGCATAAGCTTTCACAACAATCAAAGGTTTGACAAATCAAAGGTGAAGTGTTATTATTGCAATAGATTTGGTCATTATGCTCGTGATTGTAGCAAGGCAGAGGTCGATCGAGAGGCAGAGGATGAGGTGGCAGCTATAGTGGTCAGAGAGATGGCCGAGAAGAGCATGAGCATCAAAGTGGAAGCAGCAGCAACAGAAGCGTTCACAAAAATCAAAGGTTTGACAAATTAGAGGTGAAGTGTTATTGTTGCAATAGATCTAGTCATTATGCTCATGATTGTAGGAAGAAGATAACTGATGAAGGAAATCAGAGAGCTAATGTTAGTACAGAGAATACTGACTCCATTTTTCTAGCATGCAACACCATGCATGAACCATCTGATAAGGTCTGGCTATTAGACAGTGGTTGCAGTAACCACATGACACGCAACAAGAATTTGGTTGCAAATTTGGATGCATCTATGAAGACAGAGGTAAATTTTGGGACTGACAAGACTGTGGATGTATATGGCAAAGGAGTGGTGGATATTATGACCAAGAAGGAGGAGAAAAATACCATATCAGAGGTATATTATGTCCCTAGACTCAAACACAATTTGATAAGTGTTGGTCAATTGACGCAGAAAGGATACAAAGTTATCTTTCAGGGGAAACAATGTGTTATCTATGACAAATCCCCAAGCAAACAACTAATTGCAAAGGTACATATGATGAGGAAAATAATCTTTCCTCTAATTATGAACTACAATGACCAGGTTATTTCTTTTACAACTACATGTTTTGATGACTACTCGTTATGGCACTTTCGGTTTTGACACCTTAGTTTTTCCGGTTTAAGATTGTTGCAGCAAAAACAGATGGTTAGAGGTTTACCTCCCATCAAAAAACCTGCTAGCACTTGTGAGTGTTGCATCTTGACAAAGCAACAACATAAAAGTTTTCCGAAAGGAGTTTCATACAGAGAAAATAAACCACTTGAGTTGGTGCATACCGACTTGTGTTGACCTATGAGGACACAGTCGATTGGTGGAAGTTACTACTTCCTCACCTTTATTGATGACTATAGCAGAAAGTTTTGGGTTTACTTTTTGAAGCAAAAGTCTGAAACTTTTGTAAAGTTCAAAGAGTTCAAAGCCTTAGTGGAGAACCAAAGTGATCGACAGATCAAGGTATTGAGATCAAATTGTGGTGGAGAATATGATTTGAAGGCATTCCATGAGTACTGCAAACAAAATGGAATCAAAAGACAATTTACAACGAGATACACACCATGGCAGAATGGTGTAGTAGAGAGAAAGAACTGAACAATCATGAACATGACAAGAAGCATGTTGAAAGCAAGACACTTGTCTAATGGCTATTGGGAGGAAGCAGTTACATGTGTTGTTTATATGATAAACAGATCTCCTACAAAGAGTGTGATGAATAGAGTTCCAGAAGAAGCATGGTCAGGTATGTTTGGTAGTGTATTTCATTTCAGATTTTTTGGATGTGTAACCTATGCACATGTGCCTAAGCAAATAAGAGGCAAATTAGATAATCAAAGTGAAAAATGCATATTTATTGGTTATAGTGTGAAGTCAAAAGCTTACAAACTGTATAACCTTGTCACCAAGAAGACAATCATTAGGAGAGAACAAGAGTCATGGAATGGGACCATAGATACAATAACCAATGCACAATCACCATTGATGGAAGAGGATGATGTAGAAGAAAAGGAGCAGCAAGAATCAATTGAGCAGACACCAAACAGAGTCACACCATCAAGGACTCCAAGATTTTCAAAGCAACATGGATCTTCGAGCAGATAAGCAGCCCAAAATTCTCTAAACAGTGAATCAGGTAATAAATCAAGGAATGGTAAGAAAAAGATGAAAAATCTTAAAGATATTTTTTATTATTTGGATGTTAGTTCAAATTTTTCATTGTTGTCATTCAAACCTTCTTCGTTTGAAGAAGTAATCGGAGATGAAAAATGGGTGCAAGCCATGGATGAAGAGATGAATCCAATTGAAAATAATGATACATGGGATTTGGTTGATTTACCAAACGATAAAAATCTCATTGGTGTGAAATGGTTGTACAAGACAAAGGTGAATGAGAAAGGTGATATTGACATATTTTAAAGCAAGACTTGTAGCAAAAGGATTCTCGCAGCCACCAGGAATAGAATTTGGGCAAACATTTTCTCTAATAGCCAGATTGGATACTGTAAGAGCAGTTCTAGTGACAGCAACTCAAAAAAAGTGGGAATTATATCAGATGGATGTCAAATCATCCTTCTTGAATGGAATTTTAGAAGAAGAAATTTATGTGCAACAGCCTCCAGGTTATGAAGTTGAAGGTAAATAAGATAAATTTTCAGGGTTGAATAAATTTCTCTATGGACTGAAGCAAGCACCTAGAGCATGGTATAGCAGAATTGACAGTTACATGATTAAGAATGGTTTTTGCAGAAGCAACACTGAGCCTACCTTATACACAAAGGTAAATGACCATGGAAATATTTTTATTGTTTGCCTATATGTTGATGATGTGATTTTTACAGGTGATCTTGAGTTAGATGAATTTAAAGCAGCCATGATGAAAGAATTTGAGATGATAGATCTTGGTCTCATGAAATATTTTCTTAGCATTTAAGTTGAACAATCTCAAAAAAAAAGAATTTTTATTTGTCAAAATAAATATGTAAGAGATTTGTTGAAAAGATTCAGGATGGATAATTCCAAACCTGCACCTACACCAGTTGCAATAGGTACAAATTTAAGCAAGGATGATGAAGGAGCAGATGTCAATCCAACTCTATTCAAAATATTGGTTGGCAGCCTCATGTATCGCATAGTGACAAGACCAGATATTATGTAGGGAGTAAGTTTGATTTCCATATTTATGGAGATGCCAAAAAACACACATTGGAGTGTTGGAAATTTAATTCTGAGATACATAACAGGTACTAGAAATTATGGCATAATGTATGCAAGTACAAAAAATAAAGATTAGATTAGATTCATAGATAGTGATTTTGCAGGTAGTTTGGATGATCGAAAGAGAAAATCCGGTTATGTTTTTCATCTCGGTTCAAGTGTGATAGCATGGGAATCTAAGAAGCAGCCTATTGTGACACTATCATCAACAGAAGAAGAATATGTAGCAACAAATTTAGCAGCATGTCAAGCAGTATGGTTAAGAAGAGTATTGGATAGAATCAAGCAACAATAGCAAGGATCAACAGTGATATACTGTGACAACACATCAGCAATTGCACTATCCAAGAATAGTGTGCTTCATCAAAAGAGAAAGCATATTGATACTAGATATCACTTTATTCGAGAACTTGTGAGCAATGGAGAAGTTCACATGAAGCCTTGTAAATTGAGTGAGCAATTGGCTAATATATTTACAAAGCCATTAGCAGTAGATTTTTTTGAGTTTCACAAAAGAAAATTGGGTGTTGTAAGCCTAGCTGAGACATAGACCAGCATGCATATTTGAGTTCTCATGAATTATGTTTTAGTTTAGTGGTTGTAATTAAGGGGGAGTGTTAAAATATGTAATTACTTCCCACATGCGTTGTTAAACAATCATTTAAGTGAATTAGTTGAGTTGAGTGATAGATATATTTGGTGAGTGATTTAGAGAGTCAGTTAAGTGAGTTGATCAAGTTCAGTTATGTGAGAATATGTGCATGTCAATTTAGGTTAAATACCCTTCACCGGGTTCCATGTATTCATATTGTGATTTAGAGTGATTGAAGATTATTGAAGAGCAGCAACTCATTATTTTCTGTGTGAAATACTTGTGTTATTTGTGTGATTGAATCCTCGGCCTATCCAACACCAGTTTGAATGTTGATGGGAATTATGTTGGTTCGAATGATGCCACTTGGAGTTCATGTGTGTTCAACTAATGTTGGGACTGCTGGTCGTGTGGAGCAACCCGATATGGCAATAATTTATGTCTAGGAATAATAATGCTAGGAACAATGCTGATGGGAATGCTTAGGATGGTTTGACCTTTGAAAATGTTAGAAAGATATATATTATGGAGCAATGCAACACATAAAATATGTGGAAAATACAAGCACAAAAAAAAAACACATAAAACCAGAGAGACACAGATATACGTGGTTCACCCAGTTTGGACTACGTCCACCGCGAACAGCCAGTCCTTCCTTTCTATTATCTAGCAAAAATGAAGAGACAAAACCTACAACAGATCCACTGTAATATCCTTTATTCTCTCTCACACTCTCCCTCTCTGTTTCTCGCTCCGAGAATGCACATACAATGCACAGCCACAATACAATGCCCTCATAAAAGCGAGGGGTTTCCTTCTAGGGCAAAAAACCCTAATCTAAACATAACTTCTACCGTCAGATCATTTGCCTAATGAACAGCCCAGATTGACTAGAAATTACTATACTTTTACTTTTGCTGCTATAATTTTACATCTTTTTTAGCTTCGAGGCGTCGCTTCCCTCTGTGCCTAGAACTGTAGTTCAAAAGCGCTGCAGTTGGGCTTCACCCCCACTTTAATGATTAACTATTACGGTATATGCCCCTTTTAAGGTAGGGGTCCGATGCTGTGATACAAAGTCAACAAGATAATCAGGCTCCACACCCAACAATCTCCCACTTAGAGACTAATTGTAGAAACTCCACCGCTGCTTCATTTTCTAGAAAATGACTCCTCTTTGGACATGGATGTTCCTCATATTCATCGTCATCCTTGAAGACCAATTGAAATCGAAAGCATGTTCTCGGCTCAAGTGTTACAACTTTTGTTAAAGACATTCATAGATTCTCGCCACGTGTATCTTTTCCAAATTTCTCAACTTCCATCTTCCACACATCAGAAAGTAGGCTGCTACACTGAGATGTATGTGTTTAGTCCTGGAATGAAATGCTGAGTTCTTTGCAAGATGAATAGCACTTTGGCTATCACTGTATAGTGTGCCCATATCATGCTTATTACCCAATTCATCCATAAACCTTTGTAACCAAATCATTTCTTTACTAGCCTCTGTAGCAGCAACATACTCTGCTTCTGTTGTTGAAAGTGCAACAACACTTTGGATTTTTGAAACTCAACTGACAGTTGTTCCACCTACAGTAAATACATATCCTGTAGTGCTCCTCCTGTTATCTCTGTCACCTGCCATATCTGCATCAACATATCCCTGTAGAGCAATGTTTGAACCACCAAAGCATAATGTTTGATTTGTGGTACCTCTCAAATATCTGAGAATCCATTTTACTGCCATCCAATGTTTTTTTCCTGGATTATTCATGTACCTGCTTACAACTCCCACTGCATGTGCAATATCAGGCCTTGTGCAGACCATTGCATACATTAAGCTTCCAACTGCTGATGCATATGGAAATTTAGACATATATTTAATTTCTTCTTGGGTCTTGGGGAACATCTCCTTACTAACTTTGAAATGGATAGAAAAATGTGTACTAACTGGTTTTGCATTCTGCATATTAAATCTTTTCAACACCTTTTCTATGTACTCATTCTGGGACAGTGTTAATTTGCGATTTTTCCTATCTCTAGTTATCCTCATACCAAGGATTTGTTTTGCAGCTCCCAAATCCTTCATTGCAAATGAATTTGCCAATTTTATTTTGAGCACATTTATTTCATGCATGTTAGATCCTGCAACAAGCATGTCATCTACATACAATAACAATATAATATAGTTGCCATCATTTTGCCTTTTTATATAAACACAATGATCAAAGTGACATCTAGTATAACCTTGTTCAGACATAAACTTGTCAAATTTTACATACCACTGCCTTGGAGCCTGTTTTAAGCCATACAAGCTCTTCTTTAAATTGCACACCAATTTTTCTTTCCCTTTTACCTCATATCCTTCTGGTTGCTACATGTATATCTCTTCCTCCAAATATCCATGGAGAAATGTTGTCTTTACATCTAACTGTTCAAGATGTAAATCTTCCGCTGCTCCAAGACTTAAAATAGTTCTGCTTGAATTCATTTTAACAAGAGGAGAAAATATTTCATCAAAATCAATACCTTTATTCTATGCAAACCCCTTCACTACAAGTCTAGCTTTGTACCTCTGTTTTCCTCCATCTTCTTCCTTCAGCCTGTAAACCCATTTATTCTGCAATGCAGTTTTACCTGCAGGCAACTTGACTAAGTCCCAAGTCTGGTTATGCATTAAGGATTCCATCTCTTCTTCCATGGCTGCTCCCACTTCTTCCTACTTTCAACCTACATTGCTTCTTCATAACATTCAGGTTCACCAGAATCAGTCAACAATAAATAATATAATGAAGGAGAGTATCGTTCAGGGGGTTTACTTATCCTGGTAGATCTTCTAACACCACTTTCAGGTGTTTGAGGTGCCTGTTGCTGTTGTGGTAGTTGCTGTTGCTGTGGTTGTTGATTATTATTATTTTCAGGCACCTTTACTTTTTTAGATATCTCATCAAGAACCGCGTATTCCTTGCTTTCTTTTTCCTGTTTCTTTTCCTGCAACTGATTCTTATACAAGACCTTTTCATTGAATATTACATCTCTACTCCTAATGATTTTGTGATTTTCATAATCATATAAGCGATAACCAAAATCATTAGCACCATATCCAATAAAGGTACATTTCTTTGATTTGCCTCAAGCTTTGTTCTGTTTTCTTTATTAATATGGACAAAGGCCTCACAACCAAAAGGCTTTAAAAAAGAGTAGTTTACCTTTTTACCTGTCCATGCTTCCTCTCGAATACCACCATCCAAGGAACTTGAAGGCCCTCTGTTTATTAGATAAACAGCAGTATCTACAGCATCTGCCCAAAATTGTAAAGGCAATCCTGCATGCAATCTCATGCACCTTGCACACTCCATGATTGTTCTATTCATCCTTTCTGACACACCATTTTCTTGTGGTGTTCTTGGAACTGTCTTCTCTCTACGAATTCCATGCTCTGAACAGTACCTATCAAACTCTTTGCTGCAATATTCACCTCCATTGTCTGATTTGAGACACTTCAACTTCTTTCCTGTCTCAATCTCAACCAAAGCTTTCCATTTCTTGAAAGTATCAAATACATCAGATTTATTCTGAATACAATAAATCCATGTTTTTCTAGTTGCATCATCAATAAAAGCAACATAATAACGAGAGCCACCGAGAGATGATACCTGAGCAGGTCCCCATACATCTGTATGCACAAGCTCCATTTTTTCGCTCTTCTTTTCTTTCCCAACTCCAAGAAATCTGACTCTCTTTTGTTTTCCATAAATGCAATTCTCACAGAAATCAAAATCAACATTCTTCAAACCTGGCAACAAATTTCTTGAGTGAAGAATCTTCATTCCCTTCTCACTCATGTGTTCGAGCCTATGATGCCATAATGCTGCATCTGCTCCTTTGGAAGTTAAAGCATTAACAGAGTTAGAAATACCATTGCATAAATACAATGTACCAACCTTTTCGCCTTTTGCTATTACCAGGGCTCCTTTGGTGACCTTCCAGGTTTTATCTGTGAAAGTTGTCACACAACCTTCACTGCCTAACTGCCCTGTTGAAATCAGATTTTTCTTCAGATCTGGAACATGCCTTACCTCCTTTAGTAGCCATTGGTTTCCATTCTGTTGTTTTACAAGAACTTTACCCATTCCAACAATTTTACAGTGTTTATCATCACCCAAACGAACTTGTCCAAAATCTCCTTGAACATAGTCATGAAAATATTTCTTATCAGGTGTGGCATGGAATGAAGCCCCTGAATCTACAACGCAAGAATCAGTAACATTTTCGAAAGAAAGAATCAAAGCATCTTGTAACACATCACCTATCACATTTGCTTCATGATTGTTTTCTTGCTGTGTGTCTCCTTCTTTTCCCTTCCGAGATCTACAGTCTTTCTTTAGGTGTCCTTTCTTTCCGCAATTCCAACACACTATCCCCGATCTGGACTTGGATCTGCCTTTCCTTGATTTACTGCGATATCCCGAGCTCTTTCCTCTTTCCATTCTTCTTCCCCTAGACTCTACACTCAAAGCATTACCTGATGTCTCACCGGAGCTTTTCCGTCGCATTTCCTCGCTAAGGATAGCACCAACAACATCATCAAAATTTAAAGTACTAGATCCAGAGACAGAGTTACTAATGGCCATTACTAAACCATTCCAACTCTCTGCAATGAGCACAAGAATAACAGAGCTCTAACTTCATCATCAAAGTTTACCCCTACAAAACTTAACTGACTGGTAACTGTATTAAATTCATTTAAATGGTCTGCAAATGCATCCACCTTCCGATCTCTTTCATATTAAATAGCTGGCTTCATATGAAATAATTCTGTTTCTGCGCTTTCCAGGGTTTTTCATAGAAGGTTTCTGCCTAACGTCTGCATCAAACCCTCTGTTGTTGTTTCCTTCGAAATATTGAAGGCGACTGATGCCGCAAGACACAACCGTACTGTTCCGAGTGCCTTTTCTATCGAGAATGTTCCATTCCGCGTCTGTCATGGTCGCCGGCTTCTTTCTTTTTCCACTCAATGGTACATATAGATCTTTCTGATACAAATAATCTTCCATCTGCATCTTCCACAGCGGGAATTTTTTGCCGTTAAATTTCTCGACCCTAAACTTACCATCGTCCGCCATTGCTCCCACTCGAACCAGGAACCCTTCTTTCCTGCGAGTTTATCAGCCAAATATACCTTCGGCTCTAATACCAGTTGTTAGAAAGTTATATATTATGGAGCAATGCAACACATAAAATATGCGGAAAATACAAGCACAAAAAAAAACACATAAAACCAGAGAGACACAGATATACGTGGTTCACCCAGTTTGGGCTACGTCCACCCCAAACAGCCAGTCCTTCCTTTCTATCATCCAACAAAAATGAAGAGACAAAACCTACAATAGATCCACAAGCCAATATCCTCTATTCTCTTCACACTTTCCTCTTCAGTTCACAGAATACGGATGCTAATGCACAAACACATAATGCCTCATGAAAAGTGATGAGCTGCCTTCTAGGCAAAACCCTTCTACCTAAGATATCTCACCGTCGATTTATGCTCTACAAGAACGACCTAGAGTCTGACCACCTAGAAATTACTACAAGGCAATTTTACATTCATGGCTGCCAAAGCCCCCTTTCGCCAGGCAAAGCCCAAAGGGCTCTCTGGACCCCCCACGGCAGCGATTAATTATGGGTGGCGTTGCCGCCCCTTTTAAGGTACAGGGGTCCAATGCTGTGATACAAAGTAAACAAGATAATCAGGCTCCACACCCAATAGAAAAGATGGCAAGTACGAGACCAAAATATTGAGATTGAAGGTGAGGTCCATTTTCAAAGACTCTTTCCTCATCCTCTGCGGTGGAAAAGATATCAGGCTCTTTTTCTTCTTTGGAAAAGATATCAATCTCATCTTCTTCTTGCTAGATATGTGCCTATGGCCTATGTTAACCCTTAGTCTAAGGCTTTGTTGGGTGCCCTAGTGATGGTAGCGCAAAGAAGGGTAAGAAACAAGTAGCACGATGCAACACAGATAGATAGGGTAAGAAACAAGTAGCACAACAAAAAACAGAGAGACAAAGAAGTACTAAAATTAGAAATGATAAAATTTGTTTAAATTTGTTGGGAGTTTTTTTGGGTAAACCTGATTTACGATTTTTTTAGGTAAACATGCTTTGAAATTAGGTACATGCTTTGAAATGGAAATAATGTTGGAGATCAGTGACTTGTGTTTCAATTTTTTGAAGGTGTTTCTTCTCCTAATTTTATTTTACCTTTTACTGCGTATCCATAGTTTATTGTCTAACACAGGCATATTTTATTGTCTAGTCGAATGATTTCTTCCTAGCATATTTTATTTTCTAGCTGAATGAGTTCTGCCTCACATAGTTTATTGTCTAGCCAAATGAAATCTCCCTGTCGCTCCCTCTATTTTAAAGAAAAAATAGACATCTTTGTGGCTCCCTCTGTTTTAAGAGGAAATAAATTGGCCATACCCATAGCAAGAAAGTAGAATTAAATCTACAACGATAATTTTGTTGGCTTCTACTGCCTATCCATAGTTTATTGTCTAGCCAAATGAGTTCTCCTAGTCACTCTTGTTCTCTAGCCGAATGAGTTCTCCTTGAGCTCTCTCTGTTAAAATAGACCTTTGTTTTATAGAGAAAATAAACCTTTGTGTGGCTCCCTCTGGTTTATGACAAAAAAAACTGACCATTCCCTCCCTCTGGTTTATGACGAAATAAAATGACCATTCCCTCCCTCTGGTTTACAAGAAATAAACTGACCATACCCATAGAAAGAAAGTAGAATTAAAGCTACAACAACAATTCTGTGAGAAAAATATTCACTCCCTCTGTTTTCTATTTTACAAGGAAATAAGCTGAGCATACCCATAACAAGCAAGTGCTACAACAAAAATTATATGAGAAAATATTCACTCCTTCTACTTTCTATTTTCTATTGCACACCATTTTCATAGAGAACAACACCCATCATAGCCCTCTGTGAATAATTTTTTCGCATATAAAAATATAATTCCATAAATAATAACAGTGACAATGAACAAGACGAGCAAGACTGATTCACATGTAAAAATATAATTCTAGAAATTCCAGAATTAATAACAATGACAATGAACAAGAGTGACTAGCTCATAAAGGAACCTAGGCATAATAAACCCAATATCATTACTTACCAAAAGAGACCCAGGATCATTACTTATGAAAAGAAATGGTTTTAGCCAACAATGACATCGCTGACACTGGAATTTGAAAAGTGTCGTACAACTGCTGCAAGTGTGATACAAAAGGCAATGGTAGGTTTAAGAAATGGTTGTAACCAGTAGTGATAGCACTGGCACTCAGAATTGACAAGTGTGGCATAATTGTTGCAATTGTGGTACATAAGGTAATGGAAAGTGTAGTTGCATAGAAGAAGAAAAGTTGTGCACATAATGAATTACAATAACATTAAATATCTTCCGACTAATTCCAAATCCAACTCCAGTAACTTTGGATGTATGCAGTTTAAATGTCTTCCAAATAATTGCCACTCAACCTCCAATAACTTTTGATGTATGCAATTCTTAAAACATTTGGATAGAAAAAAAAATTTCCTTATAAAACTTTGGATAAGAGCCTTTCAATATCGAAAAAACTTTGCATTCGAAAAATTTGTATACTAGACTTTGCCCCAAACGGACTTAGAAGAAAATTTGCATTAGAAAACTTTGGATACGAGGCTTTTCCACAACCGGAATTTGGTTTATAAAATTTCATTCATCCAAAGTTATGTATAAAAATTTGACAATAAGACCCCAAACCTTTTTTTTGTTTTACGTGGTGGGAAAACATATCATAACTTTTTTCAATAACGCTGAGCCAAATTTTCTGCATCGGGCTACGTGAATAAGTGGAAAGTGGTTTATAAAAGTTCATTTATCCAAAGTTGTGTATCAAAGTTCGGCAATAAGACCCGAAACCTTTTTTTTTTTTTTTTTTTACACGGTGGGAAAACATATCATAACTTTGTTGTCAAGCGAATAGTGATGACAACCATATTTGTCTACTACTCGCAAATGCAGGATGATTCATCACAATTATTTAATAAAAACCATGTCACCTGGAATAACCCATTGGTGGTCTATAAAGGGCAGGCTTTCACTCCTTCCAGATGCCTCTAGGTCTTAGAGATCGTAGTAAAAAAGAAGTAGTTTTAGGGCATTACCAGGCCCTATAATGTATCATAACTTTGTTTTCAAACCAACAGTGAGGACAACCATCTCTAGCTACTACCCGCAAATGCAGGCTGACTCATCACAATTATTCAAGGAAAACCATGCCACCTGGAATAACCCGTTGGTGGTCTGTAAGGGGAAGGCTTTCACTCCTTCCAGATGCCTCTAGGTCTTGGAGCTCTTAGTAAAAAAGAACTAGTTTTAGGGCATACTCGAGGCCTTATAAGACCTCAAACCTTACTGCCCAATCATGTCTAAAATAAAAAAAATTATTTTTAGTATATAATTGGAATATATTATCAACATAGGTTAAAATATCGATAGCCATATAATTTTAAAGCTCAATGTTTAGATTAATAGTTGGTCAATGTTTACACTATTGTCCAGGCAAGGACTAATAAGGTGATTTATAGGATAATATTGGATAAAGAGAAGAAGATTTAATAAAGTAATTTAAAAATAAAAATTAATAAAGAAGACTTGTTTAATTATTTCAAGAAATTTTTATTATATTAATATATATTATGAAATTTATAAAATAAAGTAATTTAAAAATAAAAATTAATAAAAAGATATGTTTGTTTTTTTATAAATTATTATTTCTATAGAATACTTTTTATTTTTATTGTATTAATAAATATTAGTAAATTTAGAAAGTGTGTGTTTCCATTCACTAGTATGTTTCTCATTTAATTATAAATGTTTAAATGGACTAAGTTAGGTGGTATATAGTTTTTATGAGTTTTTACATTACACCAAAAAAAAATATAATATTTTAATTATCATTTTCTAATCATAAAATTGTTATTAGGAATACTTTATTATATAGTTTGTCACAATTGATTTATCAAAA
This sequence comes from Pinus albicaulis, assembly GCA_034641835.2. Taxonomy (NCBI): domain Eukaryota; kingdom Viridiplantae; phylum Streptophyta; class Pinopsida; order Pinales; family Pinaceae; genus Pinus; species Pinus albicaulis. The sequence continues at coordinate 104,342 of JAXQQM020068732.1, read as the reverse complement.
TAGATTTAAATCTATACTACAAAGGTTAATTTTTTTTTAAGTTTTTAGGTTTGTTAATTATTGATTTGATTTTTATGCATGTAATAAATAAAATGACAAAAATAAAGAATAATGTAATACAATTACACACCAAGCGTAATGAACATAATATATGCTCTTGGAAACCATAACAGTACAAAATCTAATTGGAAGGTAGGTCTAGATTACTCTCTATTGTCTTTGGAATCCAAATAATACAAGTACAAAGGAGAAGGAAATCTCTATGGAGTAACTTGAGACCTATGGCTTGATATGATACTATAGATACTAAATCCCCTTTGTTATGCTCTCTCACTCCGCATTCCAAGTTTTTTTTCTCTACTATGGTACATATACCATCAAATATAATGGGACTCTTATTCATCACAATGGCCTATTTATAACATACCTTAATAGAAAACTAGGGGTTAAGTTTCACTCCTTCAACATAGTGACAAATTTGACCATTCAAATTCTTCTTCATAATATTCACATGGTAGCCATTTTTTTATCAGTAATAGGAGTTGACATAGCATTCTATGCAACTATGGTGGTGAATCATGATAGATCAACTTCTTACAGGCATAAATTTTGTATTCAAAATCCAATTGAAATATTCCTTATATAGTTTGAAATTTCTTTAATGTAGAGTAGTGCCATAGGGTCTAATCCATAATTGGGAAATTTTTATCCAAGAAAACATCATATGATGTCTCAAAGTGGCTTTGAAAGTATTTAGATCCCAATTCTTCAAACTGGGTCCTCCTAAATAAATTGAGCTTGTAAGCTTATTCTTCTAATTATTCCGCTCTAAAAGCATAAAGATGCATGAAAACAATATCATTATCATATTTGAATCATACCTCACCATTTTGGGATGATTTTGGCCCCCAAAATACTTTTGTTGAATGAGGTGAGGTAATTTTTCCTTTAACTTCTCCTTAGAATACCATTTGCCTTGCCTACAAGTTATCCTTTCAATACAATGTGATAAAGGTCATGATTACCCACATCTTCTTGTTCTAGACCACTTCTAAAAAAATGTATCCTTGTTCAACTATACTTAATAAATTGGAACTGGATCTACTCCTCTTCTTTATCTGACATGGAATACTCAAAGAGTTTGATATTTTCCACATTCACCATTGAATAAATGAACAAGTATGAGGGTAGGATGAGTTTGTAGGAATTATATTCCACATTTTCTAGTATATTGATAAGACCATATTGTAGATCCTTGATTTTCTTACCAGGACCGTATACCTGCAAATGGATCTACCTAGATTTCCACACAAATTTTTCTTCTCTTAAGTCATCCTCCATGAGATCCTCCCTCAATCCTTACTCTCCATATAAAATATCCATACATGAAGGTGGTTAATATCCAAAGAAACATTCAAATGGGGACTACTAATAGGGATATGGACTTGTCTTTTATTAGAGTGTTATGTATTTACGAGATTTTCATCCGATGTCCTTAGATACTTCTAATTGTAAGACCTCAAAATATGCACCAAACTCTTATTGAATATATTTTTTTACACATTTGTTTTTGGATCGAATGTCGTACACATATTCAACATTGTGTCCATATTTTCCTACAATGTAGTTCAAAATTCACTAACAAATCTAGTGTCACTACCTAAAACAATACTTATTGGTTTTACAAAGTGCACCCATATATATTCAAAGATTTTTTTTTTTTATTTGCTTATTATGGTATTTTTATATGGCATGAGAAAAAACAATATTATAATTTTATCAACTACCATGAGAAATTAATGATGTCCATTCTTTTATGTTGGAAAACATCCCAAAAATTCCATAGAAATTTTTTCCCAAGAACAAGTGATTATGAGTAACATATTGTTTAGAATTTGTTTCATATTACTAGGCTTCTAAGTATAAAACAAAATATATGTAACCACCTCTCAACCCAATTTACATCCTTTCTATGGTAGGGTTACACATCTGACCTGATCTCCAAGGTATGTTAGAAGATGTGATCACGATAACGCCATTTTTCAAAGTATTCAAAACATAAAACTAACACCACCATTGTATTAAACTCCAGATATTGTTGCAGATATAATTTTATTTTAATTTGATTCCTATTTTAAAATTATTCCCATTACATTTTTGGATTATTAAAAAGGCCAATTAATCACTAGGCTGCAACATGGCACCCAAATGGCCTACACCTAGCCAAAGTGGCACTACCATGCAATCATCGTAGGGTAGACCTAAGTACCAGTATATGTTTGTCTAGGTTTAACCTACATTATGAATGAGTTTTTTATGTAAGATGAACAAAGGCCATAGTGACCAATCAAGGTGGAGCCCCCAAGTCCATGCCATGCCATTCTAGAACTCTCTCACCTATAATCCTCTTTCATGGCTTAAATTATGAGCTTCTATTATTTGACCGAAATCACCATGTAGTAGTAGATTTTGTTGGGAAAGGTTCAACCCTAGGTCCACCAAGTTATTTTTTTGTACAACTTACACACTCAATCGTGTATCCCCTTCCATAAGCACAATCTATTTAATATTCCATATGCATGGTCTACAATATTCCATATTCTCAATACAATTAGACTAGGGTATTAGTACCATTATGTTGGGGCCATAACATACCACATATGGATGCATGTTAACCAAACCTCCCATTGTTTTGACCACTGGTAAGAAAAACATTCAAATTTCAATATTCTTTCTAAAAAAAGGAATTGAATGCCCCATTCCAACTATTTAGGTGTTAGGTTCCAAGGCCTCAGGTCTTGTAACTTGAGTTTCAATGAGTGTTTACAATAAAGTGGTGGCTCGAAACACTAATTTCTTGTGAGTTATGGCCCCAAGGTCCTTAACATTGACCCTAAAAAATATTGTTCCATGACATGTAAGAAATAAGGGCCCTAATATTCACCAAGTTTAGAATAAGAGATGGGGTGTGGCCCTAAAGGCCAACTCAAATAGACTAAATGAATATAGAAGGATAAGAATACAAAGAAATAAAACACAATTACCCTATTTTAGGATTGATAAACTCATTCTATTAGAGGTGAACCATCAGCCATATCAACAAGACATACAATTTTGCATCACTACTCAAAGAAAACTATAATATATCTTTTAAATAATGAGAAATATCTAGGAATTAAAACCATTATAATATTTGTCCATAATAATAATATTAGTGTGGATAAACCTAAAATTTATCACGTTATTCATGAACCAAGTATTTTATTGACACTATCTAATTATCCATTCAATTCATAGCATACAAGATAGCCTACTAACAACGAATATAGAATTACATTTGGATAAGAAACACTTTAAAGGAAAACATCATAAACATCTTCCGATTTGATATGGGCCTTAAACCATTTCAGAAGATATTGTGGAGAACTCCTATCGATTGGACCTTCCCCCTTAGCTCAAAATACACAACGTCATTAATGTCAATGATATAGATTTGTTTGAGCCTCCCCTCTTGGAGGAACCAGTTACAATTACTCGTACGGTGGACAATATCCCAGACTTCCAACTCCAATTGGAAAAAGATCACTACAAGAAAAAAGGACATTGGTAAGGGGTGAAAATGGTCACCATAAGCTCATTGGTGAGGGTCAAAAGAGCCTTCATCACCAAAAATTGGACGTCACCAAAGGTGGCGTCGCCGAAATTATAGGTCTTGTCGTGACATTCAAGGTCCGTCACCAATAATGATTTATAGCGACGGATAGTGACCGTCACCATTTCATATGAGCAATGGTGATGGACAATAGCCTCCATCACCAAAAAACTGAACGTCACCAAAGGTGGCATCATCGAAAGTATGTGTTGTGTTGACATTCAAGGTCCGTCACGAATATTGATTATAATGATGGATAGTGACCGTCACCATTTCATATGAACAATGACGATTTTTTGTGATGGACCTTTCATGGCCATCACTATTGGTGCATATATATGGCGACGTTCATTGACCGTCACCATAAAATCATTGGTGACATCAAGGTCCATTGCGAATAATGACTATAGTGACAAACAGTGACCCTCACCATTTCATATCAACAACAAAGATTTATGGTGACAGACCTTTAATGGTCTTCACTATTGATGCGTATATATGGTGGCGTTCGTTGACCGTCACCATTTCATATTATGGTGAGAGTCAAAAAATGTCACCATAAGCTTATTGGTGATGGTCAAAAGAGCATCCGTCACCAAAAACTGATCGTCGTCATTCCCTATGAATATCAGGGTACGATGGAATCAAACCACCAACCTCCTACTTATAAAGCAGGTGCTCTTCCATTGAGCTAGCACCCTTTAAAGAATTATACTTTAAACTAGCAATTGCTCCTAAAGGTGCAAAGGTACAACAAAGGAATAGAAAATCTAGGCAGATCAAAAGTTGCTAGAAATAATATGTTCAATATACATAATAAAAAGACAATAATAATAACTTTTTATATAATCTAAAAAAGGATGTAATACGTAGGAGAAAAACTGGAAAGCACAACTAGAAATTTGAATCACAACATAACAATATAAAATAACATGAAACAGGAAAGGAACAACTCTGCAGTTTGAGAAATATGAACAATCCATGGGCATGTTCTTATATATTGATATAGATAACGAAATAGAAATCTAGATTTATGAAATTCTTGAACAAATATCAATATGTAAAATAGTATTTTTTGCATTTGGATTTACCTTGCAGAACCTCAGGAAAAAGTTTTCACAGAAACAACCAATAAACATAACAACATGGACCTCAGGAGCAATTGTGTAGGGGATAAAATATGAAGGTAAAGCACTAGAGAAGTATTCAAAGAAAATGATGAAAAGCGTATCTAGAAAGAACTGAGAACCCTCTGAAGTAAACCACACATTTATCATCGTGACTAGTACACTTGCAAAAAAAGATCAGAATAAATTATGAACTATTCCACCAAAAAATAGTGAATTTTTCCACTAAAATACAGTTTCAAATTAATCACTAGCATGACGCTAACTTCTCTGCAAAAATAGGGAAGTTTCAAGACAATGTATAATAGCTTGCATGGCAATCATGTTGATAAAACCTTCCAAGGAATAAGACCACAACAGTCAACAAGAGTGCCATCATACTTAATACTATCAAAGAGTGGTCAATAGCAAAAGTGAGTTGATGGACCTTCATAACTTGCATTGGTTCCGTATCCTTCATCCAACCCTAAAATTTTAGACCAAGGTTAACATTTTGAAGGAAAGTTAAGAAAAGTCACATGATCTTGTGAAATAAGATTTTTATCACTAGCATTAACTATAATGCAACAATTTTGCACAAACAAAGCATCATTGTCTAAAGTGAAGTAGTAAGTGATGATTAAGACTAATTGTGGGCTTAGAATTGTTTTTCCATTTTTTTTTGAATTGTTAGAATTACCGTACTTAGTAGCAGAGGCATTCCCACCATGGATTGGGAAGTCCACAACAACCACTTATGTAACTGGGATTGTTGACTATAATCATTTTAACCTTCTCCTTCCTTTTTCTCAGCCACTGAAATATGTGTTGAGAACTCTTTGCTTAAGACATCCTTCATTAGAATGGGCAGACCATTAGTGATAATAACAATATTCTCGTAACATTTCCACTATCATTACAATTTCTTTTGGGCTAAAACTTAGACTTATGGGTATCTTTTTCATGCCTTGTAAACAAATGAAGATGACAAGGGGAAGGAGCATAAGAAGAGGGATTAGAAAACATCCACTGAGTGGAGCTTCAATCGTTGTCAATGATGCTCCATATTTAGGGATCGCTTCTACAACTTGCTTTCAATATCAAAGGCAAGCCAGAAAGCCTTGCTCCAATGAACTCAATGCATGCAAAGTCCATCTTGTGTTGAATATGATAAAATATACACTTGATAAAATTGAAAAATTAATCCCCGACGATGAATTTTTCAATATACTAATGAACAATCAATACAAGCAATTATCAGAGAGGCAACCACCGCTAAGTAGCTCCTTCCTAAGAGGTTAGAAACATTGTCTAATAAGTAGTTTGTAGAAGCCATCAAAATCACCCAACCGGCACCACATTGCACACAACATGTTGAGTTGTGGGAGAAAGAATCTTAAATTAGAATGCACCCTTTTGCGAGAGTAATGGCATTTTGGAGAAACAAAAATGCCTGTGATAAGTGATATACCTACTGGAGGTATAGAAATACTGCCAGCAGATTAGGAGGTTGGTCTAGACCCCAAGAGATATCTAGGGAACAACCCCAAACCCGAGTAGCTCTGAGGTTATGGCGGAAACATTGAGAAGGAATGTGAAGGCAAAAGTCTTGCAATCAGACTAAACTCACACGATAACCACGAACCAGGAGTGACAAATTTCTGGACAATTCCTTATTCTAAAGAGGCTAGAAGCTCATGCAACACTAGAAGGTTATTTTATTGGGCAAAGATAATGCTATGTGCATCTTGCAGATGCAAACTGCTCTTGCACGTGATGGGAAAAAGGGCTTGCAAAAAGATGCCTTGTGTGTAGCATCAACACACACAACATTCTCTTTTTCCCAATGCATTAACCTTCTAGTTGTGGCCAAATATCACTTGGGTCACAGTGGCAAGGCTTTCAGTAGCAGGCACTTACCAAATCTTCCACAATTTTTGTTATTGTACCGGAACTAGATCTTGGACCTATGCTAAGATGTGAGGTGTTTCCACTGCAAGACATCAAGCAGCGTCGTTAGCATTCAGAGCTGGAAAAATTGAGAACCACCTTGACGAGGGAGAAATAGTCAGAAATAAACGAACAAATAAAATAATAATAACTCTAGAAGATTATAAATAGGAAACCCTATTATCACTGCACTGGAGGTGCACGCCTTCACTTTTTTATTTTTCATTATAATTTGCACAAAATCCCTCCAATCCTAGCTTGTCACTTTTTTTCATTTAGCAACAGTTGAAGCCTTTTTCATTTGGTCACATATGAATCCCAATGGAGAGCTAGTATTATATATGCCATACATAACAATTAGGAAGCCAAAACAAGTAAATGCAATGTTTCAACTATAACTTCTTATCAGGAAATGTTAGTTACAGTGACAACAATGGTATGCCAATTGCATAAGCCATATGTATCTCCTGTGGAAAGGCTGATTGTAATCCCCGTGTGAGCCAAAATCTCAATAAATAGCAACATAAAGAACTAATATGCAATGGAATTGTTGTAGAAACTATTTTATAAATGGGAAAGGTAGTGAATTATGGAATAGCATATCATGCGTACTACCTATTTAGTTGCTTACCCTGCAATATCTACTATCATTTTCAGTTTCTTTATTATTTGGGTACACTACTCATTTTATCTAGAATTACAGTGAGATAGTTGTCTGATAGTTGGTCATATTACAGTAGGAACGTCATCAATATAGGAAATCTAGTTTTTGACTAAAAATGAGAGCAGGGCATAAGGAAAATCATTGCCACAAGGTAAAACTATGATTGACAACTTCTTATTGGAATGTATATTATTTGGAGTTAAATACAAACTATGATTATTTGTGGTAATGCTATGGATGTTGGAGAATAGACATTCAAGAAAGTATTGTCACTGTAACATGTCTACAATGTAGTTGTAGATCCTTTTTCACCTTGGTTTCTATTTTCTGCAATGGCTTGTAGTGGTAGCATGATGTGTGCATTAGATATTTGCTTCCAATGTTCTAGTGAACCTGGTATTTTCAAGAGGGTCATAACCTATTAGGAAAGAAATTATTTTTCATAAGAGGCATTCCTAGAAAAAATTGGTCAAGAGGCCAATCTGAAAGACAAAATTATAATATATATTGTGACTTCTCCAAAGCTTGAAACTTATTCAATGGTTGATACTTCACTAGTCAGTCAATAATGCAACAGCGTTCAGAAACTAAAACATAGTGGTGAATTGCAGGTCATGTTTGCATTATGCTAGTACAAGCTTAGTCTATTCAGAGGCCTGCCATATGCAACAAAAGATATTTGCAGAGAAGCTTGCCATGTGCACTATTGGAATTGTAGGACAAATGAAATAGTTAGTTTATATATCTTCAACGATTTTGAATTAGGAAAGAAGCCCTTAAAATGTACATCCACCATAAGACTAGGCCGAGTTCAATCTAGTCAAGTGTGTTGCTACTTGCACACACTTGTTACTTATTTTTCCCGTCTTAAGCCTTAGAAAACTGACATAGTAAATGTATAAGAGTTCCCAAAATAAGTGTCTAAGTGAGATGGAAGGCATGTGAGAAAATTCAAGCTGGCCTATCCATGTTCACCCATTATTGGGCTTCTTTAGGATTAATAGTTGAGGAAAGTTTTTCAGCACTGTGGGACCAAGAAAGTATGCCAACTTTGCAACACCATGAGATTCATCTAGAATTGTTGAATTGATGCTGACTAGTTTAGCATATTAGTAGGAGACAACTTAGAAACATCTTAGTATCATGTTGCATGAAGAATTGACTCGAACCTAAGTATTTGAGGCAACTGATACACTGCCCAAATCATGTCCTTTAGGAGACAAAGTTTGCACATTGAGTGTGTCAGAGAGAGAATGAGTATCATGTTCACATGGATTGATACATTAGTCCAATTTATATTTTCTTATCTTTTCCTAAAGGCTAATATCAGTAAATGCGAACATGAGAGTGGGTGCCCTCACATTTGAAGAGACAAATATAGAGGGATTGTGTTAAAGACAATTTAAGTTCATCATTCTACCCTCATTCTTAATGGAAATAAACATTTCATATAATTCATGTCATATGTGCCCAAGGTTTGAAAACACTAAATTTTAAACTCCCAACATGTCCTTTATGAGAGTGGGTGCCCTCACATTTGAAGAGACAAATCTAGAGGGATTGTGTTAAAGACCATTTAAGTTAATCATTCTACCCTCATGCTTAATGGAAATAAAAATTTCATATGATTCATGTCATATGTTCCCAAGGTTTGAAAACAATAAATTTTGAACTCCTAGGATCTCATCATTCCCTCTAGTTGAAGGAAGAATAAATTTGAAAAGAAACATTGATCTCCTATAGTGACTCGTACCTTTCTTATTTCACCTTTGCACTTGAGAATTTGATGGCTTAGGATTTGAACCTCAAATTAAGTGGTAGATTCAACATATAGTTGTGGTTCTTTGACCTTTTGGGAAACTATGCAATGATGAGTGGTTTCTATGTCCAATATTATAATGATCCATTTTAGATGAATCTCTTAGCTTTCACTGTCTTAAGATTTTTGAATATTGATCTTATTAGAAATTGTAAGTTAAAGGTAATTTTTATTGCAAACTCTAGCACCCCTATGGAATCATAGGTATGGGCACCTCAACTTGACCTATCTCTCTCAGTTGCCATGAGAGAAACTAGTAGATGGACTTCCGAACATTCTGTAGAAGATCCACAGAGTTTGCGGAGCTTGTCAGGCAGGGAAGCTACATTGAATACCATTTTATGAAGGACAAGCTTGGAGAGCGTAGAGGGTCCTTCAGTTGGTACTTTCAGACATATGTGGACCAATGAACATGACATCAACCACTAGTGCTAGGTACTTCCTTCCGTTTGTTGATTATTTCAGTAGAAAAATGTGGGTATATTTTCTATAATTAAAATATGATGTGTTTAATGAATTTCAAAAGTTCAAAGCATTAATAGAGAAATAGTTAGGTTTTCATATTGCCTCTCTTAGATATGATACTGGTGGGGAATTCTACTTAAAATATTTCAATAAATTTTGTGCTAAACATGGGATCCAAAGACAATATACTACACCTTACACTCCACAACAAAATGTATTGGTTGAGAGCCAAAATTGTACTATCACAAAGATGGCTAGGTTTAAGTTGCAGAGGAAGTCTATTCCAAATAGGTTTTGAGTTGAGGCAATGTTCACAATAGTATACCTATTGAATAGATCTCCCATGATGGCAATGAAGTAGAAGGTCACAAAGAACCATGGTTTGGAAGAAAGTCCAAGTAAGTCATCTTAAAGTTTTTTGTTCTATTTCCTACACTTGGATTCTAGCTAAGAAGATAACCAAATTAGATCCAAAGAGAAAAGCTAATGATTATAGGGTACAAAAATAGTATAAGGTTTATAGGTTGATTGATATTCACACTGATAGGGTAAGCTTCAATAGTGAAGTTGTTGTTGATGAGGAGGTTGGACCTTTCCAAACTTCTCCTAAGTTTTGAATTACTTAGAAGCTGGAAGGGGTTGATGATTCAAGTGACAAGCTTCAAGTACCTACACTTGAAGGGGGGTGGAAAATTTTGAGCATGATGAGTCTCCTAGACTAGTAATTTATGATCTAGATATAGGTGGTCCAGGTCATGGTGACAATACTGACTTGGATGTGGAAGATCACAAGAAGAGACCTAAGTAATGGCACAACACCATTAGATATGTTTGAGTAAGAAAAATGATCAAGGGATGATTATTTAGTGGAAAGAGAAATCAGAGAACATAGTCAACTTTGCTCTCATGGTCAATATTAAGGAAATCTATGAGTCAAGATGTTTGAGGAAGCACAAGGGAGACGGAATTGGGAAAGAGCCATGGTAGTCAAATATGAGAGTTTGATGAAAAAATAGACTTGTGGTCTCACATCACTTCCATTAGGGAAGAAACCTATTGGCTGCAAAGGGATGTACAATATCAAGTACAAGGAAAATGGTACATTTGACAAGTACAAAGTATGGTTGGTTGCATAAGGGTGTTCTTAGCAATAGGGCATTGAATATGAGGATACCTTTGCTCCTACAACAAATATGAGCACCATCCAACTTGTTCTAGTCATGTTAGCACAATTTGGCTGGAAGGCCCATTGTATGGATGTGAAAAGTGCCTTTCTTAATGGAGATTTGCGGGAAGAAGTCTACATGTATCAACCATACTGTTTTCAGGTTTCAGGGAAGGAGCATCTAGTCTGCAGACTGAAGAAGGCTCTGTATGGTTTGAAATACGCACCTAGGGCATGGTATATCAAGATTGATAGGTGTTTGGATGAACATGGGTTCTAGTGGAGTGCTTCAGATTCCAACATGTATGTGAAAAGAGTTGGTAATGTTATCATCTTTCTGTTCATACATGTAGATGATATCATTATCATACGTAGTGAGGCAAGTTCAATAACACATCAAATCCAATATGAGAATTTTTTTTGACTTGATAGATCTAGGCCTCCCACACTACTGTCTGGTTGTAGAAGTTTAGAAAATAGGTAACAACATTTTTGTCTCACAAAAAAAATATGCCAGGGAGTTTGTTGGACAAGTTTAGAATGATAGATTGCAAAGTCTCATCTACACCTATGGAGAAAGGGTTTGAAACTTTCAACCAAAACTGACTCTAAGGCAGTCAATGAGTCAATGTACAGGAAACTAGTTGGTAATTTGATATATCTTAGAGTCCCTAGACTTGATTTGAGCTTCACTGTGAGCTTCATTTCCAGATTCATGATAATGCCAAATATAGAGCACTAGACAACAACAAGGTGAGTGCGGAGATATGTGAAAGGGACACTTGACTTTGGCGTTTTCTACAACAAAAGCAAAGACCCTAGCCTGTGTGGGTATACAGATTCAGATTGGGAAGGTTATCTTTATAATAGAAAATTCACTTCTGGATATGTTGTTAGCCTTGGCATAGGTGTAGTCACATGGACCAACAAGAAGTAGCAAGCACAAGCCAGGAGCCCTTTTGTCAACAAAAGAAAAATATCGAGTAGAGAAAGAAGCATGCTAGGCAGTTTGGCTCAAGCGGATGCATTGAAATGCAACAAACATAGCCAAGACCCCTGTGATGTGAGAACCAAGTCTTGATGAAACTTTCCAAGTATCTGGTCTTTCACGAGCATACCAAACATGTTGAGGTATATTACCACTTCATCACATAGCTTGCAGAAGATGGGTCTATCAAATTTTAGTATTGTCCTATAAATAATAAAACTGCAGAAATTCTCACCAAGGGTTTGGGTCCTGAAAAATATGTAAAATTATGATATAAGCTTGCTACAGTTAGTAGATTGACCATTAAGGGAGGGTATTAAAGTAAATATTAGTTCACTATTCAATAATGGCCAATTAGGTACTAGATTTAGGCACTAATAAAGTTAGATGGAATTTAGTTTATTTTATGTGTTTGATGTCTTATTTCACTTTAGTATGTATTTCGGTCTATCTAACATTCATAAAGTGGATTGACTCAACTTTATTATAACCTATATAAGAAAGATTTTGCTTTCTCACTATTAACTTAAAGGCACATGACAACAATGAAAATAGCGGCTTTTGTAGTTGCAAGACACAATATTGTTTTTGCAAAGTGGAAGGCACATGAAAAAAAGGCCCTTTATCCATCCTTTCCTCAGGTACAAGAAACCTAAAATATTTTCTCACAGTTATTTTATATTTTTCTCCAACGACCCCAATGACTCACTTCACTTTCCTTAGTTTGAAAACAAAGAGAAATAGCCCTTTCCCAACTTTGTGAGAAAGGTCTTACTTACAGCAAATGAGATGACCCCAACTCCAAACCCTGTGAACAATCTTCCCCAGTATAAAAATAAAGAATCCTGCAACAATAGTAAGATCAAATAAAAAAATGGCTTCCAATTTAGAATCCAAATGAACCAGAAACTATTTAATTTCTAGACAAGATCCTTCTCTAAGGTAGTTTAACTTGCCTTTGCAAAAAAATGACAAGCCACCCAATAATATTTGGAATGGAAACCACTAATAATGCCTGCATACAAACATAGAAGAGATTAATCCTACCAAACTGAATCAAAAGGATGAAATCCATAGGAAAAAAAAATTAAATCTTATTAAGACCACATAAATGAGGGAACTACATGGATTGTCCACATAACAAGCTGATATCTATTTGAAATAAAGCTTTATAATATCAAAAACAAAAAATAGTAATTAAGCTAAATCCAAGTCTTCTTGAGCAATGATAGGGTTGGAACTTGATATAAATAGTATTAAGGGCACTTACGCCTTTCCGTCCAATATAATCAACAACCTGTCCACTGACTATTGCACCCACATTGGCTCCCACGTTTTATAAGGATCCAAATAAAGAGAACTGACACAGAATTCAACATGTTTTAGGTCACAATGGGCCTTTCTGTAGTCTCGTTGGGAAATATTAATCACTTTAACCCAGTAGGCAACAATTGAAATTTTTTGTGGTAGCATTCAAAACTTATGGACTTGATTGCATTGGAAAATAGTAAATGCACCAAAATAGATATTAAATAGGTCCATGAATTTCTTAAGAGATGTATGATCATTTGTGTATTTATCCTAAAAGTCTGACTAAAAACATGCCCTTAAAAATCATCTAATAGTGAAAACATACCTGAGACAAGGTTAAATCAAGATCATCAATGATCCCATTTTGAGTAGGCGATGAATATTCAACCTGTTAATCAATATACTTTTCCAGAATCATGAGAAATTTAATCAACCCTTCCCTATTTTGAAGACTGAAAGGTATTCAAGACAAAGGTTGAGAAGCAAACTAAGAAATAAGAAAAATAACTTACATAGAATCCAAACTCCATAGGACCCAAGGCAACAATATATGTACAAAGTATTGCAACAAGAGAACTCCCTTGGAAGGAGTGAACATCTACACTTTTTGCCCCTTTACCACTAGGACGACTAGATTTTGATCTGCTATGCCGACTACTTTTTGCTGAAAGATGCTTCTTCACATCTCTACTGCCAGCTCGGTTTTCTGTCTCCAAATCATTTTTGTATGCCATCTGGTTCTCAAGGGTAAAAGTCCCAAAGACAAAATTTCTTTCAAATTTAATGCCAAATTACTGAGCTCCACCTGCACAAATAAACCCATGAAAACCTTTAACAGTAGCACATGATGATGATAGACATCAATGCTAGTAGAGAAATCTCATAGCTGGGCAAACAGACAATGATAATTCAACAATACTGTGATGTACATGATTATGGTTTTGAACAATATCATAGCAATCAAGCGACAAATAATCATTCAGGCTAATTCATCAATACATGGAAAAAATGCATTTACAATTTTGTCCAGTAGATGCAAACATATATTTTCTGGAATGATGCGACAGGAGCCTAGAATAGAAAGAACACCAACAATGATATCACTGAAAGCTATATGGAGCATATTGCAGAACTCAATACGCTAGCTCCCAATAAATTATTTTTCTTTTGAGAGAACAAAACTTATTCAGATGCCTGTTGTACAATGTCCAGTTGCTGCAAACGATATTTTTCTGGAACAATTTGAGAGAAGCCTAGAAGAAAAAAGATACCAACAACAATATCATTCCAGAAATGCAGCATATTGCAGAACTCATTCTGTTAAAGCCCAATAAATTATTTTTCCCTTATGAACACAAAAACATAATCAGATGACCACCCTACATAACAATGCAGATCCAATTGCAAATTCACAACCAATGGTATATTTGAAACATGCCAATGAAACCAAACCCCCAATCTTACAATTTGAAACATGACAATCAAATCAAACACCCAACGCAATACGACTGTTAGGCAACCACCATTCTCATGGAAGGGAGGAATGATCAGTATCCAGTGGGTTCAAAGTCGATTCAAAATAAGATACTTATGCATAGGTTGAGGAACCATATCCATATGCGCTAACAATGACTTGATTCAATGGTAGTGCCATCCATATGCAGAAATAATGGTTGCTCTCGACATTGAATTTTGCCTACAACCATAATCAACTTAGTTTTGAAGATCCATTAGATTCCACTTGAATGAATTCAAAAAAACTTCCAAATAAGATGCAAAGCACAGCTTACAAAGGGAAAATTCAAAGACAAAATAAATCATATTTTGATGACCTCGTACAGTAACAAAATGGAAACAGAAACTCACAAAATCAAGAAAACCCAAACAAGAATAAAGAAAGAAGCATAAAAAACAAATGCAATATTGTAGTTACCTCTTCCAATAGATACACAAAATGGGTATTCTGCTTATATGAGAAGATATACCCAATTCAGCCAAACTAGCAAACACTATCACAGATGGAGATACAAATTCTGCCTTGTGGGATTCTTCTCTGCTAAATATCATAGGCAAATTTAACAGATTTGAAGAATTCCCAAAACTCACAATTCCAGTCTGTCTTTCCTTAAGACCGCAATTTCATTATAACCGCAATTTGAGATAACTGAAACTTCAGATAAGGTGAACACGTCGTACTAGCAAGGCTGGAGCTGATTATGCTGTTGTTTCTCTCATGGAAGACCTTAAAATGGCCAAGAAAAACCTAAGAGCATGCATCCAAACACTATGTATGCATGAATTGCTCCTTGTACAAATCCATCATAGTTCTAAGGCCCACCGGAGGAGAAGTAATGTTCTCTATCTATAAATGTCATCTACAGTAATCCTATTCAAGTCATGCTTAGATGCTAAGAGGTAATGGAATAGGACAAAGTTCCAGGGACTAATAATGGAATAATACAACCAAGCCAACTAGTACAAAGGAAGTTTCAAGATTATAAATCATAATATTTAGTTTGTCAAAAAAAGGAATTTGTCAAGAAAGGAATGTGTCTCAGAATGGCACTAGGGTTTAAAATGTGCATCAATTATTTCTACTCTGTATCAATTCATTGGTCGATGATTGTTATCCTACAGTTCTTGCAAATAGCTAAATTGTCTTGGAAAATTCTCCTGATATAGACAGATTTGGTGTAGAGATGCTATTTCATTTTTTATAAGTCATTGTGGCATGAAACTAATTGAGGTTCAAAGGCTTGAACTCTATATATAAATATGATGGATAAATTATTACTCCCTTTTAAGTTACTGCCTGATTTGTTGTTGAGGCTGTACTGTTTGTGTACTCAACATTACCACCAAGGATTTTGAATCAGGGTTAAACAGGCTTGGACCAACCAAGCCATAGTGAGACCACACGTAGCTAAACATACATAGCTAAGTAACATGGATTTACATTTGAGCCCTTAGATTTTCTTGCTAAATGTCTAAAAAACATGGGCATGGAAATCTTCTTTGTTGTTTGCAAACTCCTTACAACACAAATAGTTGAATTTTAGGCCCGTCTTTATAGAAACAACTATAGCTTAATGTTAGAATTGACTATATAATCTTCAAGGGAGATTTCAACCCATTTTTGGTATAGATTAACTTCTTGGGATTGAAGTAAGCTAGATAGGCTGGCAATTGATAGTAGAAAAGAATTAGAGCAAAAGCCACTGGCTGGAGGGAGCTAGAAGCTGTTGGCTAGGATTGTTTGTTGGGCCCGTGTTGTGATGTGTTCGCTTGGGGTATTGATTTTGAGATTGACCCGTGAATAGTATTCATGGAATTAAATTTTGTTTATTTGCTAAAATGGAACTCCTAGCAAAGATAATAGTCAAGGACTTGAACAAATCCATCTTTGAATGCAGGCCTAGCAATGAAATCTGTCACCCTAACATTCTTAAAGATCCACAAGGGACTTTTTGATGCTAGCAGTGCAATGTATTTTCTTCACCAACCATCCAGTAATTTGTCTGCTACAAATTTCTTTATGTGCCTATATCCATGAAAATATTTCAATCCATCAAAAATGACAATTCAGTTGTCTGGAAGAATATAAAAGGGATTAGAACTTGTAGTAAAAAATGTTACCATGCTATCATAAATATTTAATTGATTATTTAATCAGTTTCTTCATTCATCATGGCCCTCTCAATCCCATGCCAACAGAATGGGGTACCTCATATGATATATCAAGCCTTGCAAATGTGGGCAAATAGTAAATCTTTCCAGTGAAAGTGGTTTAGCAATCAATTTTCTTCAAGCTTATTTCTGGTCAAGGCTTTTCACTCTAATATGCGATGGGGAGGAAGAAATATGTACCTACTCCTTATGAAATTTTCTCCATCCCAAGAACTCATTTTTAGAGTTTCAATTCCATGACAAGTTGAAGTGAATATCTCCATAAGTGATTTCTATTTTATTTTTTTTAATTATGACGAATAAATGATTAAGTGTGTTCATTCTTGGTAGTTCTAAATGTTGTTTCTCATGAAACACAAATTGCATTAACCCTGCTCAGTGCGGAGTCTTCATTATTATCACGAAGAGACAACTTTCTGATTTTAGACATAAACATAATTACTTCAGGATGAATATTAGCTACCTGCTCTTTCACATCATCAACCTTCTCAAGCCACAAAGGCAGTATTATTATTGTGTTTGGAAGCTCACAACCATACCCTTCTTGGAGGTCTTTAATGCTTGGCTTTTCATCTATCCACTCTGGAGCGATATATCCAATTTTGGTTCCAGGTGGAGGTATCTCATTAAACCTTATCTTATATCCATTGCTGCATATGTAAGGCAAGAAAACACTCTTAAACCCAATCCCTGAACATATAGAAAGGTATAATACATCATCTCAATAGCCATGGCCCAGAGCTCTTAAACCTAGTCTCTGCATATCCTATCTTAAGCTGCTGCTATTGTTGTTCATAAACTGAATGTTGACTTAACTTATGGTGTTGCGGCATAAATTCATGTTTAATAGAAGACTAATTTGTCCTCGAGTCATTATTCAACTCATTAATTTGTTGAATTTGTGGCATTTGTTGTTCGTGAAACTCTACCTGTAATTGAACAACTTGTTGCTACTTCTATTACTTTTGTTCCTAGATTTGTTGTTGTTATCGTAGTAGGGGTGTTGAATATGTCGTTGCTGCTACATGTTTACTTGTGTTTGTACTATAGGGAGTGAAGTTGCACCATTTTTCAAACAGTGAAAAAGATGAATAGGAAGAGTCAGCATAGGTAATCTAATTGATGATGCATTAATTCATTGAGTTGTATCTGGGCAACGGCTTTGAATCTCTTTTTTCTTTGTTGGGATGCAACAACTTAGCATCTCAAGGATTGTAATTCTTTATTTTTGCAACAAATCCTCTATCTTACTGGAATTGTTGGGGTAACTGATGCAAGTTCTCTGGTGGTGCAATCTAATATCCTATGTTTGGTTATGAACTGTAATTATTTCTTTTTGCAACAAATCCTCTATCTTACTAGAATTGCTGGGGTAACTGATGCGAGTTCTCTGGTGGTGCAATCTAATATCCTCTGTTTGGATATGAACAGGAGACTTCAATTTCTTTGCCAATTTTGATCCCAGCATTTAGCATTCTTCAGGGGTCATTGAAACTCTGGTTTGGTGGAACCATTTGGCATCCCAATGCTCAAAATTCTTGAGGATGCATGGAAACTTTCCATGGATAGTAGCCTCAGGACCTTTGCTATGTATGGAATATATGTTGTTCAGTAACAACAGAAGGCTACAATTATGAGGTCAGCATTTATCGTAATATATATTGAAGAATGGATATGTAGGCAAGATAGTAGATTCTTGGGAGCAAGCCATCATTCATATATTTTTTCTTCAATATCATCGGTGTGTTCCTAATTTAAATGAAATAGACTAGTTGTAACTAACAAGTGTCTGGTAATCAGACTATCCTGCATCCCTATCGATACAGAATTTGTTAAAAATGTATTTTTTTTGGCACTCGTTGATATGAAAATATAATGATTGTATATGCAGATCAGACATGTCAATCCTTAATGTATTTAGAAACAATGTTTCAACTGTCAACACAGGTTGAAAAACATTTAATTATATATTCTAATTTCTGAAGAATGTAGACACTTGCAACTTGTTTTTTTATTTTCACTGTATTGTATTACACATGTTTAAAGGAACTGCAGGAGGTATAGTGCATATTTCCTGAAGACTTCCCGTAGCTGGTACTAACTACATCCTTTGTCTTTTCCTTCTGAACAGACTCTGCAATTAAGTTCCCAATTCAATGTGAATGCTCACTAGATGAATAATTAATATCATGGAGCATAGAATTCCAAGTTAAAAATATAAGGATGACTGATAAGTTTGAATATCTATAACAGCCACAGTAATTAAAAATAAAAATGAACTATATGGATTTTACTAATTAATCAGAAAAGATCAAAAAAGAAAACCAACTACTCAAATCAATTTGTCAATGGCAGTCCAACTGCTAACTAAGCATGGAACAATATTTTTAGTTTACTCATGGAAACTCAAGTAATAAGGTAGATAGCATATCCACAAGGAAACATAGAGTAGAAAAGTTACTCTACAAACCCCAACATAACCACTGTGCCAAATTTTCATATGTCCTAGCTCCTGCCATACTGGTGATATAAGAAATGTGGATGTCAAGGATATTCTCAAGATTAACTGAAGTCATAAAGAGTAATTTCCTTTTATAACTAGCATTGAAAGTTGTCAAGTTTCCAAAGGCCTTTTACAACGACCTTCCCCTTACTTATCATTCGTCTCTTCACACAAATTCTCCATGTAGAGCACTGAATTTCTTCTGCTACGTCAGGCACCTCTTCCTCTACCAGCATTCCTCCTCCTGTTTTTGCACACTAACTTATATTTTGTCGTTGATGTTAATTAGTAAGCTTCCTCAATTATACTATATTGTGGAGGCTCATCTCATCTTACACTAAAAACTTCATCCCATTCACATACCCCAATACTTTCTAGTTCTCATCCTCGTGATGACCTATGCAGGTAGAAATTTGATATATCCTCGCACATGCTATCTCTATGTTGCATATTTCTCTCTCAACTTGGACACCATCTTGTTCCGAGTCCTTATATTCTCTTTGTTCAGACGGATTAACTCATGTGGTACAAAAATCCCACCATATAGAAGCATGCCTTTCCAACTTGGTAATGGTGAACTTCACCTTGTTCAAGTCCTCTATCTTCTTGTACTCAAAGTTCCTTTCCATCTCACTTATGCTTCTGCTTTCATAGTCCCATCATAATGCGAAATTTCAACATCAAGGATGATGATATGAGCACTCTCTTTGTGATTGAGAGACATAAATGGGACATTAATTGTTGGTCTGTAGATGGAACATGGATTTCTGATAGTGATTTTTCTTTGGAGATCACATCTATGACATGGATGGTGAGAGCTTGACAGATAAAGAAATTAATTTGCACCTTCTTTTTCTCATCGGCCTTGGGAGCCACCTCATGGATCATGAGAAGGACATCGCACATCATATATGGAGCATGAATAGGACATTCCAGATCCTATTTCATGTGATCTTGGAGAGCCAAAAGATGTTGAGGTACATGATGCATATTCCATTTTAAACAACATCCATGTGTCCTTATCAATGGGGCAAAAAATCAGCAAGCAATGCAATCCAAACACTACAAAATGTTTGGGACAACAATATGTTCAAACATCGATGTATTGTGGCAATTTTCAACTTTTCAAAAGAGGCCATCAAGCCCCAAATCATAAGCTAGCTTGGTTTTCCAAATCTAAAATTTTGCAGCATACTTCATGTGGATATTCGTAGAGGGCAACAATGTTTTGCAGGCTTATCTTGGAGCCACCTTTTAAAACCTTGTTGTTTGAAGCTATTACAGGAGACTTGCATGGCAGAGAAGGGGGGCAATTGTTGGAGCATGTACAACAACCTTTGTAAAGGAATTTTTAGTGTAAGGAGGTGGCTCGTGGCTAGATGATGGACTGCACTATTCATATGCCCAAGATGATGACTATATCAGTCCTATCCAACATTGGATAAAGCAAGCATGTGTCAGCACACACCATTATATATGTGATCCAGTAGATGGCATTAATTTAGTTTGTGCCAAAGGCAAATCAATATCAGGTGCACTCATTTTGGCAGTCTTGAGCATGAGAGTTTGTTCTTTTTGAGAAGATGAATCCAGTGTAGTTGCAGACCAAGGGGACTGGAAAGAGTTGTACTTGGAAAGCCCCTTTTCATCTTAGCAAAGTTTATAACATTGTAATGAATTTCCCATGAATAGTTTTATGTATCAGCAGCTCTAAATTACAGTCCATTTATAGAGAGCCTTAGCTTATGAAATATCGTCTATAAGCCAAAATAGGGTTAAACTTTTCCATTGAAAGCTTAGAATAATTGAACTCAAAGAACCAAAGAACCATTGTAGATACTTTAATCAACTTTTTTTCTCTAATTCTACTGCTTAAAACAGTGTTTTGAGCAAGACCTATTTCGACAAATTTAGTTCAGAGAATACAGTGGCTTATTTAATGAATTTTCTCCAAGACAGAGCATACATGATTCGTTACAGCCACAAGAAAAATGATGGGATTTTAAAATTTAAGCACTCTCTTGCAGAAAAATACCTTTTCTGAACTCGTTTTGTCGGTGAAGAAACAAAAATGATCTGTTGGAAGTCGTGCATAAATGATCTGTTGGAAGTTGTGCATAAATGATATATTGGAAGTCGTGCATGAAGGGATCTGGGGGCTCGGGGATTTTTCCAGAGCGATTGCAAACCAAGATTGTACAAAAGCGAGCTCCTGAGCTCATTTCAGTGCGTGAGCTCGTTTCAGGGCAGGGAGAGGGATAATGCAATAGCGGCAAAATACAAAGACACTGCGTGAGCTCGTTTCAGGGCAGGGAGGGGGATAATGTAATAGCGGAAAAATACAAAGAGGCATTAAATGTAAAGGCGCCATATATTTGTATTTGAGTCAAATGATTTCAAAGAATTTGGAATAGTTTAATATTTTTTTAATTTGGAAAAATAAATGGAACAAGACGGCAAAGGAATGAAACTAAGTGATTGGGTGGGATAATTATAATGGCTTGTGTCATTTCTTTGAGTCACATTGAATCGATATATAAATTAATTATAAATTAAATAATTATTCATTACTAAAGTGGGGTTTTATATAAATTATTTATTTATTAATGTTAATTTGTAGTTTTTAATAATATATTTTTGTTAAAGAAAATTATTTTAATTAATGTTGTATCAAGATTTTTGTTAATTTTTCTATATTATATTTTAATTTACTTTAAAATTGTATTAAATATGTTTTCACCTTTATGTATGGAGGTTATTTATTTGCATATTTAAAGTTTTGTTGTAGTTATTTTCTTAAAAAATGACTATTGTGATTGTGATGGTGAGAAGGTATTCTATAAATAGCGTTAAGGATTCTTTAGAATAAATAGGAGATTCTTTCTCATTATCTAAGACTAATCTTTGAGAGAATGGATATACATTCCCTAATTATCACATAAACAATAGGTTAATCTTGCATTTATTGCTTTCTCTCCATGGAGGTTTGCTAAACAAAGGGAATACCTCCTCTTATGTGAATTTGATTGTCTCCACCTCTTAAAGGATTTTCAAACATTAATAATTAAATATTCATTACTTTAAAGATGTAGTCTTGTCGAATATACCAAAAACATAGTAGGATTCTTTCATTGTGGACAAAATCAAGTACATGTCTGAGGGAAGTATTCCTCTATGGATGGTTAACAAGTTCATCAATAACTACAAGCAAATGCTTCAATATATATATTTAATGATCTTTAGTCATCATCTAAAGAGTTCAAGAATCAAATAAATTCCAACCTAAGTTCTAAGTATATGGTAAGCTTGTACTTAGAGGTTCTATTATTGTAAAAATTGACAACTATGGAAGTTGTGGCAAGGTATTGGAGGAGGGACTATCATTTTGGGGCAGAGCTAGCCTCTTTTTAAATGATAGTTTCCAAAATTGAATCCATCTTCAATGTATGTACGTTGTCTAGCTTTGAGTTTGGTTTCCCTTTCATCCTAGAGATCAGAGAAATACATGCAATGTATTATGACTTTCTTAGTCGTTTAAGTTAGTCATTTTTAGTTTGGTCACTTAAAATTTCTCAAATTTAGTATTAATTTAGCAGGTGAACTTTTACAACTTGTAATTGTAAGATCATTAGATGAGGTGATCCTGTAACTCAATGTTGTGTATATGGCAAAGCTAGAAGATGTTATTGAGAAGAGGAATATCATGATGTCATTGGTTTCAACTAGACACTAATGTAAACCCACTTTGAAACCACCATGGGGGATCTAAAGGGCAACATCTAGTGCTCTTGTGTGTATGAGGGTTCAAAATTAAGGCCCCCTCTTATTTGCATGAAGTGTTCCTAGTACAAATCCATCTTAGAGTCAAGGCCATGAAAATATGAAGTCCAAGTACTAAATTTATTGTTTATAAATAACCTCTTTAACAAATTGACACAAACATATAATGATGTCATTTACATTGGAGGTGTATGTCACCTGAATTGTGTTACAAATTTAATCGCTCCCCCACAAAAAGGTATCATGCTCCCTTGTGATGGTGCATCAACCCTAATGGAGAACAATCTCATGATGTAAAAGGAATTTAAACATGATGTAACTTTAATAGTGTACTACATTCACCCCTTGGCTCACCACTCATGGCAAATGTGAGGCTATTTCAAGAATTGATGTGGATAATATCATTTTATTTTCTCTTATGTATAGTATTATACATTGACACAATTGTGGTTTTTTAGCAAATAAAATATTTCTATCAAGAGTTAGCTCCTTATTCATTAGGGTTGAATAGGTTGTGTCATTATGAGTGATTTATTCATTGTCAACTCCTTATGTGGGAGAACACTACAAGCTCCATGTCAACATGAAGAGTAGATATTGTGAGCAATTCTTATCGAGGTTTTTCAAATTATCTAGTTGTTCTACATTTGGTATACATGTTATAAGCGCATTACCCACAAACGCACACCCTCGAGACCAATACCCAGTTCTCTAAAAATCAAATGGTACCAATATTCTTAGTTAGAGGTGAAGGATTCTCCTAAGAGGTTATTTTGTTGGTTTGAGGTGTTGTGTTTTGCCTTAGATACTAAGTGGTTAAGGGCTTCAAGAGTTAATATTTAAGGGCCAAGGGCTTGGGGGGGAAGGGATTTAGGGGTTAAGGGCTTAATAATTAAGGGATTTAGGTGTTAGGGGCTAAGGGGTTAGGTTTTAAGGTGTTTGGGGGTTATGGATTAAGGTTTAAGGGTCATGGGTTAAGAGAATAAGGGGTTAGTGCTTAGGGGGTTCATGGATTCTAGGTTATGAGTTAATAGCTTAAGGTTTAATGCATCAAGGGGTCGATGGCTTATGAGGTATGAGTGTAGGGGTTAAGGGAGTATGGCTTCAGGGTTAAGGGATAGGGAATTTAATGGTTATGGGTTAATGACTTATTGGTTGTGATAATGGGGCCCCTAATGCCCTTATCACCACTATGAGGGGTTCCCCTTTCAATTTCTCTTGTTACCTTCCCTCTAGGCCCCCTAGCCCCTATGACATTAGGTCTTAATCCCCCTTCTCATTCTCTAATGCCTGGATTATAGATATTAGTAAACCATGCTTGGACATCCCACTTCTACCCATCCATGCTACATGTGTGTCCCCCAATCCTGTTCAATACACCACAAAATACTCCTCCCACCTTTTCGGTCATATCATTCAACTTATCCTAACATTATTGGTGAAATTGGTGTTTATGTTGTAAAGTGAGCAGAGAAAAAATATTACTTGTTTTTTCTATTGAGAAGATGTAGAAATTAATTGTCATGATTGGAATGTGCATGCATCAATCTAGATTGGCTTGTCTTTCGAGCTTAGACATGAATAATCATTTGGTCATACTCCATCCTATCGATGGAGTCTGATACCACAAAGGTATCGATGGGAAATTTGAGAGATTCTTTTGAAAGCTTGTATGTTGTGGTATTTATCTCCTTCAAAATGTGTCTAAAAGATAGCTAGTCCAAAGAGTTGGGGGAATCTATGATATCTTGTAGGATGGGGTGTAGGTAGATGTTTTCTATCATGAATTATTGACCCAATTGATCATGATTTTTGAATCCCCCATGATCTATAGGGATTTGACTCTTTTGATGGATGCAATTTCCAGAAGGGTACAAAGAGTAGTGGAATCAACTCAGTTGTTGGAGCCTTAACTTTGGGTATGTCTTACTTTCTCGCTATAAGACTGGGAGAGGAAGAGTACCACACCCACTTTGTAGCTAGGTGGGATAACTTGTGCAAAACCATCAAATAAGTCACAAGGGCATCCAAGAGGGAGTGGAGGAATTACCAAAATCCATTATTTTGTGGTTTAGGATGAATCTTGTCTTCCAAACACTATTTTTTATCAATTTAATTGTGATCTTTGTTATAATTTCTCGTGAAAAAAATGTGTTTTTGTTCCAATCCCACAAGATATTGCTGATTAGAATGCATGGGACACCTTTAGAATAATCTTCCATAATGTTGAGTAGCTAAGTTTTGAAATTTTCTTCCAAGCTTAGATAGGGCAACGAGCCTGTCATGTTCAATTTTGCAAGGGTGGTGGTGATGACCTACGCTGTGTTGGGACAAGAGATAAATAAGTGCGAAGAAATATCATCATATGACTTGCATAAAGGATAGATGTTGGGGTGATTCGTAAACTATCATGGATATTTCTCGTGAACAAAATGTGTTGTTGTTCCAATCCCACCAGATATTGTCGATTAGAATGCATGGGAAACCTTTTTAATAAATCTTCCATGATGTTGTGTAACTAAGTTTTGAAATTTTCAACCAAGCTTAGATAGGACCATGAGCCTATCATGTTCAATTTTTCAAGGGTGGTACTGGTGATGACCTGCACTGTGTTGGGACAAGAGATAAATAAGTGTGAAGAAATATCATCATATGACTTGCATAAAGGATAGATGTTGGGGTGATTCATAAACTATCATGGATATTTTTCGTGAAAAAAATGTGTTGTTGTTCCAATCCCACCAGATATTGCTGATTATAATGCATGGGAAATTTTTTTAATAAATCTTCCATGATGTTGTGTAACTAAGTTTTGAAATTTTCTTCCAAGCTTTGATAGGACCACGAGCCTATCATGTTCAAATTTTCAAGGGTGGTGGTGATGACCTGCACCGTGTTGGGACAAGAGATAAATAAGGGGTGATTCATAAAATATCATGGATATTTCTCGTGAACAAAATGTGTTGTTGTTCCAATCCCACTAGATATTGTTGATTAGAATGCATGGGAAACCTTTATAATAATATTCCATCATGTTGTGTAACTAAGTTTTGAAATTTTCTTCCAAGCTTAGATAGGACCACGAGCCTATCATGTTCAATTTTGCAAGGGTGGTGGTGATGACCTGCACTGTGTTTGGACAACTAGAGATAAATAAGTGTGAATAAATATCATCATATGACTTGCATAAAGGATAGATGTTGGGGTGATTCATAAAATATCATGGATATTCCACTAGACAGTTCATCATAACAGACCAGATAAAACTATATTTAAAAATGAATGAATAAGAGTTTGTGACAGGAAGTGTCAGTGAGTTTCGGATGTGCTAAGGAGGGAGTGACCAATAACCCAAGATTCTCCCCCAACTTGTCAAACTTCCCCTTTGTTAGGAGCTTTTTCAAACTATTAACCATATGCAACTTTGTCAGAATGTGGTCCAACACTACCAACTCCCTAATGAACTTGGAATCTTAGGAAATTGTATTGAATATCAATGTGTTTGAAATGGTCATGACACATTGGATTTTCATAGAGCTTGATGTAACTTTGATTCTCACAAGAGACAATATTGGGCTTCAACAACTGATTGGTTGACTCTACAATCAAGTTGCAAATCTAGATAGCTTCATAATAAGCATATGAAACTTCCATATACTTTGCTTCAGTGGAACTGAGTGCAATTGTTGCTTGCTTCTTGTTGATTTGATGAAAATGATTTATAAAACGATAATAATGATGTTTAAAATGAGCCTTATGATGGTCTAATTATACACATTGATTGTTCACAAGGTGTAGGGGTATGTTTATAACATCACTGCCCTTGAAAGCTTTGTCTTGAAAGCACAGTAATTAGAATTTTCTTTAGTTAAGCACATTTTTGTGGTGGAATGAATTTTATCAGATATCTATTTATACTTTGTAGAGGTTTGAATTTGTTTGTCCTTTGAGTGTTGGTGAGGTTTCTTTGTATTTTTTGCATCATAGTCTAAATTCTTTTGACCTGATTGTTTAACATGAAAGATTTATGCTTATTGGCAATATATTTGAAATACCTACATGATCAAGAAACTGTTATGGTTAATTAAATTACTAATTAGGTACTACAGAAAGAGGATGATGCTGAGAGGGCTTGCCTGGGTGACTCTGGGAGCAACCCGGAGGTGGTTAGACAAAGCTCTTCTAAGTTACAAATATGAAGAGAAAAAACTGGTGATATATATGTGGTTGCTCAACCTGGGTTGTATGGAAAATCTTGGCAGAGAGTGTTTACCTTTCTGTGTCTTCACGAAAGTAGGTTGTCTGGTCACAGAATAAGATCACTACATGTAGGTGATGGTTCTGTAGTAATTTCTTAGCCTTATCTTCAGAATGGCTAACAGAAAGGATCAGGTTTGAATAAAGGATATAATTTGATGAATTTGGAGATTTAGAGTTAAAGAAAAAATTGTGGTGATGTTTGGATGGGTGCTAATTTGTAGGGTTTTCCATTTTTATAATTTTATTTGTTGTGCTTTCTACCATGCTACCTAGTTTCTTTCCTGTTGCCCTAGCATTTTAACTTTTTCGATGTTTATCTCTCTATTGTTTCTTGCCCCATTTGAAATGTCATCCTTATTTGGTAGGTGTTTTCTTCAATATAGTGTGAATATTTTTCCATCACACAAATTCTGTGGCGTTTGTCTACGCAAATAGCTTGTAAGGCCCATTCATCAGGGTATTTGATGAAATAAAATGATAATTGATGATCACCAACTAATGGTACCTACAAAGATTTACTCTAACAATTCTACAGTTTTCCTGTGCCAACAATTATACAACATTTTAACCTCATGAACTAGTCTCCTATGTTCTCTTAGCTGATGCTATAAGCACTTATTGTTGTTGTCAAAGATTTTACTCTCTAGTCCCATTGAGCTATTTCAGTTATTTGTGGACATTGATCTATTTTCATTTCATTTCTTCAATTTTTCTGACTGTTATGTGTTACCTTTGGCCAGTGCCTTATTTCTTACCTATTCCTTTTATGCATAAGCATTCTAGCCAGCCAGAGCAGCAGGGGTAGCAGGAGCCACTCAGTCCAACCAAAGCCCACCAGGGGTAGCGCAGAGGTAGCAGGAGCCACGCAGGGCTGACACAGGCCAAGTCAGGGCAGCAAAGGGGCAGTGTAAGCCCTTCAGGTGCGACATAGGCCCTTACTAAGCGGCGCAGAGGCCGAAACATGCTAGTTAGGCTGACGTAGAGTGATTCAGAGCAGCGTATTACTGCCATTTTTATTTCTCTGTTGGGTGAACCAGTTTTGGTGCCCAAGATTGTTGTACTTAGATTATGCATAATAATGAAAACCCTCCAGAGCTAGCTGCAATGGTTTTCCGCATTGGGTTTTTTTCAAGGACAGTTGTCTATAAAATCTGTGTCTCACTTTGTCTATGAGCATGTTATTCAATATTTGATCTTTATGTGTAGGTTGTTAGTTGTATTTACTATTTACTTTGCTAATTTATTGAATATTTCATAAATTAACTTGTAACTTAATTCAAGTAGGAGAATTAAATCAAGATATTGTAGTAGGGTTTCTTAGATTAAGATATTTTCACATTCCCTAGGTCTAGCCCCATTAGGTCACCTTGGCAACAATTTCCCAGGAATCTAGCTAGAGGAAAACTTCTATATCCTAGAGGCAGCTGCGTTGTCGGGTTCCCTCACTCTCCTCAGAACTTGGGCCAATTCCGACGGTGGAATCTCTGGATACCTCAAGCCTTAGCTCTAGGATCAAGTTTTTCCTAGGTGTTCCCAAGGATAGATCCTAGTAGAATCAATTTGACCTATCAAAGTAAAAACTCTTTTCTGATCCTTTCCCTTCACCTTTTCCAAGATAGGAACATCATTGGTTGCTAAATTCCATCCCCGAACCTGGGCTAGGTCCACTTGGCCCCGTGTTGTCCCATTTGGTGTCAAAGGCCTTTCATTAAGGACCATTTGGGAATCCAAGTTCCCAAATGATTTTAGGGATTGAGAATTTCCTTCATAAGTCTTTTTCTTCTCCCTCAACCCTTCAATCCCCCTCCTCTCTCCCTAGAAGATATATTCCCTTGCTTAAAAGGAAAGCAAGTCCCACTCTTTATTTTATCTTAGGGAAATGGTTTCGAGGGTCACTTCCCACCTATTCATTGACCTATACTCTACAAGTGACTTCCTAAACTACCGGGACTCCACCCATCGGTGAAAGTCTGTGAAGAGCAAGGAGCCTTAGCTATGGTGACAATGGGCTAAGCCTCCATCATTTCCCTCGTCCTGGCAGTTGCCCTCTTAGGAACCCCTTTTAATTCCACTACTAGTTTGAGTGGTAACAAGTTGTTTGCAATTCCATTTGTGAACAACTCTTTGGTATGCCCACTTTTTCCATACTACAACTCCAAGATGAGAAGTCCAAGGCTATGGAGGCTACCCTTCTTCTCTCTGAATCAATCCTCTACAATATAGTGAACTAGGGCTAGTTGGTTGGCCCACTTGACTGTTACTTTAGTCCTTCAAAGTATGCACATCCTTAGGCCCTATACACCTACCCTTCTACCAATTTTGTTGTCCTTCACCAGAACAAGAGTCAGGGCTCTTCTTTGACAATAACCTAACAACCCTCCAACTGTACTTGGACTACCATCAATCTGCCCAACCAAAGTCAATTATTTTTACTGATCTAGGGCCCACAATATTGTCTTCATCTAGGGCTCTTCAAATCTGCCACCTAACAATGGTTTGAGTCCTCTCAAGATCACTGTTTTTGTGTATCGACAATTTGATCTAATTTTTTGTCCAATCTATGAACAAATATGAACTACTCCTCTTATCATACTTCTAACAATCTATAGATGACTGAACTAGGGTCACAAATCAGCCACTAATAGTCCATTTACTAATTTTTTATAGGTTTATTCAGATCTTTGTCTAAAACTCTATGGAAATTCCACCAAAATCAACTCCTCTGCATGTCAATCCATTCTTCATATGGCACATTTCTTCTGCATGCTCAATTTTTTGCTCAGGTTCCACCCTCCTTTGGATCTGTTGTCTCCACACATACTAAATTTGCAAACCATCTTCCAGATCTATGGTACTTTATTGCATTATAAATAAACCTCACTCTAAGGGTCACAACCCGTCTTCTTCTACGCAAATTTGTAACAGTCTTAAGGGCATACCTTATGAACTAAACATGCTAGGAGACTATCCTAACTAGGGCATTATACTTATGTACTTCTAATTGTTGTATAACAAACCCTATTCACACATAGAAAAAACACGGCTTTTGCCTCCATAAGAGACTCGACCTAGCTCATATGGATCCATAGATTCTGGGCATTTCTTTGATTGAATCTTGAAATGAACTTCAGATCTCAATGTCGACCCTCAGATTAGG
Source organism: Pinus albicaulis (assembly GCA_034641835.2). Classification (NCBI taxonomy): domain Eukaryota; kingdom Viridiplantae; phylum Streptophyta; class Pinopsida; order Pinales; family Pinaceae; genus Pinus; species Pinus albicaulis. The sequence continues at coordinate 73,835 of JAXQQM020068732.1, read as the reverse complement.
GTTAACTCAATCAATATTACGCCTGCGTCAACTTCTGTTATGGCTCTAAATTACAAGGCAAGCCCTCCTCCATTTATGTTGGTCTTTATCATAGACCTTGTGGCCTACTAACCACCACAAGGAAAGATGGTATCAACCCTCAAAAGTAAGAGATAGGTTATCTTGCACATATAGTGTGCCACACTTCGTCAACTTACAAACCCCAGATTGAAAAATTAATGTAGCAATTTAGGACACACTAAATTGACCAAACACCACTCCACACATTTAAGCTCAGCAAAATGAAACTTATAACCCCATCAATTCATTCATTGAATCATCAACCAATCAACCAACAACTTGATCTTTAATTAACATAATCATCAGCATATTCAACATTCAAACAACCCAGATCTGTATGAATACATTATTGACAGATAAAAGTAAACCAGCAGAACAGATCAGAAATTTCATTTCACATACTTCAGCAAAACCCTAGATTCCATATGCGCTTTTACTTTACTGATGCTGCGTATATACGCGCTTTCATAGAGACAAACCTGTGTATACTTCTGCACAAATTCTATAACTAACCTCACATTCCATACGCGCTTTTGCTGAAGCCAACCTGCATATGCACGCGCTTTTTATGAAGCGAACCTGCGTATAGATAGTCAAACTTTGCAGGGCTACACAACTCTTCAGAATAGATAAATAGCTCAAATCTTACCCTTCACTTCAGAAAATATTCACCTCATCTCAGATCTAAACATTCCATAAACAGATCTAGAAAATACATAGTCATTTCAGATCTAGAGATCCCTCTTCATCATTTTCTTCATAGGTGCATTATTAATTTAGATCAATCAATAAATTGTTACCCTTCCATGCAGATATGCTTCAAAGTGAAGTATTCATTAAAACCCAGACTTATGCACACCTTGCACTATGATTTTCTTCTCCTTAAATAGATTTAGCCTTTGTCAATACCATGAGTCAAAACCACACAACTACTAATGGTATTCCTGGACGGGATCAATTAGATATTCTAATGCTCAATACAATGGGCCAATACCATGCTAAATTCCCTTGGTTTTATGAATTTAGAGCGCAAATAGGCATACGCTACTTGGTACGTACTTTTCCGTGTACATACGCTACTTCGCATTTACAAACCCGCATATGCTTTGTGACATACCATTTTAATCATTTCTCTGGCCCTTACAGAAATTCCTTTCTCCATTACATCTGCACTGATATGTAGATACATCATCCTTCCTTATTTAACACACGATACATCATCCTAACACATAGGTTGCTTATCATAGGCAACTCATCAAGCAGGTTTCCATCAAGAACAACTTCATCAAGTAGGTTGCCATCCAAAGACAACTCATCAAGTCAATTTTCATCAAGGAAAACTTCATCTAGTAGGTTTCCATCAAAGACAACACATTGCATCATATTGCCAACAATCTTATTTCATCAAGTAGGTTGCCATCAAGGACAACACATGCCAACAATCTCCCCCTTTGGACTTGATGGCAACCATGATGGTGTTTGATCACCATAACAGATAGATACATTGAATATAACCATTATGCAAACACCATGATACTCTCCCCCTATTCAAACACCATGATACTCTCCCCCTTTGACATCAAGGGCAAAGGGCGGATCAAAACCAAAACAAGGTTTTTCTTCTCATGTAGAAAGAAGAGCTCTATAGATCTGATGTGCATGGAAGTTACCATGCTCCCCCTGAGTTCATGCTGAATATTCAAACATATTTTTCAATGAAGTACATGACTCTATGACCTTTCCTATCACCAAGGACTCATACTTACATCAATGATCCAACCAAGTGGGTTTACACATTTTGACTCAACTACCCAACCAAGTGGGTTTACATATTTTGACTCAACTACCCAACCAAGTGGGTTTACAAATTTGATCAAGTCCTTACATGATTGAATATTACAATTTTACATCATAGGTCTCAACATGACCTTTTCATCAAATTATAAATATGAATTTTTATGACCAATACCAAAAATACCTCAAGAGAGAGATCATATTTCAGAACCATCATAATGCCAACAATGCATTACTTTCCATATGACCAATGCTCCCCCTTAGCTTGTGCATCCTGAACACTTTCAACAGCAAATCATCAATGCATCTTCATCAGATATCAGAGAATGAAACAGAAATATGAGAGCTGAAACATCACCAGAGATACCCAACAACACCACAGCTGTGCTGAAGAATGTTGACCCCAAAAAAAATTTAGCACACACCCATACACGGTTTTCTATGTATAAACTCGCGTATATATGCGACTATGTTTCAGAAAACCCACGTATCCAATTTAATCTTCTAAATTTAAGCAGATCTGATCTTCTGTATGGCAGAGACTATTCCCAGCTTCTGTCTGAGATATTTGAATGCTTCCCCGAAATATATGAGAGAATATAGATAGGACAATGTAGCTAAGTGTCATCCAACAGTTGTAGCATAAGCACATTAGTAACCAAGCTTTCAGGCTCTTTGCAGCATCAACATATTCTTCAAGAGGAATTATCATACCAGAACAATCTTCTTCAATAGACAATATGTATCAAGCAATCATTCATGTGATCTGTTATCATCAAGATCTTCATGATTTATTTATTTCATAATCATGATGTAACATGTGTAGGAATTATGTCAATAGTCATCAGCAACAAACTTTGCATGATCTATCCTTATCTCTACATCATAGAACTTTCATCTCATCCATGTGTGAAAACAAAAGATTCTCTTCAGCAAAAAGCAATCAGGGCTCATCCATAATCTTATCATAAGAAACCATGTATCATGTCATCATCATTTGAGCATGAGTATTACAAGAACTAAGGAATAAGCAGATACAATGCCAACAATTCAATCATTAGTAGTTAGACTGATGCTCCCCCTGAACCTGTGCTCCTGTTCTTGAGCCATCTCACTGTTTTCCTTAACAGAAAATTATACGATTCTGTCTCCAAAGGAACTCGCATGTATACGCGGATTTTTTTTACGAAACCCGTGTATGGAAAGTGAAATACTGAAAATTTCACTCTGTCATGTCCCCCTGAACTTATGCCACCTGTACCTGTCTTCCTCACATCAGATGCACTGTCAGAAATAAACATGCCTAGAATTACCAAACCAACCATGAGAATCACCATACATTGCTCCCCCTGTGATGATACATTACTGATTCCTCTAATGTATCTCACATCTCTCCTGCAATCATTATGAGAGGTAAGCTTTAGAAGCGGATGACTGCAGTAGGGTCAAAATTCCCTACATTTCTGACTGGTCCTCCTTCTTTTTTTAGCTTTGCTTGAAATTTCTTATTGTGTGCTGGAAACTATCCAATTTTTCAGATCTATTCATCCTGCATTCTTTTTCTACATGTCCATACTTGTTACAAGCATAACATCTTGTGTGACCAGAAAAGTAAGCATAGGGATCATAATGTGTTTTTCTATTCTTTCTTCTATTGCAATCAACTGCTTTATGACCAAACTTGCTGCATGAAAAACAATATCCCTTAAAGAAACCTGAGTACCTTTCTGTGTAGAATCTGTTTGTTTGTGACTGAAACAATCTTCCTCTGCAATTGGCTGCAACATGCCCATAATTATGACATTTAAAGCATTCAACATTATTGATACTTCTATATTTAGGAGTGAATGATTTCCTTTTAGAATTCATGATGGTTGGTTTCCCTTTTGTCTCTTTCAACACTTCAGGTTTTCCATTGATATCCTTTGCTTCTTGTGAACTGGATTCTCCTTTAACAGTTTCATGAAAACCAAGACCAAATTTAACAGAAGGAGACCTTTGACTACTAAGAATATTATCCAGAATCTTAGTACTATCTTGAAACCTCAAGAGTTTATACTTTTCCTCTAATTTACCTTTTAAAATGTTTACCTCAACCTCCAATCTCTGGCATTGTTTCTTCATACTTTCTTCAACCCTTCTTCCTTCTTATACTTGATCATTCAATTTAAAAATCTCTTCTTTCAACCCATTTTCTTGTTCTTCAAATGTTTGTAGAAGTTTCTCATTCTTCTTATTTGATTTTTCTAGATCTTCTTTGAGAGAGATTATTTCTGCTTCAAGTCTTTCACTTCGATTGGTTGCATAAACATACAACTTTTGATACTTGTCTATCTATCCATTTAGTATTTCTATCTGTCCATTCATTCTAGAGATCACATATTTGTAGATATATTCCTTCTTTTTAACTTGATCTTGAGATTTGCTTCTAGACCCATTCTGTTACTTTCACTATCTTCACCATTACATGCAGAAGAAAGTGAATCACAAGAACAACAATCAATACCTATTTCCTCTTCTTCATTTTCTGTTGCACATGTTTTCTGAGATATCTCCTTTCTTTGAGTAGCCTTCTTTTTTTGCTTCCTTTCCATGAGCACTTGTAGATCTTGGTCAGAATCTTCTTCATCCTCATTTGACATTTCATCATTATCTTCATTTGTATAATAACTCTTTCTCTTTTCAAATTGTTTCCTTTTATCATGATTTTCTTCATAAGGACATTTAGCAGCATAATGACCAACTCTTCCACAAGTAAAACACTTGAAGGGAAGCTTACCTCTGAATCTTCCAGTACCTGGTTGGAGTCTTCTTACAAAATTTTCTTCTTCTTCTTCTGATATATAACTTGATTCCTTGACAACTTCCTTTTCTTTTCCTTTTGCACATGCCTTAAAGGCACCTTCTCTGATTTGAGAGGGACCTTCTTTTCTCATTTCAAAAGAAGTTAGAATACCATGTAGTTGAAAAATAGTAAGATTTAGCAGATCTTGCCTTTCTTCAATAGCTGATACTTTTGACTCAAGTTTTGAAGTCAAAGATCTTAAGACTTTTTCCACCAGAGTAGTATCGGTTATGGTATCACCCAAATTTCTCATGCGATTTACAATATCATCTAGACGTAAAAAGAAATTGGCAATGCTCTGATCACTATGCATCCTTAAATTTCAATATTTAGTTCTGAGAGTTTGGAGTTTTGCACTTTTTACCTTTGTATCTCCTTCATAGCTTAGAACGATTTTGTCCCATATTTCTTTTGTTGAATTTAGCTGCATTACTTTAGCGAATTTTGGTTTAGACATGCTTCCTAATAAAACATTGACTGCTTTGGCGTTGATTTCATATTTCTTCCTTTGTGTTGCATCAGTAGGAATAATTGTGGGATACTGATAACCTTCTTCCACGATTGCCCATACTTCTGCACCAAGACTCTCAGTATGCTTTGTTTGAATCTTCCGTGTATCATCGATTATCGATTAGAGGTTGGCCTTAGTGAAGATACTCCTTCATGACTTCCCATTGCAAATGGACTTCCTTCAAGCGATCGTTTCCGTGTTAAGAACTATGCCTTTGATACTAATTGTTGGGAAAAATACTGAGAGGGGGGGGTGAATCAGTATTTAGTGCAGACTGAAAACTTTTTACTTTTTCTTTCTCTAAAACCCATACGCTACTTTAATGAACCCAAGTCGCGTATACACGCGGATATCCTTAATGAAACTTGCGTATTACCAGAGATATTATTATGCATTTAATTCTTTACTTAGATCTTTGCATCATTCATTCATCAGATGTTTAGTTAGCAGTAAGCATGTGCAGTAATAACAGAATAAACCATCACACATAAGCAACACACATGAACACCAAGATTTAAGGTGGAAACCCAATTCGGGAGAAAACCACCGCTGTCGTCATCTCTGTCTTCAATATTTATTATAAAGAAAAAATCTTACAACCATGTACTAGCGCAGACTCATACTAGCATGCAGGCACCCACCTGCAGAAGGCTACAACCTTCTGTCGTTTACCAGCCTCTCCTGGAAGGGAGCTACAACCCCCTGCTCTCGTTTACCAGCCTCTCTTGGAAGGGAGCTACAACCCCCTGCTCTCGTTTACCAGCCTCTCCTGGAAGAGAGCTACAACCCCCTGCTCTCATTTACCAGCCTCCACTGGAAGGGAGCTACAACCCCCTCACTGAAGGTTTCGACCCTTAGCACCATTGCAGACCACGTTTCATCAATTTTCATACCGGATCCAACAGCTTCCATACAACACACCTTGTAGGCCACTTTTCATCAGATTTTCAGATTGGACCCACTCCACACATTTAAGCTCAACATATATCAAACTGAAACTTATAACCCCATCATTTCATTCATTGAATCATCAACCACTCAACCAATAACTTGATCTTCAATTAACATAATCATCAGCATATTCAACATTCAAACAACACAGATCTGTATGAATACATTATTGACAGATAACAGTAAACCAGCAGAATAGATCAGACATTCCATTCCACATACTTCAGAAAAACCCTAGATTCCATACGCACTTTTACTTTACTAAACCTACGTATATACGCGCTTTCATAGAGACAAACTTGCGTATACTTCTGCACATATTCCAGAACCAACCTCACATTCCATACGCACTTTTGCTGAAGCCAACCTGCATATGCACACGCTTTTTATGAAGCAAACCTGCGTATAGATCTTCAAACTTTGTAGGGCTGCGCAACTCTTCAGAATAGATAAATAGCTCAGATCTTACCCTTCACTTCAGAAAATATTCGCCTCATCTCAAATCTAAACATTCCATAAATAGATCTAGAAAATACATAGTCATTTCAAATCTAGAGATCTCTCTTGATCATTTTCTTCATAGGTGCATTATTAATTCAGATCAATCAATAAACTGTTACCATTCCATGCGTATATACTTCAGAGTGAAGTATTCATTAAACCCGTATTCTATGCACACCTCGTGACCATGATTTTCTTTCCTTAAATAGATTTAGCCTTTGTCAATACCATGAGTCAAAACCACACAAATACTAATGGTATTCCTGGACGGGATTGTTGGGAAAAATACTAAGAGGGGGGGGGGGGGCGTGAATCAGTATTTAGAGCATACTCAAAATTTTTTACTTTTTCTTTCTCTAAAACTCATACGCTACTTTACTGAACACAACTCGTGTATACACGCGGATAACCTTCATGAAACTCGCGTATATACAGAGATCTTATTATGCATTTATTTCTTTACTTAGATCTATGCATCATTCATTCATCAGATGTTTAGTTAGCAGTAAGCATGTGTAGTAATAACAGAATAAACCATCACACATAAGCAACACACATGAACACCAGGATTTAAGGTTGAAACCCAAGTTGGGAGAAAACCACCGCTACCGTTGTCTCTGTCTTCAATATTTTTATTATAAAGAAAACATCTTACAACCATGTACTAGCGCAGACTCATACCAGCACACAGGCACCCACCTGCAGAAGGCTACAACCTTCTTTCGTTTACCAGCCTCTCCTAGAAGGGGGCTACAACCCCCTGCTCTCGTTTACCAGCCTCACCTGGAAGGGAGCTACTACCCCTGCTCTCGTTTACCAGCCTCACCTAGAAGGGAGCTACTACCCCTACTCTTGTTTACTAGCCTCACCTGGAAGGGAGCTACTACCCCCTACTCTCGTTTACCAGCTACCACTGGAAGGTAGCTATAACCCCCTCACTGAAGGCTTCGACCCTCAGCACCACCATGGACCACGTTTCATCAATTTTCATACTGGATCCAAAAAATTCCATACAACACATCTTGTAGGCCACTTTTCATCATATTTTTAGACTGGACCCACTCCACACATTTAAGCTCAACATTCATCAAACTGAAACTTATAACCCCATCAATTCATTCATTGAATCATCAACCAATCAACCATCGACTTGATCTTCAATTAACATAATCAACAGCATATTCATAATTCAAACAACCCAGTTCTGTATGAATATATCATTGACATATAATAGTAAAACAGCAAAACAGATCAGACATTTCATTCCACTTACTTCAGCAAACCCTAGATTCCATACGCGCTTTTCCTTAAGCAGACCCGCGTATACACACGCTTTTACTGAAGCGAACCTGCGTATACATCTGAAACTTTTCAGGACTATGCAGCTCTTCAGATCAGATAAACAACTCAGATTTCATCCTTTACTTCAGAAATTATTTCGCCTCATCTCAGATCTAAACATTCCATAAACAGATCTAGAAAATACATATACATTTCAGATCTAGAGATCCCTCTTCATCATTTTCTTCATAGGTGCATTATGAATTCAGATCTATCAGCAAACTGTTACCCATTCCATGCAGATATACTTCAGAGTGAAGTATTCATTGAAAACCCAGACTCATGCACACCCTTGAAGTATGATCTTCTTCTCCTTATATAGATTTAACCTTTGTTAATACCATATTTTCAAACCACACAACTTCCAAACCCATGACGCGGATTCGATCAAATATATAATCAAGCGCTCAATACTTTGGGTCAATACCATGGTAATTCCCCCTGGTTTATAAAATTAGAGCGCAAATTGGCATACGCGACTTGGCACGTACTTTTCCACGTGCATACGCTACTTCTCCTTAACAAACCCGCGTATGCGTTGTGACATGACTTATTTATCATTTCTCTGGAACTTTATTGGAATTCCTTTCTTCTGTTATTTCTGAGGTAATCTGTAGATATATCATTCTTCCTTTTAACACACAGATACATCATCCTTACATATTTAACACATGGATTTCTTATCATAGGCAACTCATCAAGCAGGTTTCCATCAAGAACAACTACATCAAGTAGGTTTCCATCCAAAGACAACTCATCAAGTCAGTTTTCATCAAGGACAACTTCATCTAGTAGATTGCCATCAAAGACAACACATTGTACCAACAATCTCCCTCTTAACTCATCAAGTAGGTTGTCATCAACTTTATCAAGTAGGTTGCCATCAAGGACAACACATGCCAACAATCTCCCCCTTTGGACTTGATGGAAACCATGATGGTGTTTGATCACCACAACAGATAGATACATTGATTATAACCATTATGAAAACACCATGATACTATCCCCCTATTCAAACACCATGTTACTCTCCCCCTTTGACATCAAGGGAAAAGCGTGGATCAAAGCCAAGACAATGTTTTTCTCCACATTTAGGAAGAAGAGATCTGTAGATCTGATGTTCACTGAAGTTACCATGCTCCCCTTGAGTTCATGCTGAATCTTCAAAACATATTTTTCAATGCAGTACATGACTCTATTACCAAGGACTCATACTTACATCAAAGATCCAACCAAGTGGATTTACATAAATGACTCATGTACCCAACCAAGTGGGTTTACACATTTTGACTCAACTACCCAACCAAGTGGGTTTACAAATTTGATCAAGTCCTTACATGACTGAATATTACAATTTTACATCATAGGTCTCAACATGACCTTTTCATCAAAGTACAAATATGAATTTTTATGACCAACATCAAAAGGACCTCAAGAGAGAGATCATAATTTAGAACCAACATAATGCCAACAATGCATCATTTCCATATGACCAATGCTCCCCCTTAGCTTGTGCATCCTGAACACTTTCAACAGCAAATCATCAAGGCATATTTATCAAGAAAAATCAGAGAATGAAACAGAATTATGAGCACTGGAGCACCACCAGAGATACCAAATAGTACTGCAGTTGTGCTAAAAAATGCTGACCCAGAAACATTCTGTCAGCAACCACCCATACGCGGTTTTTTGTGTATAAACTCGCGTATATACGCGACTGTGTTTTAGAAAACCTGGGTATCCAATTTAATCTTCTGAATTTAAGTAGATCTGATCTTCTGTATGGCAGAGACTGTTCCCATCTTCTGTCTGAGATACTCGAATGCTTCCCCGGAATATATGAGAGAGGATGATATGACAATGTAACTATGTTTTCCAAGTGTCATTCAACAGTTGTAGCACAAGCACATCAGTAACCAAGCCTTCAGAATTTTTGCAGCATCAACAAATTCTTCCCAATGGAATTATCACACCAGAACAACTTCTTCAATAGACAATATGTGTCAAGCAATCATCCATGTGATCTAAAATCACCAAGATTTCCATGATTTATTTATTTCATAACCATGATGTAGCATATGTAGGAATTATGTCAATAGTCATCAGAAACAAACTCTACATGATCTATCCTTATCTCTGAATCATAAGACTTCCATCTCATTCATAAAACAAAAGATACTCTTCAGCAAAAAAAAAAAAATTAGGATTCATCCATAATCTCATCATAAGAAACCATGTATCATGTCATCATCATTTGAGCAAGAACTAAGGAATTATCAGATACAATGCCAACAATGCAATCATTAGTTGTTAGACTGATTCTCCCCCTGAACCTGTGTTCCTGATCTTTAGCTATCTTACTGTTTTTCTTATCAGAAAAGCATACGCGACTATCTCCAGCAGAACTCGCGTGTATACGCGGCTTTAGTTCACTAAACCCACGTATGGAAAGTGAAACACTGAAAATTTCCACAACTTCATCTCCCCTTGAATTTGTACCACCTGTACCTGTCTTTTCTTGTCACATTAGATGCACTGTCAGAAATAAACACAACCATAATTACCAAACCAGCCATGGGAATCACCATACATTGCTCCCCCTGTGATGATACATTACTAATCCCTATAATGTATCTCACATCATTCCTGCAGTCATTATGAGAAATAAGCTTTAGAAGTGGATGACTGCACTAGGATTATTATCCCCTATGTTTTTGACCAGTCCTCCTTCCTTTTCCAGCTTTGCTTGAAGTTTCTTATTGTGTGCTAGAAATTGTCCAATTTCTCGGATTTGTTTATCCTGCATTCTTTTTCTACATGTCCATACTTGTTACAGGCATAACATCTTGCATGACCAGAAAAGTAAGCACAAGGATCATAATGTGTTTTTCTATTCTTACTTCTATTGCAATCAGCTGCTTTATGACCACACTTGCTACATGAAAAACAATATCCCTTGAAGAAACCAGAGTACCTTTCTTGTAGAATGTGTTTGTATGTGACTGAAACATTATGCTTCTGGAATTGTCTGCAACATGCCCATAATTATGACATTTAAAGCATTCAACATTATTTATGCTTCCATATTTAGGAGGGAAATATTTCTTTTGAGAGTTCATGATTGTCCGTTGACGTTTTGTTTCTTCCAACACTTCAGGTTTTGCATTGATATCCTTTGAATCTTTAGCACTTCCTTGTGAACTAGATTCTCCTTTAACATTTTCATGAAAACCAAGACCAAATTTAACAGAGGGAGACCTTTGACTACTAAGAATAATGTCCAGAATCTTAGTACTATCTTGAAACCTCAAGAGTTTATCTTTTTCTTCTAATTTACCTTTCAAAATATTTACCTCAACCTCCAAACTTTGGCATTGCTTCTTCATGCTTTCTTCTTTCCTTCTTCCTTCTTCTACTTGATCATTCAATTTTAAAATCTCTTCCTTCAACTCATTTTCTTGTTCTTCAAAAGTTTGTAAAATTTCTTCATTCTTCTTATTTGATTTTTCCAGATCTTCTTTGAGGGAGATGATTTCTGCTTCAAGTCTTTCACTTCAATTGGTTAATTTGTCCTGCTATCTTTGATACATTTCTATCCGTCTTTGATACATTTCTATCTGACCATTCATCACATCTATCTATTCTTTCATTCTAGAGATCATTTCTTTGTATATAGATTCTTGCTTATTAGATAATCTTTGTTGTTCTTCAACTTTACTCTTGAGAGCTTCTTCTAGATCCATAACATTACTTTCACTATCTTCACCATTGCATGCACAAGAAGGTGAATCACAAGAACAAAAATCAGTACCTGTTTTATCTTCTTCATTTTCTGATGCACATGTTTTCTGAGATATCTCCTTTTGAGTAGCCTTCTTCTTTTGCTTCCTTCCCATTGTGACGGATCTCCTTCAAGCGATAAAGCTTCTGCAAAAGGACCTGCTCTGATACCAATTGTTGGGAAAAATAATGAGAGGGGGGGGGGGAGTGAATCAGTATTTAGAGCATACTTAGAACTTTTTACTTTTCTTTGTCTAAAACCCATACGCTACTTTAATGAACACAACTCGCGTATACACGTGGATAACCTTCATGAAACTCGTGTATATACAAAGATCTTATTATGCATTTAGTTCTTTACTTAGATCTATGCATCATTCATTCATCAGATTTTTAGTTAGCAGTAAGCATGTGTAGTAATAACAGAATAAACCATCACACATAAGCAACACACATGAACACCGGGATTTAAGGTGGAAACCCAAGTCAAGAGAAAACCACCATTGTCGTCGTCTCTGTCCTCAATATTTTTATTATAAAGAAAACATCTTACAACCATGTACTAGCGCAGACTCATACCAGCATGCAGGCACCCACCTGCAGAAGGCTACAACCTTCTTTCGTTTACCAGCCTCTCCTGGAAGGGAGCTACAACCCCCTACTCTCGTTTACCAGCCTCACCTGGAAGGGAGCTACTACCCCTGCTCTTGTTTACCAGCCTCACCTAGAAGGGAGCTACTACCCCCTACTCTCATTTACCAGCCTCACCTGGAAGGGAGCTACTACCCCCTGCTCTCGTTTACCAGCTGCCACTGGAAGGGAGCTACAACCCCCTCACTGAAGGCTTCGACCCTCAGCACCACCATGGACCACATTTCATCAATTTTCATACTGGATCCAACAAATTCCATACAACACATCTTGTAGGCCACTTTTCATCATATTTTCAGACTGGACCCACTCCACACATTTAAGCTCAACATTCATCAAACTGAAACTTATAACCCCATCAATTCATTCATTGAATCATCAACCAATCAACCAACGAATTCATCTTCAATTAACATAATCAACAGCATATTCATCATTCAAACAACCCAGTTCTGTATGAATATATCATTGACAAATAATAGTAAAACAACAAAACAGATCAGACATTTCATTCCACTTACTTCAGCAAACCCTAGATTCCATACGTGCTTTTACTTCACTTAACCTGCGTATGTACGCGCTTTCATTCATACCAACCCGCGTATACTTCTCTGCATTCTTCAGAAAACCCTGTTTGCCCATATGCAATTTTCCTTAAGCAGACCCGCGTATACACGCGCTTTTACTGAAGCGAACCTGCATATACATCTGAAACTTTTCAGGAATGTGCAGCTCTTTAGATCAGATAAAAAACTCAGATTTCGTCCTTTACTTCAGAAAGTATTTCGCCTCATCTTAGATCTAAACATTCCATAAATAGATCTAGAAAATACATATACATTTCAGATCTAGAGATCCCTCTTCATCATTTTCTTCATAGGTGCATTATGAATTCAGATCTATCAGCTAACTGTTACCCATTCCATTTAGATATATTTCAGAGTGAAGCGTTCATTAAAACCCAGACTTATGTACACCCTTGCACAATGATTTTCCTCTCCTTATATAGATTTATCTTTTGTCAATACCATGAGCCAAAACCACACAACTTCCGATGGTATTACTGGACGGGATCAAATATATAATCAAGCGCTCAATACTTTGGGTCAATACCATGGTAATGCCCCCTAGTTTATAAAATTAGAGCGCATATTGGCATACACAACTTGGCACGTACTTTTCCGCATGCATACGCTACTTCTCCTTAACAAACCCGCGTATGCGTTGTGACATGACTTATTTATCATTTCTCTGGCACTTTACTGGAATTCCTTTCTTCTGTTATTTCTGAGCTAATATGTAGATATATCATTCTTCCTTTTAACACATAGATACATCATCCTTACATATTTAAGACATGGATTGCTTATCATAAGCAACTCATCAAGCAGGTTTCCATCAAGAACAACTACATCAAGTAGGTTGACATCCAAAGACAACTCATCAAGTCAGTTTTCATCAAGGACAACTTCATCTAGTAGGTTGCCATCAAAGACAACACATTGTACCAACAATATCCCCCTTAACTCATCAAGTAGGTTGTCATCAACTTTATCAAGTAGGTTTCCATCAACGACAACACTATGCATCATATTGCCAACAATCTTATTTCATCAAGTAGGTTGCCATCAAGGACAACACATGCCAACATGGATCAAATAGATATTCCAACACTCAATACAATGGGCCAATACCATGGTAAATTCCCTTGGTTTTATGAATTTAGAGCGCAAATAGGCATACGCTACTTGGTACGTACTTTTCTGCGTAAATACACTACTTCGCCTTTACAAACCCGTGTATGCTTTGTGACATACCATTTTAATCATTGTTCTGGCCCTTACAGAAATTCCTTCCTCCATTACATCTACACTGATATGTAGATACATCATCCTTCCTTATTTAACACAAGATACATCATCCTAACACATAGGTTGCTTATCATAGGCAACTCATCAAGCAATTTTCCATCAAGAACAACTTCATCAAGTAGGTTTCCATCCAAAGACAACTCATCAAGTCAGTTTTCATCAAGGACAACTTCATCTAGTAGGTTTCCATCAAAGACAACACATTGCATCATATTTCCAACAATCTTATTTCATCAAGTAGGTTGCCATCAAGGACAACACATGCCAACAAACTTCTCTTGAGTGCGCACTTGAAGTCCCCAAGGATGAAGGTGGGATTCCCGCTCGGGAACACCCTTGTGCTAGATAGCAATGCAATCTCCACTAAATAGCTGAAGAGAGAAACAAGTCATACAGACCATAACCAAAATAATAATCAAAACATGTCCTCTATGGCTACCATCCCCTTCCTTATATGCTTGGTGAGCTTCCTCACCTTGGGCCCAACTCATTGAAGCCACTACTTCCATGCAAAGTATCTCCCTCCAAAACTGCGTTGTCTCTCATTGAATATCCACTCCCTCCATAACATCGCTATTGATTTGGTCAAAGTTGACCCATTCCACATGCTTCATCCCCTATTCACACATAAGGGTGCTTTATCTAGCTAATTTTATGTCCTCCATTCACATTAGGAGTGATTTTACTCCTACTAAGGAGATTTATGGGTCTCCCTACCCAATTATTCATCTATATGAGTGACGAAAGCAAAAATTGATATTCCAATTAGCTACATGCTAATTTTGGAATATTACATAATCATATTTAAATGTAATTAATAAGCACATAAACTTACAATATAGCAATATGTTTAACCTTGTATATTCATGTTCACTCTACCATAGATATTATTAACTTGTGAATAGGCTTTGTTAAAATACCATGGGCCAATACCTTGGCTCATCAATACAACATGCTCAAAAACCATCTCTCATTTAACACTCAAAATATTTTATAAATATTTTATTTGAATTTAATTTTGTAACATTTTTTTATTAAATTTAAAAGGAAAAATATTATAATTACTTTTGAGATATATCTACACCTTTATCACATCAAAATATATAATATATAAATAATAACTATAAATTAAGATCCATTTCACCATATAAATTAAAATAATAAATTTTTAACAATATTTAAATTTCATTAATAAGCACAAAAAAAACTTAATACTTATAATATAACAAGATTTTTAACCGTCCCTCATTTCACAATCAAAATAATACTTGCAATTAACAAGACTTTTAACCATGGAAAATCACCCCACTTTATCATGGATATTATTAACCATACCATACCGTGGGCCAATACCCTCACTCATCAATACCACATGCCCAAAATTCATCTCTCATTTCATAATCAAAATATTCTATAAATATTTTTTATTATTTAATCATATTACATTTTTGGGCAAAGAGACACTCTCCATCCTAGTATGGAAGAGTTGTTTTAATGTCCAATTATATCATGTTATCTGAACATTTTGACCGGGATAAATTACATAAAAATAAAAAATAAAATTATTAATTAAAACATCTTAACTCAATTAAATTATATAAAAATAAAAATTAAACTAAAAAAATAAAATTAATAATTAAACCAACATAGATCCATCTTAACTTTGAAAATATCAAGCTCCGAGACATAGATAAATTTAACTTTTATTACATGAAATTTTAGCCCGGGTCTATTACAAAAATGATGACACATATGCATTAAATAATTTTGCGTCATGCCAAGTTACAATATTAATGGTCCATCATACGATATCATGATGTGAACCCACCCACCCACCCCACCCCCCCAACCAAGATGGGAGTTGTCCTCAACCATCGTCATCGGGTGGGTCATGTCATACTAAACACATTAACACAAACAACTAGAGATGAACAATTTTTGGGTACTTACCGAATGTGATGATGTAACATCCAATTAAGATGATGTTGACTTAACAGGAATCAAACGCTAGTGGAGCTCATGGTAGATTCTTTGGTGGTATCCCCTATGTAGTTGAATTGGTATTAGCAGTGGTATTTATTTAGTACCAATAATGTCCATTGTAGTAGTGGAAAATGTAATATCAAAAGTAAATGCAACAAGTTGTCAATGGTAGTACCTAAAATAGTTCTTGATCTTTAGTATTTGCATCAACAACAACATCTAGTCTTCAATACCAGTAAATATATCATAACAAAATGTAATAGTATCAGATGTAACAACATCTAAAAATATGAAGCTATTATTATTAAAGTATACTACATAGAAAAATATGTGATGTATCGACAACAAGTTGGTTTTCATTCAACACTTATCTAGCCATGCCCCAAAGGGGTTTTCACTGTTATATTTATTTTATTTTATTATATAATATTTTTCTTTTTCTTTTTATTCTTCTTCTTCTTATTCTTTAAACGAAAAATGAATTAAGTAGTTGGTGGTGCAAGAATATTCTCCCTTTCCCCACAATTTCCAGATCTGAATATAAGACAATCCAAATAAATTAATCCCTAGAAGATGGTTTATGACACAACCAGAGATGGATTCCATTGGCAAAAAAAGATGTTTTCAACCCATTGGTAGTTGTTAACTTAAAAATACCATTGTTGAAGACTGTGTACACATGATAAGGACCTAGCCACCTAGTACAAAACTTTCCCTTAAATCCTTGAACCTAGAGTCATGTATTAGAGCCTAGTCGCCTTTCTAAATCACATTCTTATTAATGAACCTATCATGCCAGTTGGCACATTTTTATTGAATGATATTAGTACTTGGTAGTAATTCCAAGTGAATTTATCCCAAATCATTAATTGGATCCAAACAATGTCTCTATGATTTTGTCAAATCCAAATTCATCTCTAATGCAGTCCTGAGTGTTTTGATCTCAAACTCAATGGGAAAAATAGGATCCTTACCCAACATAAGATCATATGGAGAGAAGGTTGTGTTTTTCTTCCATATAGTTTTGTAGGCCCAAAGTGCCTCTATAATTCCCTCAACCTAGTATCGGCAATGATTAGCCACGATATTTGTAAGAATAAAGCAATCACTTTGTTGGTACTCTCCACTTGTCCATTAGATTGTGGTTCTAAATTCAAACTGATCCTATGATAATATTATATTTCTTGAAAATATTCTTTATGGGAAGAAATTTGCAGCCCTTCATCTGTAACTATCTCCTTTGGCACTCCATAATGAATAAATATGTCTTAAAAAAAGTTTGAAACAACGTGCTGAGTAGCTTTAGTGAGTATCTTAGTTTCAACACACTTGGTTACATAATTTGTACATGTTGAATAGAAATTTATAATAGCATGTGTAATGGATTTTGTAATCTGTTCAACATTTCGGGTGGATACTCCATCCATCATCAACGACTAGAAAGAAAAGTGGCATTAAACGAGTGTTGAGTAGCCTTAAATAGAATATAATTCAAAGTAGCCATTAAGGATTCAATTTTAAATTAATTAAAATTTGAGGCATTAGGTCAAAGGTTTGAAAATAATTCGAAGTAGTCATTAAGGATTAAATATTAAATCAATTAAAATTTTAGGTGTTACTTCAAAAGGTTTAAAAAAAAAATCAAAGGATCTGTTGAGGTTATAATATTAATTTAATTTAATCAAAGAAGAAGTTGTTGAGGAAAAATAATAATTTAGCTTAGGTAGATATAATAATGTGGGTAGCTATTGAAAGATAAAATTAATAAAATTTTAGAGGATAATTGGTAAATATAAATGAAATAATAAATAAATAAAAGGGGATGAGGGGAGGGGGGTGGGTTAAAGATCAAGAGAGTCAAACAGGGGGGAGAGAATTATTTAAAGATAATAAGGATCAACAAAAAAAAGTCGAGAGGAATTAAACTACTTAATGTATATACATATAATATTACAAAAAGAAAAAAGGGGGGCAACGGGAGAAAGGAGGAAAGGAGAAGTGTAATAGGATGCAAGGTTAGGGGGAACTAGAAATGAGGGCGACATAGTAAGGAGGGGAGGGGGGGGGGGGGAGAGAAAGACCATATTAGACCAAAATTAGATTAAGGGATGCCAAGAAAATTGTAGGGAGGAGTAAAAAAGAGGTGAGGAAAGAAAATGAAAAAGAGCAAAGGGGGGGATGAATTATATAGCAAGTTTATAGGTAAATAACTTCCACGATGGGTTGAGATTATAGTCATCTTACTTTTATAAGACAAATATAAGCTCAAACATTCCTGACATTTGGTTATCTATCAACTCGCTCATTAATTCACACCCAAACCCTGCCCCTCGCCCACCCCCAACCCCACTCCCCCATGCTATTTATCCTTTTCTTTCCTTGCTTCTTTTTTACTCCTTCCTCTACTGTTATTGGAATCCATTTCCTTGCTTCTTTTTTTTACTCGACCTCTCGCCACTCATGCTCCTCCTTCCTTACTATTTCTCCCTCATTTATAGATCACCCTAACCTTGTTTCCTATTGTACTTCTCCTTTCCTCCTTCCCCCTTCCCCCCTTTTTTATTATTTTAATATTATTTGCATATAGGTTAAGAAGTTTAATGATCCCCCACCAAGTTTTTTGTTGATCCTTCTACTCTTTAAATAATTCTCTCTCCCCTTTTTTACTATTTCAATCTTTAACCTCCCACCCCCTTTTATTTACTTATTTTTCTTGTGTATTTTGTTTTTATTTCATTTATATTATTTCATATATATTTCCTAATTCTTCTCTCAATATTTATTAAATTAATCTTTCAATAGTTACTTGCTTTATTTTATCTATCTGAGTTAAACTATTCTTTTTCTTCAATAAATTATTCTTTCATGAAATTAATTTAATATTATAACTTCAATGACTCCTTTGAATGCGTTTTTAAACGTTTTTACCTAACATAACAACTTCTAATTAATTAAAAATTTAATCCTTAATGACTACTTTGAATTCTTTTCAACCCTTCGACCTAACACCTCAAATTTTAATTAATTCAACATTTAATCATCAATGAATACTTTGAATTATCCTCTAGTTAAGGCTACTCAACACTCGTTTGATACAAATTTACTTTCTAGTCCTTATTTAAGGGTGGATTTTCCACCTGAAATTTCTGATGGATTACAAAATGCATTACATATTTTATTATGAAATTTTATTTGATATTATGAACAATTCTATAAATCCTCACTCTCTTAATAAGTACATACTAAAATATAGGAATTTTGATGATATGGGGGATTTTTAGGCCCAAAAAATACCAAATCCCATCTCTCAAAAGGATCTATAACCAATTGGATCTATAACCAAATCTCATATTATCGGATGGGTTGGCCCATCCTTTGGTAGTTGTCACAACCTTGCACATACTTCCTTACATCTTGGAATTTAGTAGGCCAAAATTATCACATCTAAAGTATTTTCTAACATGTTCTCTTTCCAGGAAAGTGTCTACGACATGGTTCATCATGATAAGCCCTCAATATTTTGTGGACTTCATCTTCCCTTAGATAGACTAATTTGATCGTCTGGCCCGGTGTGAAAAGGATAGTCATCCACCCATAAATGTTAGGCACTTTATTTAGTGATTTTCCATTTTTCTCCAGGAGAAAGGTGGTGTGGAATTCATCTTGTAGCATGATAGTTAGCAATTTCTATATACCACTGTAAAGAAGTGGAAACTTCAAAAAGAAATTCATTTTCAAAAGAGTATTGTTAGCATAAAATTATTTAGAAGGTGTGCCAAAAAGGCTTTACTTAAACCATGAGTGAATGATGGCCCTAAAAACAAATATGGTCGACTAATTATCCATATCTGCAATAGAAATCTAGAAGAAACCTGCAAAATAACAGATATATGCAGCAAAAGATGTTAAACAACAAAAGTATTAAATAGTGTAAAACCCCAGACAATGGAAAAATAAATTTGAAAGAGTGAATCATATTATTATTACTATGTTACACCTGGTGAAGGAGACTCATATGATGGTTACAGGTCCCCCTCAAATGGGATGGATGCTTCGGTTTCCCTCTATGCTCCAGTTTTATGGATCTCTCTCTCTTTGATGTATAAAACCCAAAAGTATGTGTTGAACTCAGATGGGAGCTCAATTGCAAAAAGAAAATAATAATGATGATGACAATGATCATGGTGAAGAATGGATGGAAAACTCTCTTATTTATAACAAAATATTGGGTTATTCTCAAAAATGGAAAATAATAAAATATTGGTAACCACAATCTAGAACTAAACCGCTTGGAATATTTTATTATATTTTTTGGAGGGAAAAGATATTTAAATTGGTTAAATACCTTTATTTAGAAATAATAAATAAATAAATGATTTATTTATTATTTCAAGGATGTGGTTAAGGAATAATAAAGAAATAAGATTAGTATTTATTATCTAAAAATAAAATTATTAAAATAAAATAAAATTTATTAAATTAGAAATGAAATTATTAAAATTAATAAAAATAAAAATAAAAAATTATTGATACTTTGGTCAGCTCTTTCATAAAATTTATTCACTATTAATGGCCTTAAACCCTTCTCTCAATTCTTCATTCAAATGTCTTGACGATGGATCCCCGTTGGGATTTAAAACATCGACAAATGTTCCTTAATACTGTGGATAATCTGAGAAGTTCTTTAATAAATGATAACCACAGGAGCTTAAAAACAAAAAATAAATAATGATTTTTTTTATCGTTCCTAGGTGATTTAGTCAAATTTGACAACAAATATTAACTAAATAATTATTTAATTAATTATTCCTAGAGAAAAATCAAATAAATAATGATTTATTTAATTATTTCTCATGATTGGGTCAAATGTGACAAGGAATATTGATCAAATAATTATTTAATAATTATTCCTCGAGGAAAATTAATTAAATCATGATTTATTTAATTATTCCTCATGGGGTTTCCAGAAATTATTAAATAAAATATGGTTTATAAAATTATTTCCTATACTAAAAGCAATTTTACAATGGTCAAATTGGTCTTACAGGGTTTATTTCGATCCACCAAGTAAGAAATGGCAAGGCGATAATTTTTTGGTAATAACAAATTTCCCCCAATGTACAAGCATTAGGAGAATCGTATGACCGAAATACGTTGTAAGAACATAATCACTAGACACCAAAGAGGAGTCGGAGAGAGAGAGAGAGACATAACTGAAGCTAGGTGAGGAAGGACATGAATAGAGGGAGAGAGACTACTAACTAATATAATTCTCCTTTTATTTTGGAGTACATGATATTAATGAGGCAGGGGAGGCATATCCATACCCATCGAGGTAACTGAGTACAAATAATAATGATGAGACCAACAATGTGGGACTAAGCTACAAAGTACATGACATGATGGCATCAATTGTCCAAAAAATAATACCATGAATCCCATATACGTAATGTACCTTGAAAAAGATAGGTCAGGACTGAATATAATAACATCTACATACATGAGATATAATTCCCCTCCATCTACCATTGGGAGGGTGGGGCCATAACCAAAGAAGCCCTGTTGAACAGGAAAGGTCTCTGAAGATCTAACTGGATCATCTGAATGAGATGTGCATAATGTGGGTGCTACAAGCGGTGGGAACCGAACCCATAAAATATGTGGAACTGCATATAAGGTTGGAGCATAATCTAAGGTCATCCGGGCATGTGGGGGGATACCTGAAGGGCCACCCCCTCATAAGGTTTGAAACATCTCACACACACCTGGGAATCACTGGTACAATTTGCTAGATCACCATATTATCAAATGTACGATTCTCAATCGTGTGATAATGAGCTGGGGTCGAGCACGTGAGAAACAACCAAGAAAAATGGAAATGATGATTCCCTTTGCTTGATCTGAGGTAGTGAACAATCATGAAAGTTGAAACTAAGGTACACCACCCTTAAGAATGTTCTTATGGAATGAATGTGCTGAGTTGAGCCAATAAGGAATCCTCAAAGAAGGCATGAGGGATCATAATAGAGTGATTGATGGAGTGATACAAGGGATAATGATGGAAGGAGGGAAACTGAGAGGTGGACTAACGACTTCCCTTTTCAGAGCATAAAATGCATGGTTGACCTGGCAACAACTGACTCTATTCCGGAGGAGATGATGACATACAATATAGTGAGAGGCAAAAATTGGCAACACAGGATGGACATGATGTAAAGATGGATGGAATATTGTAACATGACATAATGGGACTTTGAACTAACTCCATAAATGCAAGGATGACTCATCTTTAATGCTCTGAACAAGGGTGATTTTATGATGTTTCCACATAGGACAGGCCCTGGTGGACCATAAAAACATGAGTAAATAATTGTTACTCATGAAGAAAATCAACACATGAGGTGACAAGTGCAAGGGTAAAGTGGTACCGAAGTACAACCAACTTATATGAAGAAATTCGGTTTGAATTGGTGACAAAGTGAAACTTCTTGGAAAAATAACTTTCGGGTGAAGTGCCAAATTACCAAAAATAGAGAAAGACCCATTATAGTACGTGGTGAGATATTTCCAATGACGTTGATGGTTTGTTAAATTGAGCTATGTTCTAGTGGAAATGGGCGATGGAAAAACTAGGATTTTTCCTATAAAAGGGATTTTTTCCTCCAATTTCAATTCATTTACTAAGTGAGATGTGGTGAATTTGGAGAGGAGGAGAAGGTCCTAAATCTTATGGAGATTGTACCAGAAAAACCTACCCTTGGAATCAGGATCTGAAAATTTTAGGTAGGTGGCCTTACTTGTCTAAAATTTGCCTTAATGCATGTTGGAAGGATGGTTCCTGGTGAAAAATCAAGGGAAGAAAGGGATACAGGAATGGGCTAATAGAGAAGGTCTAGGATCATCCCCACCCACCTAGTCAAACATGGGGAAGGGGTGGTAGGTGTGATATCACATAGAGTATAATGTTTGAAAATATGGTATCAAGCGTCTACGATTTGTGATGTATCCATATGGCTTGCTGGAGAGGCCAGTAAGACAAAATATCCAAGGAATGGAAGGACAATCGACCATACCTAGATATTTGGGGTTTCGTCCAAGAATTATGTTAATTATGTCAGAAAGTGGCCAGGGGTGCCATCATGCCCCCAAGCATGGGATACTTCCCACAAGTGTATGTGATGGAGGGGAGTGATATGGTTTGTTAAAGGTGAGAATGATGCCCCTAGCTAGAGGAGTTTGTGGAGTTCCATGATTTTCCAAGTACTCAAATAAGGGATTCAAGAATTTATCCCAAATGGCACAATATCCTTCGAAGGATGATGGGGAGATGTAGGGGCATAGGTGCCCCCCATGTAACATGTTATGGGTATATCAAATGTATTAGAATAGTGGACTCATTAGGATAATTTTGAGGTCTAAAATGGGCCTCCTAAGGAAATTATAAAATAATAGTGGAAATATTAAAGTAAGATTATATTACATCATCAAATTTTAGAGGGAAGAAAAAAAAACTACTTTTTCAACACGTATTTTCAACTTATCTCCCTTTGGATTTACTCAAATTTTGAGTGGGAACACTCGTTGGATCAAAAATTTAATTCCCCATCCAAAGATTACCCATGTTTCATACTTACGATGGACCCTACTACATGAAAAATGAGAAATACATGAAAAAGGTGATTGCAATCACATTTGTTTCATGTATATCTCATTTTTCATGTAGCATGGTCCATCGAAAGTATGCAACATGGGTACTCCTTGAATTAGGAATTAAATTTCACATCCAACAAATCCTTCTTCTTGAAATTTGAGTAAAACCTTAGGGAGATAATTTGAAAATACAAGTTGAAATAATAGCTTTATTATTTTATTATTTTTTAATCTTTTTACTCTTTTACCCAAAAAATGGTGAATCATCCCCCATTGTTGACATCATCATCTTGAATCCTATTGGTTCTTATAAATTTTATTTTGGTTGTACATTTTTCTTAGGATTCCCATTTTAGACCTCAAAAGCTCTCTAATGCTAAACATATTTTGATAATTTGGTTTACCATTTTTCTATGTTATGGTTGTCTTCCTGTGGGAAGAATGGATGGATATAGTTAGAGAAAGGAAACAATGTATTACCAATCTCATTTGGCATTGCATATATTAATAAAATGGACTGAATTTTTGGGTTCGCATACACAGTGTCACTATACCAAAGAGTGGCTTCATAGATAATGAACTGGTGCTCACCCAGAAAACAATGTGTTGGTCAACAACACTGTCTAAGGGACTGGGTTGTTGATGTAAGATTAAGGAATATTTAAGTTGATCATCCCTAGAGTGATCTGAAGTGATATGATAATCTAGAGGTTCTTTTAGATGGGGAAGAATAATGGTACTAGAGTCGACACTACCAGATGCACTAGGAGGGTTGGGTAGAATTTCTTCTCTTGGACTCTCAAATATGGGTGCCCCCTTACCCAAACATTGGGTGTCAATGTAATGGCTAAAAGGTGTATGTGGATTGAATGCATGGGTTTGAAGAAAGGGGTTATTAAAAAAATCGACCTCACTATGGATGAAGTCTTTTAACTCCACATCATATTGGTAATGGGTATGTTGTGGAAGGAAGTACGCACAATGGTGCATCACATCCTAAGGAAAATCAGGGGTGTTCATGGCTTCCATAATGTCTTCATATGAATGGAAGATGAGAGACTGGAGGAAGAAGAGCCACTTGATGTGGATGGTCTACTTGAAGCATCTTCATGAGAGATAAGGTTCACATTTTCATTGAAAATAGGAGGGGATGAATGACTAGTAGATGGAATATCTACTGATGTTTATACCTAGGTATCCACCAAAGGAGTTTCAGCGAAATTAATATGGGGAACTCCAAAAGAGTCTCCAGACGAGGATCCCATGGATGATGATAGGTAGAGAATGGTAGCAATGTTATCCTTCATATCAATATTAGGAGGATGAATCACAGTGTAAGGTTCCTATTCTGGTTCAACAGTTTTTCTAGAATCTGCATGTAAAGAAGTGGTGGTTTCATTATAGGTGGCCTCTATTTCATTAAGTGCCTAAAGGGTATCGTGAAAATTTTCGAGACGAGGACAGTGATGGGAGTAGTGGTCAAAGTTATCACACAAAGCACAAGCATAATTCATGTGTAACAATATTTTTTTTCTTGGTTGACTCAGGTAACGTAACATGGACCTATGGGATGTGAGAGTTAGGAAACGTATCTTTGATCACCTCTTTGAGACGAGGGAGTTTAGGACAATTATTGGTGGCATGCCCAGCAACATCACACAAAGCGCACATAGTTGTCAACTTTGGAGGTTTAGGTGGAGTTAGATTTTTTTGGGGAGCCTTGTCCTTAAGTTCCCTATTTTTGTCTTTTCCCTCCTCACCATATTCTTTCGTAACACAAGTGGGATCTTGTTGAGGTTGTTGTGGCACTGAAGCAAAGGAAGGGGTCATAGCGACTGGTTGGACTGAGTTCAAAGCAGTATATGGTTTAAGTTGATATGGTGGAGTGTTATTGGGGCATCGATGTACGAGACTGAGATCCCCAGGGTCATATTTGGTAAAATCAATGTTTCCATCATTAGGGGAATTTTTAGGTTTAAAATGGGCCTCCTAAGGAAACTACAAAATAATAGTGGAAATAATAAAATAAAATTTGATTACATCGTCAAATTTTAGAGGGAAAAAATAAGAATCTGCTTTTTCAAATCTCTCTATGGGTTTACCCAAATTTCAATTGGGAATACTCGTTGGATGGATAATTTGATTCCTGATCCAAGGAGTACCCATGTTGCATAATTCCGATGGACCCTACTGGACGAAAAATGAGAAATACATGAAAAATGTGATTGAAATCACGTTTTTTCAAGTATTTATCATTTTTTGTGTAATAGGGTCCATCGAAATTATGCAACATGGGTACTCCTTGGATGAGGAATTAAATTTTACATCCTACGAGTACTCCCACTCCAAATTTGAGTAAAATATTAGGGATATAAGTTGAAAATACAAGTTCGAAAAGTAGTTTTATTATCTTATTATTTTTTAAAATTTTTACTTTTTTACCCCAAAAATGGTTAATCATCCCCCATGGTTTACACCATCATATTGAGTCCTATTGGTTCTTATAAAGTTTATTTTGGTTGTACATTTTTCTTAGGAGGCCCATTTTATACCTCAAAAGTTCTCTAATGGACATGAACATAAAATATTTTGGGTGGGGGAACTAAAAATGGAATCTTACCTGCAGGATAATGGCCTGGAAGAATGGATCTCGGATGGTTACTAACTGGGGGAACAGTTCCTGGTTTAAAAAGAGGAGGAGAGACACCAGTAGAAGGAGAAGGTCCTTTAGGATTTTATCGTGATAGCTAGGTCCAGTGAACAATAGCAGGTTGGAAAGGCATTGGCTGTTGGATACTTGTATCAGACTGCTTGTGACTAGCCCATGACACTTGCAACATGCAAACACTGGATGAGTCGGGCTCAGAAGGGGTAGTTGTTGGAACATATTATGACCCAAGAAATTTATAATATTTATAAACTCCTAGAGAGAGATTGGTGAGAGGTGATACAGGTTGATTGTCGGTCATCGATGAGATGGTAGACTTGGGTGATGTGTAAGACTTTGGATTGTAATATGTCAACTGATCGACGGTATAAATCTTGCCATTATGGGAGAAGCACATCTTACAGTGAACCGAAGATGTGACAACTGACATCACATAGGTATAAATATGACCCAAAATAATATTGTAATCCATGGGGGCATCAATGACTTTAATATCAATACAAACAGTCTTTCCAGCAACTGTGACAGGACAATTGTGATACATGCCAAGGGGATATGAAGGGTGACCATCCCAACCGCATAAAGTGATGGTGGATGGGGACAGATCAAGTGACCCGAGTTGTTTCCAAACACTGGTTGACATCATAGATGTGGATGCACTTTCATCTATGATACATGACTGGACAACGACATTTCTAATGGCGACTGGTATTTTGAAAGTAATTGATGAGGGGAGAGGGGGATTTCCTAACTTGTCAACATCAAAGATGATCAATCGATCATCTATAGGTTCCACAATGCCCAGAGAATATAGTAGATATTTTATTTGGGATGGGAACGTCTGGAGAACTTCCAGCATTGACATGGCGGTAGGATATTGCGCCAAGTCATATACTATCCTCTATGTGTGGGTGACTTTGGCTGAAGAAACATTATAGCATAATGGCCCTTTAGGGATATTTTGTATGACCTCTACCTTAGGCTGAGGGACCTATAAGGTACCATTTGGTGTCATAATAGACTTAGTGGACACTTTTGTTTGGGACTTGGTTGTATACATAGCAGGTTTCTTTTCATACTGGCGTGACTGGGTCTGGAGGTTGACTTCAACGGTGTTGACCTCGTCAAAGTTCATCATGAAAATATAGTAATCAAGGTGACCAGACTGCTGAGGTGGAGGACTGGCCTGACCTTGTGGATGTTGGGAAGCAAGGCATCCTTGCTTAGGGAAAGGATTAGTGAGCACATCTGGTTGACATGGAGCAGAGTTTTGAGGAAGCGACACCATGGGTTATTGTCTTAGAGAAGCAACTTTAGCATCCCACATTTGACGCATATGGGTAAAAGGGGAAAATCATGTTTGTAATGGCTATATATGCCACAACATGCACAAGGTGTGTTCGTACAAATAACCTTGTTCTACTTGGGATGTTTCCCTGGTGCTGGGTTATGGTATTTGGCTTATTCCCCTGGGTGCATTCGGTTGAGAACCTTGGCAACCCTGGTTACCATGCGGTTGTTGTTCCTTTCCCCTTATTATTTTTCTTTGAGTTGTGGGTATTGTTCATGATATCTTGATCATACACTTGACCTTGAGGAGGAGATGGTTGTTGTGGCAGAGGTTTAGAAATCATGGGAGGTTGAGGTGTCAATGTCAGAGGGGCTGGAGTGCTAGGCAGTGTTAGGGCTCCTTGGTTTCCCAAGGTTGATAAAGGAAACCAAAGAGGTAACCACAGAACAATCTTTAGATTTTGTATCTAGCCCTACCAAATCAGATATTTCTCTCTCAATATCAAGCTCAAAATCGATGGAAATGACCGGAGAATAAGGATTTTAGGCTAGTTATAAGCTCATTAGGGTTTGATTAGGGTTTTCTAGACAAAGAAGCACTAGGTTGAGAAGCTAGGCAAGGTGTCCCTAAAGATCAGTTGTAGACATAGTATGGGGAAAGGTAGGTGTGATCAATGGCACAATTGATTTGTCTTTGTAGTGTGGTGAGAAGGAAATCATATAAGAAGTTAATATATCATAATTAATTGACTTATTCAAAGTACGAAACAGTTAAATTATTATCTTAAACAAAAAGAGAGCATAAAATAATGATTTCTGTTTCAAACCTTAAAAGATAAATCATAAGAAGAAAGTAGATGGTTTCTTGAAAAAATTGATCATCAGATGCATCAGAAAAATGGAGTAAAACATTGTCACTAACCACATCATAGGAATCCAATAAAAATAGCTACAACTTCCTGTAAATTAATTCTGCAAATAGTCCAGTACACTAGTTCCAAAAGAGTGTGAACTTCAAATATCCAACCCTCTCAATGACTTGATCTTGAGTACATATAGAAAAAAAACAAGATTCCACCTCGAAGGGTCGAATCCTGATCCATAGCAACTAATTAACGAACCTAATGACTCATTTCCTAATCCTAGGGAAGTTAGAAACAACTTTCTGCTTTTTTAGCTAACTAATTGAGCTATGATCTCAAGGCATTAATCATACAATTATTTACAAATATGACCATTAATAAGCCTATTAATCATTAAAAAACTCATGATCTAGATTTGTTATGAAACCAACTCCAAAAATAGAAGAAAACTGACATTAACGCCTTAGAAATAAGCCACTTCGAGGGGGAAACCTCCTTTACATTACATAAATGAAAAATTCTTGGATGATTCAAATGAAAAACCCTCCTTTCTATATATAGGAGTTAATGGTGTCACAATATAATCCTAGTTGACCTAACAATAATAATGTAATGGCACAATAATAACAATATGGGGGTTGCAAGGGTACAACAATAACAACAAGGGGGCTACACTAACAACAATAAGGGACTACACTAGTAATATAGGGACCTAACATGCCCCTCTTCTTAAAAAAAGTGTTTTTCTCAATGTTTGAGTAGCTCTGGATGCTTCAGTATAAAATTCTCATCCTCCCATGTTGAATCTTTAGTGGGTAAGTTCTTCCACTTGATGAGATACTTTGAAATTGATCGATTTCATAGTTGTCGAGTTCTTGTTTCCGTCACTGCTTTAGGTTACAATATGATTTTTCTTCCTTGTCAAGTTCTGGAAATATTGCTTAAACTGGAATTTTTTCACCTATAACCTTATTTAAGCATGAAACATGGAAAACTGGATGCGCTCGAGAAGAAGCAGGAAGCTCCAATTTGTATGCCATAGTACCAATATTTTGAAACACCTTGTAAGGACCATAGTACTTTTGCAATAATTTATTATCCTTCTTAGCTTGCCTGAGGGACATTTATTTATATGGTTTTAGCCATAAAAATACCCAGTCTCTTGCATCAAGACTTCTCTAGCTATGATGTTTATCTTCTTGTTGTTTCATTTGATTTTGTGCGAAATTTAGGTTATGATCTAAGAGTTGGAGAACTTGTTGTTAATGCTCAATGTGATCTTCCACTGCTTTAACCTTAGAATTTTCTCTTAAAGATGATGTGATGGATGGTGGATAATATCCATAAAGTGCCATAAATGGGGTCATTTTTGTTGCAGTATGGAAGGAAGTGTTATACCACCATTCAGCCAGAGGTAACCACTTGACCCATTGTGTTTATTTATCAGATAGAAAACAACACATATATCCTTTCGAACATTTGTTCACTATCTCAGTTTTCCCATTGGATTGAAGATGATAAGATGAGCTATGAGCTAGTTGAGTACCCAAACAAGAAAATAATTCCATCCAAAAAATTCTAGTAAAAATGGGATCTCTGTTGCTTACAATAATATTTGGGTTCCCATGTAGCTTTTGAATTGTTTCCATAAATGTAGTAGAAACTGTACTTGCTTTAAACAGATGAGATAATGCACAAAAGTGTGCATTCTTGGTAATTCTATCAACTACCACTATGATGACACTCTTCCTTCGAACTTAGGTAAACCTGTGATAAAATCCATTAAAATCTCCTCCCAACATTGACTTGGAATGGATAAAGGTTGTAGAAGACTAGGGTCTTAATTGTCTAAGCTTTATTTTGCTGGAAAACCAAACATCCTGCCACAAACTTTTGAATATCAAATTTAAGGCCATACCAAAAAAATTCTTTCTTCACCCTCTGGTAAGTTTTTAAAAATCCTGAGTGTCCTCCTAAGGGATATGTGTGCAATTCCAAAATAATATTTTGTTTTAGTTGGGAATTATTACAAATATATAAGGGATATTTGTACCATAAGGAATCATTTTTCCAACTAAATGTATTAGATGTACTAGAATCTTGCTACAAATTTTGAATGAGTGTCCACACTTCTTCGTCCTTCTTCCATTCATCCCTTGCTTCAGTTATCCAATCTGGTTGGATAATATAAATGACACAAAGAAATGCTTCTACCTCTTCATCCTTTCTTGAGAATGCATCTGCAACAACATTTAGCTTCCATTTCTTGTAGATGATTTCAAAGGCATAACCCAACATCTTTGTGACCCATTTTTGTAGCTCTTCTGAAGATAGTCTTTGTTCCAAAAAGTATTTAAGACTATCATGATCAGTTTTTACCTTGAAGTGTCTTCCCATTCAGTAAGGTCGTCATTTCTTTAGTGCATGTAGTATTTCCAACATTTCCTTCTCATTAATATATTTCTGTAAATACTTTCCTTTGATTGGAAAACCTTCAAAAGCAATCGATCTTCCTTCTTGCATTAAAACCGTACCAATTCCATTTCCTGAGGCATCACATTCCATAATAAAGTTTTTTGTGAAGTCTGGTGTAGCTAAGATCGGTGCTAGGCACATTGACTCTTTAAGATGTTGAAAGGCCTTAGTTGCTTCAAGAGTCCATGAAAATGCACATTTATTCAATAATGTTGTTAAATGTGCTACTATTCTCCCATAATTCTTAAAAAACTTGTGATATTACCCTATTAACCCGAGAAATCCTCACAACTGCTTTATGGTTGCGAGCACTTTCCATTCCTTAACAAATTTAATTTTGTTAGGGTCTACCTTAACACCCTCATGAGATACAATATGATCCAGTTATTCCACCTCTTGTACTCCAAAGAAACATCTGGAGGTTTTTGCATATAATTGTTTCTCTTCCAATAGTTTGAGCACCTTGTCCACATGTTGAAAATGATCCCTCCAAAACCTGATGTAGATTAGTATATCATCAAAAAATACTAACAAAAAATTTCTAACGAAGGGTTTGAAAATGGAATTCATCAACCCTTGAAATGTAGAAGGTGCATTGGTAAGGCCAAAAGGCATGACCAAAAATTCATAATGACCCTCATGAGTTTGAAATATTGTTTTCAGAATATCTTCAGTCTTAATTCTAATTTGATGATATCCTGAATGAAGATCCAACTTGGTAAAGTAAATTGATCCATGAAATTCATCCAATAATTCATCAATTACAGGAATGGAAAATTTATCTTTAATAGTGAGCTTATTGGGCTCCCTATAATCCATACACATGTGCCATCAATCCTTCTTGTGCACCAATACTACTAGAGCAGAGAAAGAACTTTGACTAGGTTGAATTGTACCAGCCTCTAACATTTATGCAATCATACACTCAATTTCACTCTTTTGGACATAAGGATATCTATAAGGCCTGATGTTTGGAGGAATACTTTCTCTAATCAAATGAATAGCATGATCATTATAATGAATAGGTGGGAGTCCTTTGGGAGTTTCAAACACCTTGGAATGATTTTCCAATACTTTTTTGAGATTTGGAGAAATAGATGATTTTGATGTTGGAACTTCTAGTGAGCATACTTGTGAAATTACGCCTCATTTTTCTTTCTTCAGAATATTTTTCATGAAATTAGAGCTTATTATCTTTTCTGGATTCCCTGCGATACCCTGTAATTCAAATTACTTTCCTTTCGAAAAAAATTTCAAGAAAATCTCTTGAAAATTAAAAGCTTTCGTCCCCAAAGATTGTAACCATTGTAATCCTAGTACAACATTAGCACATCCCATTGGAATGGAAATAATTTGACTATTCAATACATATTCCCCCATGGTTAGATTTATATTATGGAATTTTATGGGATAATTTATTATTCCTCCATTTGCAACCATTACTTGACATTCTGGTGCTGGGTATAGGAAGCAATTCATTTCCTTGGCTACCTTACAATGAATAAGATTATCAGTACTACCCGAATCAATCAACACTATTACCTTTTTCTTCTTGATATGTCCTTCTATCTGAGAGTTTGAGGAGTGGTAATTAC
This sequence comes from Pinus albicaulis, assembly GCA_034641835.2. NCBI lineage: Eukaryota > Viridiplantae > Streptophyta > Pinopsida > Pinales > Pinaceae > Pinus > Pinus albicaulis. The sequence continues at coordinate 41,006 of JAXQQM020068732.1, read as the reverse complement.
TGCCAATGAATTACACGATATGGTCAGACTCGTGTCTTCTTTCTCTAGGGTTGGTTCCTGGCATTAAGGTAATTTTGAGGTATAAAATGAGCCTCCTAAGGAAATTATAAAATAATAGTGGAAATAAAAAAAAAATTTGATTACGTCATCAAAGTTTAGAGGGAAAAAGAAAAAGCTACTTTTTCAACTTGTATTTTGAACTTATCTCCCCAAGGTTTTACTCAAATTTTGAGCAGGAATACTCGTTGGATGCAAAATCTAATTCCTCATCCAAGGAGTACCCATGTTCATACTTTTGATGGACTCTGCTACCTAAAAAATGAGAAATACATGAAAAATGTGATTGCAGAAATGTTTTTTCATCTATTTCTCATTTTTTGTGTAGCAGGGTTCATTAAAAGTATGAAACATTGGTACTCCTTGGATGAGGAATTAAATGTTGCATCCAACAAGTACTCGCGCTCAAAATTTGAGTAAAAACTTAAGGAGATAAGTTGAAAATACGAGTTGAAAAAGTAGTTTTATTATATTATTAGTTTTTAATATTTTTACATTTTACTCCAAAAGTGGTGAATCATCCCCCATGGTTGACATCATCATCTTGAATCCTATTGGTTCTTATAAAGTTTATTTTGGTTGTACATTTTTCTTAGGAGGCCCATTTTAGACCTTAAAATTCCCCTAATGTGTATATCCTCTTCTTTTGAAGTTTCTTGTTCATTTTCTTCCTCCTCTTCATAATCTATGTAAAACAATTTCTTCTTAGTGCACTTATGACCTTTAGTGTATTTGCTATCACAAATGTAGCAAAGCCCTTTTGCACTTTTTTCTTCCAATTGTTGTGATGTCAACCTTGTAGGCTATGAAATTCTAGGAGTAGCAACACTTCCATCTTTATAGATGTGAGTGGTAGGCTTCCTTGTTGCCATAAGTTAACATTCAATTTTTCTTGCCTACATGAATGCCTTCTCCAATGAATCAGGTTCCCAAAAGTGAACCTCATTTTGGATGTTATCCTTTAAAGTCCCTATGAAGACATCAATCCCGTGTTCCTCTGGAATCTCAGTTACCCTTATATTCAATTTTGGAAGTCCTCAATGCGCTACACCATTGAACCCTTTTGTTTGAGATTTATCGATTGGCTAAAGAAGGTGTTGCTCTTTATATCCTCATAATTTTTTATCATTTCCTCCATGAAAATTGACCAAGTGAACCTTTTTTTACAGGAGAAAAGCCATCGATACCATACAAATGTAATTGGTTCTAAATATAAAGTTGTAATGCGTACCTTTTGTGTGTTGTGCACATTATTGAGATCAAAATATTGCTCCATATATAGTATCCAAGTTACGAAATCCTTACCATCCAACTTCCTCATATCGATATTTGGAATATGGTGGGTCTTCAAACCAACGTTAGAGTTTATGAAATCACGACTAACATTTATATTGTTCTCATCATGAGTTTCCTCTACTATCCTTTTTCCATTAGGAATCATTTCTTGTATTAACTTTGTCAAACCTTCCTTCAAACCTTCCATGTGTTATTTTAGATCATTCTTCATGTATTCCACGTTGTCTTTCATTTATTCTTATATACCATCGATCTTAGCTTCCATGTATTCCATGCCATTCTTCAAACCATCCATCTTAGCATCCACGCCTTTCTTCAAACCATTCATATTAGCTTCCACGCCTTTATTCAAACCATCCATATTAGCTTCCATGCACTTCTTCAAACCATCCATCTTAGCTTCCACGTTGTTCTTCAAAACTTCCATTTCATCTTTTTTTTCTCTTTGCGAGAGCGGAATTTGGTGCACTTTCTCTTGTAATTTTGATATATCATGTTGAACTTCTTCATCTTCATGAGTCATAGTAGAGTATTTTGAGGGCTTAATGGGTGTTGAATTATTGTTAGGGGGTATTTTAGAACATAATACTGATATCTATGCTTCAATATTCTCTTGGAATCACTTCAAAATGATTTTTCAAACAAGACTTATGCAATTTGAAAAACAAAATACACACTTTTTTCTTTCTTTTGAGGATCTCGATATTGAAACTAAATCATATTTGTGATTTCAGAGCTTCAGTATCTAAATTTCAGTCTTGTAGTATCCCTTTGTATCTTCTTTCGAATGCCATAGGTCTGACCTGATTTGGATGCTTTAAGACAATGTTATGTCAAATCTCCCACAATGACCTAATTATGGACTAGTTCAGTAGAGCAAACTTGTACAGCGTGCCACGTGCTACTATATCCTCCTTCGACTCTGAAATTGATACAAAGGAAACTACAATCTGTGTTATTTTGGCCACATTTTACAGAATTCCAATCCAATGCTCAAAGAGAGAGAATTATGATGATTTCACCAAGGTATCCTTTTTTAGATGAAATTCGAGAGCCTACAAAAACCCTAACTTCCACAGTTCATATCTCTGAAATTTTTTTGAACCAAGATCTGAAATTTCTACACCAAGTTCCTTAGGATTTCAGCGTCGTGTGGTAAAAATTTCAGCTTTTGAAAATTCATAGAAAAAACATTATAGCGAAAAGGCCATAATGACCTGTTTGGAGCAGTGAAACCCTAGAATCCAATGCTCTGATACCAAATCTTATGAAACCAGCTCCAAAAATAGAAGAAAAGAGAGATCAATGCCTTAGAAATAAGCCACTGTGAGGGGGTAAACCTCCTTTACATTACATAAATGAAAAATTCTTGGATGATTCAAATGAAAAACCTTCTTTCTATATATAGGAGTCCATGGGGTCACAATATAATCATAGACGACCTAAAAATAATAATGTAATGGCACAATAATAACAATATGGGGGTTACAAGGGTACAACAATAACAATAAGGGGGATACACTAACAACAATAAGGAACTACAGTAGTAATATAGGTACCTAACAAGTTGTTACATCGACCAAATTTGACCTTTGACTTCCACATGTAATGAAAATTTTCCAAACACAAAAACACAACAAAACTTTTCCAGAAACGCAACAATTTTAGTAGAAGCAGAACAAGTTCTTTGGAAGATCATTTGGAGGCCTTCTCAGAATATTTTGTTTTCTCAAACATATATGTTTGAAAATATGAATATGTCTACTACAAAATGGAGTCACTAAGCACTGCAAAAATCTGATTAAAACCCCTCAAAACTTGGGCTGAAGTCAAATTGTCCAAAAATGCAGCAAGTGCCCTGAAAAAGTGGAAGAAAGGTGAAAAATAGGCATTGTTTGACCATTTTGTGAAAAATTATGAATCTCCAAGTGTCCCATGTAGTTTTATGACATCCTTATTCCATAATCTATCTCCACATGCTTGAAATTATGCATTTAGAGGTCCTGAGAAAAAGCACAACAAATACTTGCTGCATTTTTGTAGAGTATTTTTTGACTACATGAACAAAAAAACTCAAAAAATCAAAATTTTGGTCTCCTTCTTCATTGTTTTCTATCATGATTTCAAAAAACCAATGAAGCATCTACCAAGAGGTTCAAGTTATCCCTTTTCTTGAGTTTTCTTAGGGCCATGTTTAGCTTCTTCTTCATATTCTTAACCATAACCTTGCAAACCACGTTTCTTGCATAGTAATGCCTTGACATATTCATTTGCATAGTGGTACCCCTATTTAATTTCTCCAGTAGCTTCTCAAAATGTACATTCACCCTATCAATCCAATACTCCCTATTCTTCTCAATCTCAGTACTTAAGGATTCAAATGCGGTATCTTGGGCTTGAGGAGAAGCTATGATGTCTTGAGCTTGAGGAGGAGATGGATCTTCTAAATTTTTCTCCTTCCTAGCCATTGCTCTTGTCTTAGGTCTCATAGGTTGTGTTTGAACATCATTTTCTTCCATATGCTCAACATCAATAATAGCCTTACCTTTATCCTTTTCTGCCAATATTTTACTTATTAATGGAGGGTCCTCTTGTGGCTTACCCTACTTCATTAGGCTTAGTTTCAATTGTCTATTTTCTTGTTGCAAGAAATTCACAATGAAATTGGATTTGAAAAGATAATATTTTAACTCCCTAATTTATGCCTCTTTTTCCTTGATGATGTCTTCTGATGGCTTATCTCCATGCTTCTCTTCTTCTAGGTCTCACATTTCAAATTTAGGAGGTATATGTTCTTCATGCTACAAAGGTGAATCATATCTATCTCCAAGTAACCTGCACTTCTTCACTGATAACCTCTTTTGGTAATCTTTTTTCTTGAGACCTATTTCTATGTTTGGAGCTAGGCGTCTCCTCTTGTGACTTAGGAACAAATACCAGCTTCTTACCTTTCTTATATGTCCTTGAAATCTCTGTTGTAGGTTGAAGCTCTTGTCACTAATGGCATACTTGATGTTTCATCTCCATGTGGTCCTGATGGTGATGAAGGAGTGGCTAAACTCTTTGAATTGTTGGAGATTGGTAAAAGAGCAGCTGCCTCTAAGAAAGCTTCCCATGACATATTGACCTGTGCCAGCTAGTGAAGAAATATCACTCTGACTAAAGCATGATGAAATAAGCTTTCCTGATGTTTTCCTTTTTTGGATTGCACCTTCTCATTCATTTTCCCCAAACTTCTAAACATATAGTTGGGTAGGTTTTGGGGCTTGATGGAAGTGAAATGCATTAATAATATGATATGATATTGATATAACCTGGTAATCCTCCCCTCAAAAGTTAAATACTTCATGATAATATTCATCAAAGGGATGTACTTTTCCAACAACTGTATGCTAGGAAATATATGAGAAGGGGACTCCTTGTACTGTGGTTTCAAGAAAATATTATAATGCTCAAGGTGTAAATCCATCCCCTTGAACCAAATTTCACCTTCACTAGGGATTGTGGTTGTTGAAGATATGATTTCTGCTGACACCATAAAGTTCACCCGTGCAATTGTGACATGATCCCTTTTGAAATTGAGGGCAAATAAACTTGTTAGATCATGATTATAACCCACCTCTTGCACTTTCCTACAAAACCCTACATAACTTGCCTACTCAAATGACCTCCTTATAAAATCTGATGAATTTACCTCTTGCATATGAATGGGCTCATATCTTGAGATCTCTTCTCCTTTGAATTTCCTCTTTTCACCGGTCTCTACCATGTTTTACTTTTCTTTTGACAGGAAACCCTAGTTTCACACAAGAATAGGAAAGGGTACTTGAGCTGCAAAACAGGGGTGAAAACACAACAAATTTAGGGTATGGAATGGAGGGAATGGTTGGAAAGAAAAAAATGAAAAAATTATGGGGAGTATGGAAGTATTTTAGGAAGACAATAAAGGTGTTATTCTTCAATTTGAGCAAGGAAAAGGGGGTGAAAAAATGAAAACACAATCCTAGTCTATAAGCGCAAAAACTAGCTAGGGTAGTGAGAGAAATGATAAAATGACTGAATTTAAGTGTGGCAAATGGTGGGGAATGTCTGATGAGGGATATTTTGGATGTGTAGGCTTAGAAACTAGGAAATTCCTTTTGAAAAGAATCCAAAGACAATGAAATTTCAAAAATACAGTAAAAACATAACAAAAACCCTAGGCAATAATTTTAATCAATTCTTTGAGGAAATTGACAGAACAAAGAGTTTGTGAAAGCTTGAATTACTTGATTAAAGAAATTTCAAGCACTGAAATTATTTTTTGAACATGTTATTTCCTCCTTATGCTTCCAAAACAAAAGTGCAACAACCCCCTCCAAAAGCGCAACAAACTGATGGAAGAGCAATAGTGGGAAAAAAACGAAGCTTTGGTGGTGATGGAAGCTCCTCAAATTTATAGAGAGGAGCTCTTAAAACTTGTAGAAGGATGGTAGGAACTTTTAAAACACTTTTATGTCCCATTATAACTCAAAAATGTGATTTTTTCTTGTTAATGGAGTGACATCATGTGTAATTTTGAGAAGATGACTATTGACTAATTTAACATGCATAATTATTTCTTCAAAAGGAAATGAAACCTTGATTCTTTTTGTTACCTAATTTCTAACTTCCATGATGATGACAAAAATGGATGACATGACTCCTTTTTTTGCTTTTGATGACCGATATGATGATGACTATCAATTGTGAATCATAGACCATGACCTAGATGATGACCCATTGACTCTTTTGATGACCTACAATAGAGGATAGGCCAGAGGAAAAAGGACATGACCATGATGGATGATGGTAACCTTTAACAAGTGGAGGGAGTAGTAATTACCTAGACAATAACCAATGACCATATGACAACAAAGAGGTGTCAAATTTTATTTGAAAATATAACAGTTTGAGCCTAAGACCTTATCAATCACATGGAATGAGTATATTTGATCATTGGTGACTCATAGACACTAACACTGGCTCCAGCTGGGGATGGAAACTCCAGGAGGTGTTAATAACACCATAGACCAAGTCACCTTATCCGTTGGGCAATGGAGTCACTGGAGCTACAATCTTCAAACTGACTCAAATTAAATAGAAAATTTAACTATAACATCAAATACAATATCAACTGGAAACTGACACTGAAAAATATGCTCATAATGTTGAGCTTATTCATCACACCTTGCCTACTCTAACTTATTCATAAGAAATCTGATCAAGTGAAGTCGAAGATCCAGTGCATCCATGAAAGAAAATGATTATCTAATTTCTTGCTCCTCCTACTTTCCTCAAAGGAAAAGTGTTGTGGTAATGACAACCCCAACTAAAAAGTGAAACCAATCTTGGTGTTGGCGAAGAAAACAAACCTGATCTCCACTGATTATTTCAACAGATTTGCAAATGGATCTTCCAAAACATAGAGGACCTCTTCTTCTTGTTCAATATCTTCAGGCTCTTTAATAGAAACTTCATAAATATTTGTGAATGAAAAACCATTAATCTGGTTGTTCAAATATTCATTCCTCTCATCCAAAATTCAAGGTTTTGGATGCTCATGGAAAACTTTAAATGCAACAAACACTTCAATTAAATTCGATTCCTCATGTGCTTCCATTGTTTTTGTTTCCTAATGTGCTTCAACAGGAAGAATATTAATTTGACTGTCACAAGGATCAAGGAAAACAACTTCTTGTTCATTATTTACTTGCAAAGTAGATGATCATTTCCATAAGATGTTTCATTGCTTAATTTTTTTGTACATGCAATTTTAGAATTCTCACTTGGACTAATTTATTCCTAATACAAAATCTCATAAGATGAATAAGATAAAAAACAACTTGAATGATTATCCTCATACTTTTGACTACATAAAGACTGACAAGGTTGCAAATATTTGTTAACTTCATAGCATATAATCTGCCTGTTAGGATTTGTAATATGTTTCATCTTCAAGAAAAGAAGGATTTGATGTGTGTTGTGAATGATCCTTTGTATCAAAGCATCTAATCTCTATTATTTTCTATTGAGAAGAAAAATCATAAAGGGCTTCTATGATCTCATAATCCAAACACTTTTCATCACCAAAATCCTCTTCAAGGTATTGAATGAAATCTTCACAGGATTCACAACAATCTTCGAACAACAAGAATGAATGATGATATTTTCCATAAAACTTAAAGAATGTTGTGTGGAAATATTTAAGACAAATTAAACTACCTAGAGTCAACTCTTCATACCATGATCTTGCTTTCCCTTCTAGTGTATACATAAAAATTTTCATCAAACAATCCTCATAAAACCTAGTCCCAAGCTCACATACATCCCAATGAAATTTTATTAGATGCAAAATGGTCTCATCCTCGTTTCCATCTATGAATTTGGGCAAATAATTTTTCCAATCTATGCAAGGCATTCAAATTGGAAAACCAGGTGTTAGGGTCCTATAATATATAGGATCTCAACATGATTGAGTATTTTATCTTAGAAATTTCATATTGTAAATACTTTTCAATTAGCAAATGATTTCCAAAAAATATATATATAAAAGAAAATGAAAAGAGGGTATATTTAAAAAAAAAAAAATGAATAAAGAGAAAAATAAGAAAATAAAGAAACATTGGAAAAATAATAAAATGAAATAAGACCACCACAAAATAAAAACAAAAGAAAATAACACTGAAAGTGTTGCAAATTAAAATTCCACTACCGATAGATAGTTTTCTTTCTGTCAAATAAAGTAAGGTTGTGTGAAGCTTGTTTAAAATGCCACAATGACTAGCTATTTGTTTTAACCATACAACTCAATCATGGTTAAACAAGTTTAATTTTGTAAATTAGATTAGAGAAATAAATAATTGCAAAACAATATAATCTTGGTAAATCAATAGTTAGGTAGAAAATGACATTGGTTCAACTGTTAAATCTGAATCAATAGGAGAAATAAGTGATAGGATAGAATAGACTTTAATCTTTCATAAAAAAAAAAAATTAATAATAATAATAATATGGGTATGTTAGTCTAAATGCACCCCTAGAAGAAGAAATAAAAATGTTAGCTTAGAAAATGAATTTGTGTTTTAAAGGGTAGGTAGAGGTATTTCATTTGGAAAAATAAGGAAATTTTCATTCATATTAAGTTTTGATCCTCATTATACATCAGGCACAAAATGGATATGTAGGTGATATAAATTTTTTTATCCTAACTTTTCAATCCAAAAGTAAAGTCATATCCCAAAAAAATGTTTTTTGTTGCATATGGGTTAAAGGTCCGCAGTTGTCCACCCTACAATCTTCCCATTTTGCATATCGACGACACATATCAAATTTCGACCCCACCTCTCCATCCTCGGTTTAATGCCCGAGGGGAGTGTCCGAAAAATAAGTTTTCCCCACCAGTTCCCACGACCACGCGGCCTCCCCTCCGAGTTTCGTACCCCCCGTTGCCTAAACCACTAACCACTCACTACCCCTTCTGAAAACCATTTCCCCCTCACTCTGTTACCGCTATCCCTACCCAACACCTCCACAACTACTATTCCACCATGTTTTTGGGACATTTCCAATCAAATCCTTTCCCGAGGTTATCCGTTGTGAATTAAATTAGCATTGGATAACCGTTAATCCAACGGACCCACGCCATTTTCAACGGAAACCATGCATTTGTTATATAAACCCTGTAATTAGTCCTCTTTCGACCTTTTATGTTACATTTCCTATGAAAATTGAATTATTCACAAGTTTTCTAGTGTGCCCAGGATTTTTATCAACTGATCGATTTGCGATCAAATATCAGTGGCTTGCCTCCCTCATTCAATCAATTAGATACTTGCAACACATTCTTGGTAACCTTTTCCTCCTGATCCCAATTAAATTGTTCAGTATTAATCAAGCCTCCTAAGAAGAAGAATCATGAGGATCCTCTAAACGCTTTAGTTCATACTCCCATAGACTTAGATCATATTCCTTTAGCCGATAGGGATTATAAGATCACTGAGAAATGTCTGAATTTGAATTGTTTGAACTTTATTGTTGGCTGGGGGACAAATATGTTGACAAAAAAAATGAAATTGGACTCTAGGATTCCAATCCACTACATCTTCCTAGAAACCCTACATGACCCCGAATTCATCAGAAAATGCCAAGCATGCTACATTCCCAATCAAAGAGCCATTATAGCCCCTATTGTTGAAATCCTTTTCAACATCACATCCCAATCAATAAACCAGATGTTGCAAGCTCACTCTATGGAAAACAACACACCTTTTTCCTTAGAAGCCCTTACTGAACTTTATCAAAAACTTGATTTTTCCAAAAGAGCCAGGATCTTTGACATATTTTTACCAGAAATACCCAATTTCCATACCCTTCCTCCATCTTCACTGATCAAGCTAAGAAGATCGTAACTGTAATTTCATACATCCTTGGTTTTTATTCTGATCAATGGGTAAATGAACCCATTTTAGGCTTCCTTTCCATCTTTCCACAGATAGAAAACCATCCATTATATTTGATTTTAGCCAATTCCTGGATAACAACATCCATGAGAATTTTCTTAAATTCCAGACTAAAGAAGCATTTAAATACTCTTCATTTTTGGTATATTTGTTTTTGTATTATGAAATAGACAGGTTCAAATTTTCCATGAAGAAGCTAGATGAAGAGGAGAACAAGGAATCGGTGATATTTTGGACATATCTAGTGATGAAAGACCAGCAAGAATTTTCTTACAAGCAGTTCATTGAATAGTTTTTCCACCCAACCATGAGTTTCCTAAATAGTTCAGCAGAACCCAGGATAAGTGAGGACATCAAGAGAATTCTGGACTTGAAAGATCATGCTAAGACAGGAGACTTGTACTTGTACCAAAATTACACTGAAATCAGAGTCTATGGATGCGAGCTAGCAACTTATAAGCTCCAAAAATACCTCCCCATGAGGATTTTTTCTCTCGAATACATCAAACAAATTTTGAATTCAGATGAAATATGTTTTGTATCAAGTAAAAAGAAATATCGGTTCAAAATCAAAACATAGATTGGATCTTTCATTTGTAACCACAGGTCAGCAAGAGAAGAGGCAGATAAAATTCAAAAGAAAATGAAATTCATCTTGAGTTTCACTTGGTCATATGACCCTCTGGGTATCATTTCCAAGGTGAGAGTATAAAACAAAACTACTCCTTACATTCATACCCAGAGGCCTGAGATAGAGACATACATGAACCAGCTAGTATGGGTAGAAAATACATTACAGGAAGCCGAGGAACAACTTGTATCTACATCAACATCACAGACTCCTATTCCAAAAGAGAAAGAAGTTAAAAGACAAAGGGAGGAAGAGTCACCTTCAGTGACTGGTATTAGTGTGAGTATTTGCATACTTCCACCAAGGATCAAAACACATTTTTCATGTCCATCTTAGGTGTCCCACTCTAAAGGAATTTTCAATCATTCCATTAGGTCATGATATGAAATTATTCCGCTGGTGGTTGTCCTTGTAAATAAACTTCATTCTCCCTCCGAGATTCACATTTTTGTCTCATTCTCATGTCTCCTTGAGCATAACAACACCTATGGAAATGCTCTTTTCACCAGGAAGTCTTTTAAATCAAATTTCATTCATGAAAGTCAGGTTTAAAGAAGTCCCATTAGGTCATTAGGTTTTTTATTTTTCAAGGTCACTCCTCCATTTCATATGAGGTCAGCAAATTTATGAGAGAGACTAAATAATAAATTGTGTTTTCCTATGTAGAATATCATCATGATGTAATTATCATATTTTCAAAAGTTGTAATTTTTGAGTTTAATGACTTTTATATCAAAATTTCATTTTGATATAAAGTTCGATATGTAATTTATTTATATTTTTCCAAATGTAATTTTATGTTCTCACATGTAATAAATTCATCCTATGCTGTCAAATGTCATCATTTCTGGCCTAAGTGGAGCAAAGAAAACCAAACTCCATGACTTGATCAAACTGCAAAATGCCAAAAAGTTAGAAAGATAAAGAGCATCAGTGCCAAAGTCCAAAGGGAAAAGTGAACATAGGAAAAGTGGGTAATTCAAATTGAAAATTCAAAAATACTAAGCTATAAAGCCATACAAACACCTCAAAGCAAGTCATTGCCTCCATTCATCCATCAGGAGTTTCCAGCAAAGGAGAAATTTCAAGTTTTTCGAGCATTTTGAGACAAATTTCAGGGTAGTTGCGTGTTTTCCCTCAGGCTCTGCGCATTTTCCCGGATGCTATGTGTTTACCCTCAGGCGTTGCACGTTTTCCTGAAAACTTTTGACGAAATAACACAGGCACTGCGTGTTTACCCTTGGTCGCTGTGCATTTTCCCGGGCGCTGTGCGTTTTCCCAGACAGGGTTTCAAAGGATTTCACAACCTCCAACAAGTTTTCATTTCCTCGCAAATTTATTCAAAGGGCTTTAAATCAGTAAGTGAACCCTAAGACACCTCTCCTCTAAATATATTTGGTGTTTCATAAGAAATTTGAAGTGCTTATTGCTATGAAACCATAGTTTTCATTTCCTTCCCCTTTTCATGCATCATATTCATATTCATGTCCCTAAACACATATCAGTCATAAACACTGTTAAATCCTAGGATTTTCATAGACATAGGTTTTCATTTGCATTCATTCCCTCCATTTTCCTAAGCTATTAATTTCACCTCTCACTCCCTTCATCTCATTCCATTTACCCTAGGGTTTTCAAGGCTTCAAATTCAAAATGTCTGAAGAGGAAGACAAAAGTGTCAGTGACGAACAAACACCAAAGAAGAAATCATGTAAGAAAGGAGGAAAAATCATTAGATATGAACCAACAACCACAAAAGAGCTCATGGCTTCTCCCCTCACTGTGTCATGTTTTAAACATGTTGGTTGTTTTGAGTTTTGTGAGAAAGTGCAGCAGATCCAGTATCACCCTATGTTGACAAGGTTGTTCATTACCAATCTTCATGACAGGGAGGTCACTCTTGTTGGGGTTAATTTTACCATGTCCACTAATTCCATTACAGTTGCTACAAGGATCCCTAATGTGGGAGGGAAATAGTTTAAACAAGGAAACTTTGATCATAGTTACTATGAACCATATCTTAAACCTAGATACAAGGATGAAAAAATGACCATTTTCCCTTTCTCTCATCTTCTTGACCGATATGTCCCTATGATGAAAATAATCATGAAATACTTCACCTATGAGGGGAGGTTTTCTCGACTCTATTCATATCATATCTGACCCCTCATGCACTTCACTAGAGTCATAATGCTTCAAATACCCTATTATCTCTCCCGCAACATTAACAAGATGGCATACATTGCACAAAATAGGGATTATAATCATAAAATGCAGAGTGTTTTCCACCACTCCCTCATCAAGATGATAGTCATGCATCATCTTGAGCAAAACAACATTTCATGGGACATATTCATATCAAATGAAATTTTCACTACCCCACCTGGTCAACATGATCAAAATATCCCCTCGTCATCTTATCCTCCCATATCTACTCCTCCATCTCAGCCTACTGCTCATACATCATCACCAAGTTAGTTTCATTCAACCAATTTTGATCCTTCTTCTTCAGCTTTCTATAACCCTTCATCATCATCACATCATGATTCTGAGTCATCAAGCAGTGAGGAGGACATTGAGGAAAATTGGGCTAATTTGACTGATGTTGAGCCATTTCCCAATTTTTATCAGAGTGGCTACAGGCATGTGCTTTCTTCACTTGGAGTGAAAGGGGCCATGCCTTGTTCATCAACAAAATTGGTGGACAAAGGCAAGGGAAAGGCTAAAGAGCCAATCATTGATGAACAGGAGGACAAACATGAAATAGAGCATGAATTTCAGCTGATTGACTTAGATGAGGAAGATGAGGACAAAATCACTAGTGCATCAATCAAAGGAAAGGAAGCAAAGATTAGTTAACTTCAAGCTAATGTTGAGAGAGAAAAATATGTGATTGAATTTCTTGAGCAAGAAAATCAGATGCTAAAAACTAAGAGAATCATCAATGAGGTAAAGACCATCAAAGCACAAAGAGAGGAAAAAAAGGCCAAGGCCTTGTTGGAAGAGACCTTGGAAATATTTGGTGAGATTGATGATGAGGAGGATTAGCCTCCAGGACAGAAACCAAATACTATAGGGATGAAGAGAGCTTTAGCTTGAGAAAGACAGGGAGAAGCTGAGATGGCAGAGCAGCTCACACCAAGTGAGCCACTTGCCCTAGAGATTAGTAAGGATAGAAAATCATGGCTTGAAAGAGCCAATATGCATTTGGAGAGGTTTCTAGAGAAGGCCAACAAGGACAATGACTTGTTGAGGGCGAGAGTCAAACTTCATGCACAGAAAGAGAGAATTGCATTGGCCAAGCTTAAAAGAGCTAATGCTAAGATTGAAATTTTGACTAAGAAATAGGAGAAACAGAGGTTAGATATACTTGCTGAGGTGTATCTTCATGCCTCAAGCACTTGATAAGCAAGTACCCTCATAAATTTTGGTGAATTTTGGCACACTTGGCACTTCAGTTCAATTTTGGTTTTTTGAGTCTTTTTGGCACACAAAAATTCTACCAGAGTTGCAGCGACCTGGATGTTGTGCTCTTTTTTGGGGCCTCCAATTTCCAAATGGCCACCACAATCATTTTTATAATGATGAATACATAAACCCTAGAAAGTTTCAGTAGATTTGGAGGAGAACTGGTTCCTCAAAAATGCAAAAAACTACCAACTTTTCATGTTTCTCCCTCCTTTTTGACATGGTCGCTACACGTTTAACAATCTTGGGAGATTGAATTTTTATAGGGAAAATGAGCACCATTTTGGAAACTGGAGGTAGATTTGGAAACTAGACTCAGATAGCTTTCCAATGAGCTATAATGGAGCTTATTTGGACACCGATAAGGCACTCCAAAGTTGCTTTCAAAAGAGGCCATTTTTTATGCTTGGACGCTGCGCATTTGACAAGAAAATGCATTTTTCACAGTCTTTAGCAAATTTGTAAGTTTCACTTCAGTTTTACTTTTACTTTGGAAAATGAATAAATTACTGATGTAAATGGTCATGATGAATGTAAATTTCATTTTTTTACTTTTATCTAAGGTAGATACATTAGGTGAGTCCTCTAGAGGTCAAATGAATTAGTTTCCTCTCTTTTAGAGGCAAATTGTTGGGTCTTCCTAGTCTTGAGTTTCTTGTTTGGCATTTGGTGTAACTGATTCCCATCTCATGGATTCGACTCCTTGAGGCTAGGGAGAGTGGTTTTGAGGTTTATATGATGTATTTTATCAGTCATTGTAATGTTTGGACTCAGTTGGATGTTTGGCCTTTGAAGAGACACACTTGTATATCAGTTATGAGCAGGAAAATTAATCAAATTTGCAGCTATTTTTATGGGATCCATGTGGTATGGTGTTTAGTTTCAGTTTCTCCTTGTGTGCTCATTTTTTAGAATGTTTTTTTTTTTATTTCATCCATCATATTATTTCTATTAAGTGCATGTTTTCAAGTTTGATGAACAGAATCCATAATTTCTATGCCCTGTTTTGGGTAAATATTCACAGTCTACAATTTATTCAGTTTAGAAAGAAACCATGATTTCACCATGCTCTTTCTAGCTCCTCACCTATCTCGATCATCCCACCATCGAAATCCTAAAGTGTTAAACCACTGTAGCTACCTTTCCCCATAGAACACCCTGCAAATTTTGACCTAATTTCCCTTGCCCTGACTGTTTTTCTCCTTCTGATCCAGCACAACTCTATACAATCAAAATAAAAACCTTAAGCTAATATACCTAGCCTAATATATTCTTTACTCAGTCATCTTTGTTGTGATATATACGGAGAGAAACATCTCCTTGCCTAGTAGGGCTAGCTACTTGGCTATGCGTGGTTTGTGGTTACCTCAGAATTTCCTTCTTCAGCCTGAGGTTCAATCTGAGTGATAAATTTTGGCGACTCCGCTGGGGACAAAAAATTGAGATCAGATCGGATGAACCCTATTAAGTGTTCATTTAAATTCTTAAACTTCTGGATGATAATCTTAGAGTTTATTCAAAGGCTGAATTGAAAATTTTGTAAAGTGAAAATTGGTTTTCGAAATTGCACATACTGGCTTCCCAAAGATACACTAGATCCAATCCCGATCTAAATCCTCCCACCATTGTTAGCGATCCTAGGGCATAGGAATAAAATCCAAATTGTTGTGGAGACATCTAGTTCAGCCAGAAATCAATCAGAGAAAATTTCCATTCCCAGAGCTAATCCATTCCCTATAAAGTTAAAAAACTTGCAAGATATTAAATTTTGATATCAATTTTTAACGAAACTTATTCTGGAGAAAATATTTGAGTTGGATTCAAGAAATAGTTGTTCATTCCTCCATTTCCTTTCACAGTCTTGCTGAATATCTATTTTCACATTCTCAGTCAAGGTCACAATCAGGGTCACAACTTTTACAAGTTCTTAAAGATCTGTAGAACTATTCTTCAAAAATAAATACTTGGGTGATAAACAGACCTCAGATCCCAGCTTCTTCTACCATCACTTCATCTATTATTCACACTACTAAATCAGTGATCAATCCTCCCTTGATTACATCAAGCATCCAAAGCCCTGTTATAAATCCTCCATCTCCAATCATCATGGCTGCAAGATATGGCCCCCTTGTTCTCCCTTAGAACCCTGGTGCTATGCCCCAATATTACCAAACCAAAATCCCTTTGTTTGACAATACTCAGCCAATGACAACCCAAAAGCACGTAGATAAGATGAATGACTTCTTTTATCTTCATGAAATTGATATCGAGGATGTGAAGATGAGGGGAAGTAAGAAAATGGTTCAGAGCTCTACTAGCATCCACTATTGACACTTTAGAAGTTTTTCATTAACAGTTTGTAGAAAGATGGGAAGAAAAGAAAAATACCCTTCAAATTTTGTCTGAATATGAGAACATCAAAAGAAATGTTGGTGAGACTGTGCAAGATTATTGTGTGAGATTTAATGCAGTGTACAATGCTCTTCCTGCACATATCAAACCACCGGAAGGTTTGGCTTTAGTCAAATTTCTAGATGGATTTGATACTGATATGGCATATCTGCTACGTGAATGTGATCATACAACTTTAGCAGATATGAAAAAGAATTTTGTAGGTGTGGAAGCGAATTTGCTAGCCAAAAGAGCAAGGATGAGATCTGAAAAGAGAGTGACCATCAAGGAGGAGACATCTACTTCTGATGCTAAAATGGATTCATTACTTCGAATTATGGAAAGAATGGTTGACCAATTGTCTATCTCAGATAAACCTGAACCACAGATCTCAAACCCAAATTTCAAAGGGTAGCAGCAACCTCAGTTTAGAATCAAGAAAAGAGAGAAGAAAGCACCCAACCAAACAGTACAACAACAACAAATTCGGACCTCGTTGCAACAGAATTATGTTCAAGGAGTGGAAGAGGAATAATATGAAGATCTGGTGGTTGAAACAAATCATTTCTTTATAGCAGATGGTTTGCCCATGTTTTTGATTGAAGATGAAGAGTATACTGAAAATTTGGTTACCCAAAAGATGAGGACTATATCTTGGCAAATGATGATGATTTGGCAACTGAATCTGATGATTACCTGCGTGGGTATATGATTTCTTTGAGTGCACAGTAGAAACAATATTCTTTAAGGAACATAGATGTACCTTTCAATCCTATTCAGAAAATAAAAGAGGTCTAGTCAAATAATGATCTTCCAAATAATTAGAGAAAGGGTAGTTGGAGCATCACGGATGTCGTTGCTTGATGGTTGTTCAGGTTATGATCAGATTTTGGTACATGCAGAAGACCAAGGTAAAACTGCTTTCACAACACTGTGGGGGACCTTCCAGTATGCCAAAATGCCATTTTGACTTAAGAATATAGGGGCTACTTTTCAGTGGGTGATGGATATAACCTTTGCTAATGAGAAAAATGTTTTCTTAGTGGTGTATTTAGATGATTTTGTAGTGTTATCTGGTTCTGTTGATCAACATATATATCATTTCAGAAATGTAGGGAGTTCAAAATTTCTTTGAATTTGAAAATGAGTCTTTTTTCCATGGAGGAAGGCAAAATTCTTGGTCACATAATTTCAAAAGATGGACTTTGCATTCATCCTTCCAGAGTAGAAGCAATTCAGCAAATATATTTTCAGCCTAATAAAAAGGAGATACAAGCTTTCAATGGTAAGATGAATTTCTTACGCAGATTTGTTCCTAATTTGGCTAAGCATTTGCATGAAATGACTAATATGTTGAAAAAGGACAGCAATGTAAAATGGACCACTGATGCTATGAATTCTTTCAACTTGGTAAAGCTTTCTTTAACTACAACCCTTGTTTTGGTTATTCTGTATTATACTAGTGATTTTATAATATTTTCATTTGCATCTGAACACACCTTGGCTACGGTTTTGATGTGAAAGAAGGATCAAGTTTAGCAGCCCATTTCTTTCTTCAATTGAGCCATTAGAGATGCTTCTCTTCAGTATAATATTATTTAGAAGCAAAATTTGGCCTTAATCAAAGCCATGAAGGATTTTTGAATCTACATTCTACATTCACCGGCTATAGCTTATGTTCCAAATGCAGCTATAAAAGAAGTTCTCACGCAAACCGATCTGGAAGGAAGGAGAGGTAAATGGATAGCAACAATTCTAGAGTGTGATCTTGAGATCAGGCCCACCAAGTTGATTAAGTGATATGGGTTATCCAAATTCATGGCTGAATCCAACTTGCATGCTCTAGACATAAACCTTATTGTAGCAATGTCAGATGATGACGAAGATGGCGCTCTAATATAGGTATCATAAATGTTTCTCACTTCACCATGGTATTCAGATATAGTGTATGTTCTTCAGCACTTATTTCCTCCTCCCAGACTGTCAAAAAGTAAGGGTAGGTCTTTAAAATTAAAATCTGCTAAATTTTGCATTCTAGGTAGTGCCCTTTATTGGAAAGATCCAGGAGGTGTTCTTTTAAATTGTCTGGTTGAAGATGAAGCTAAACAGGTAATGGATGACTTCCATAGGGGAGATTATGGAGGCCATTTTTTTTGGAAAACAACAGCTAATAAAGTATTGAGAGCAGGGTATTATTGGTCGACTCTATTTTCAGATTTGTACAAAACATTCACAAATTGTCACGAATGTCAAGTTTTTCAAGGAAAAAGGAAACTCCTTCCTCTTATGTTGAAGCCTATTGTTGTAAATGCTCCTTTTCAATAGTGGGGACTCAATTTTATTGGGAAAATTCATCCCACATAATCAACATAGCATAGATGGATTCTAACAGCCACCGACTACTTCACCAAGTGGATCGAGGCTATTCCTACAAGGCAAGCTATGGATACGGTAATTATTCAGTTTTTAAAATCCAATATTTTTTTCTCGTTTTGGTTGTCCTCACAAGATTATTACAAATAATGCAGCGACATTCAAGTAAAATAAGATGATTGAGTTTTTTCACAAGTATAATATTAGGTGGGGCCATTCAACCGCATATTATCCACAGTGCAATGGATTAGTTGAGTCCTCTAATAAATCCTTGGTTAATACCATTAAGAAAATGTTAGACGAGAACAAGAAAAATTGGTATAGGAAGCTTACCAATTCTTTATGGGCAGATCGAGCGAGCACCAAGAATTCTATATGTATGTCACCCTTTGAATTGGTTTATGGTACAGATACAGTGTTTCCTACATCACTTGCAGTCCCGGTTATGAGATTTTTGTAGGAAGCAAGTAGTGAGGAAGATGATATTCAACGTCGAATCAATCAAATGACTCACCTTCAGCAAACAAGGGAGGAAGTTTCTCAGACTACTTCTAAACTTCAGGAAAAAATCAAAAATATTTATGATAGGAAAACCAAGGCAGATAAGTTTTAGCTGGAAGATGTAGTGCTGCGATGGGATACAAGAAATTAAGTGAAAGAAAAGCATGGGAAGTTTGAAAAACTATGGAAATGACCCTACAAGATCTTAGCTTATCGAGGACCAAATGCTTATTTGCTGAATGAATGAATGGATGAGAATGTTCGGGAGGACTGGTCAATGATATGCTCTTGAAACATTACTATTTCTAACACAACTTCTGAAAGAATGTTGCATTTTCATTGTAAATACTAGTTTCTATTTTCTGCAAGGTTTGGAGCAGAAAATCATTTAGGCTTGGGCACGAAGTGAAGGCTATAAAGCTTGTTGATTTTTTGTTATTTTCAAAGTTTTTGATTCAGTTTTATAGTTTGCAGTATTTTAAATTGTTTGACCGTATTGGCCCAAAGGTTAGGCACTTGTTCTACGGTGTTCTTGACACCTACAATGAGCTCCCATCCCCATTAAGGCCAATGTTAGTGTCAGTATTTTCGTACTTCCACCAGGGATAAAAACACATTTTGCATGTGCATATTAGGTGTCCCACTCTAAAGAAATTTTCAATCATTTCATTAGGTCATGATATAAAATTGTTCCACTGGTGGCTGTCCTTGTCAATAAACTTCATTATCCCTCCTAGATTCACATAATTTATTCATTCTCATGTCTCCTTAAGCATAAAAAAACCTATGGAAATCCTCTTTTCACCAGGAAGTCTTTTAAATCAAATCTCATTCATGAAAGTCAGGTCTAAAGAAGTCCCATTAGGTCATTAGGTTTTTTATTTTTCAAGGTCACTCCTCCATTTAAGATGAGGTCAGCAAATATATGAGAGAGACTAAATAAGAAATTGTGTTTTCCTATGTAGAATATCATCATGATGTAATTATCATAATTTCAAAAGTTGTAATTTTTGAGTTTAATGATTTTTATATCAAAATGTCATTTTGATATAAGATTCAATATGTAATTATTTATATTTTTCCAAATGTAATTTTATGTTCTCATATGTAATAAATTCATCCCAAGCTGTCAAATGAAATCATTTCTGGCCTAAGTGGAGCAAAGAAAATCAAACTCCATGACTTGATCAAACTGCAAAACGCCAAAAAGTCAGAAAGATAAAAAGTATTAGTGCCAAAGTCCAAAGGGAAAAGTGAACATAGGAAAAGTGGGTAATTAAAATTGAAAATTCAAAACCACTAAGCTATAAATCCATTCAAACACCTCAAAGCAAGTCATTTCCTCCATTCATCCATCAGGAATTTCCAGCAAAGGAGAAATTTCAAGTTTTTCGAGCATTTTGAGTCAAATTTCAGGGTCGTTGTGCATTTTCCCTTAGGCGATGTACGTTTTCCCAAACACTGTGCATTTACCCTCAGGTGTTTTGTCTTTTCCCAACAACTACTGACCAAATAACATAGGTGCTGCACATTTACCCTTAGTCGCTACGCGTTTTCCCAGGCACTGCACATTCCTCCAGGATGTTGTGCGTTTGCTCAGACAGGGTTTCAAAGGATTTTACAACCTCTAGCAAGTTTTCATTTCCTCACAAATTTCTTAAAAGGGATTTAAATCAGAAAGTGAACCCTAAATCACCTCTCCTCTAAATATATTTGGTGTTTCATAAGAAATTTGATGTGCTTATTGCTATGAAACCCTAGTTTTCATTTCCTTCCCACTTTCATGCATCATATCCATATTCATGTCTTGAAACACATATCAGTCATAAACATTGTTAAATACTAGGGTTTTCATAGACCTATGTTTTCATTTACATTCACTCCCTCCATTTTCCTAAGCTATTCATTTCACCTCTCACTCCTTTCATCTCATTCCATTTACCATAGGGTTTTTAAGGCTTCAAATTCAAAATTTCTGAAGAGGAAGATAGAAGTGTCAGTGAGGAACAAACACCAAAGAAGAAATCATGTAAGAAAGGATGAAAATTCATCAGATATGAACCATCAACCACAAAAGAGATCATAGCTTCTCCCCTCACTGTGTCATGTTTTAAACATGTTGGTTTTTGTGAGTTTTGTGAGAAAGTGCAGCAGATCCGGTATCACCCTATTTTGACAAGGTTGTTCATTACCAATCTTCATGATAGGCAGGTCACTCTTGCTAGGGTTTCCTTTACCATGTCTACTAATGCCATTGCAACTGCTATAGGGATCCCCAATGTGGGAGAGAAATGGTTTAAACAAGGAAACCTTGATCATAGTTACTATGAACCATATCTTAAACCTAGATAAAAGGATGAAAAAAATACCATTTTCCCTTTCTCTCATCTTCTTGACTGATACATCCCTATGATGAAAATAATCATGAAATACTTCACTTGTGAGGGAAGGTTTTCTCAACTCTATTCATATCATATCCGACTCCTCATGCACTTCACTAGAGTCATAATGCTTCACAAACCCTATTATCTCTCCTGTGGCATGGACAAGATGGCATACATTGCACAAAATTGGGATTATAATCATCAAATGTAGAGTATTTTCCACCACTCCCTCATCAAGATGATAGTCATGCATCAGCTTGAGAAAAAGAACATTCCATGGGACATATTCATAGAAAATGAAATTTTCACTACCCCACCTAGTCAGCATGATCAAAATATCCCCTCACCATCTCATCCTCCCATATCCACTGCTCCATCTCAACCTATAGCTCATACATCATCACCAAGTTAGTTTCATTCACCCCATTTTGATCCTTCTTCTTCACCTTTTTATAACCCTTCATCATCATCACATCATGATTCTGAGTCATCAAGGAGTGAGGAGGACATTGAGGCAACTTGGGCTAATTTGATTGATGTTGAGCCATTTCCCAAGATTTATCAGAGAGGCTATAGGCATGTCTTTGCTTCACCTAGAGTGAAAGGGGAAATTCCTTCTTCATCAACAAAACAAGTGGGAAAAGGCTAAAGAGCCAATCATTGATGAACAGGAGGAAAAACATGAAACAGAGCATGAATATCAATTGATAGACCTATATGAGGAAGATGAGGAAAAAATAACTAGTGCAAAAATCGAAGGAAAAGAAAAAAATATTAGTGAACTTCAAGCTAATATTTAGAGAGAAAAATATGTGATTGACTTTCTTGAGCAAGAAAATCAACAGCTGAAAAATAAGTAAATCGTCAATGAGGTAAAGACCATCAAAGCACAAAGAGAGGAAGAAAAGGCCAAGGCCTTGTTGGAGGAGACCTTGGAAATATTTGGTGAGATTGATAATGAGGAGGATCAACCTCCAAGACAGAAACCAAAGACCATAGGGCTGAAGAGAGGTTTAGCTCAAGAAAGACAGAGAGAAGCTAAGTTGGCAGAGCAACTCACACCAAGTGAGTTGCTTTCCCTAGAGATTAGTAAGGATGGGGAATCATGGCTTGATAGAGCCAATCTAAATTTGGAGAGGTTTCTAGAGAAGGCCAATAAGGAAAATGACTTATTGAGGACAAGAGTCAAACTTCATGCACAGAAAGAGAGAATTGCATTGGCCAAGCTCAAAAGAGCTAATGCTAATATTGAAAGTTTGACTAAGAAAGAGGAGAAAGAGAGGTTAGATATACTTGTTGAGATGTCTCTTCATGCCTCAAGCACTGGATAATTAAGTACCCTCACAAATTTTGGTGAATTTTGGCACACTTGGCACCTTCAGTTCATTTTTGGTTTTTTGAGTCTTTTTGCACTACAAGGAAAAGGCCCTCTAGTGGATGTTTTTGAGGAACTCCTTATTAAAATACCCCATACATCCATTTCTAGTGGAGGTTACAAGAGGAGGTTGGCAGGAAGAGGGTTTTTCAGATGTTTTCCGCTCGGTGCACTTATCATTTAGCATCACACGGTGCTCCTTACAAGAGAAAGCACCGGTGCGCACAAAAAATTGGCACACCAGACACTGTGTGCTCCATACACAACCGCCCAGTGGGTCGTATTACTGTAGAGTACTGGTGCTTCACAACTCTTCCGCGTCGGTGCATCATAAAACACTGCGCCAAAACCGAAATCGCCTGATGCGGTATTAAGAAACCGCACCGATGCATCATAAAACAATGCGCCAAAATAGAAACTGACCGGTGCGTTTGTAAGAAACAACACCAATGAAACTATAAACCAGATACATCGGAAAAGGGTTAAAAAAAAATTACAACAAAAAAACTGGATTTTTCACTTTTTTCAGTGCTCCAGAGCTCTCAATTACCGGTGCACACAAAACATTGGCACACTGGACAATGTGCACTCCAAACACACCCGCTTGGTGCATCTTATTACTATAACACACCGGTTCTTCACAACTCTTTCGCACCGGTGCATCATAAAACAATGTGCCCAAATAGAAACTGCCTGGTGTGGTGTTAAGAAAATGCACCCGTGCATCATAAAACACCGCGCCAAAACATAAACAGACTGGTGCATTCATATGAAATAGCACCAGTGCACCTATAAAATTCACGCACCAGAACAGAGTTAAATAAAAAAACAATTACAGCCAAAAAACTGCATTTTTCACTTTTCTTCTCTCAATCACCAGTGCGCTCTACAAGAGAAAGCACCGGTCGCACAAAACATTGGCACACCAGACACCGTGCACTCCGTACACACCCACCCGGTGAATCCTATTACTATAAAGCACCGGTGCTTCATGACTATTCCACCCCGATGCATCATAAAACACCACGTCAAAATAAAAATAGCTCGGTGCAGTGTTAAGGAACCGCCCCGGTGCATCATAAAACAATGCGCCAAATCTGAAACCGTTCGATGCGGTCTTAAGAAACCGCATCGGTGTGCCTATAAAACCCCGCGCACCGGAACAGGGTTAAATAAAAAAAAATTACCACCAAAAAACCATATTTTTTACTTTTCTCAATGCTCTAGAGCTCTCAAGCACCGGTGCAATTTCTCCTTCTCTAAGCCGCCTTGACATCGGTGCTCCCATTGCACCCATTGTATGCACTGTTGCTGTGTAGTGGCCACCAATCTCCAGCTTGCATTTTACAAAATGGTGGGCAAATTTTCTTTTGCAAATTCTACAACCAATATGCCTCCTCGACGACGAAATGTACAGGTATTTTCTGGTTTTTCTGTAATTAATCTTTTTAGCAGATTAGAATTGGAAATAAACTTAAAATTAACCATTAAACAAGAATTTATTTTTTTGTTGTGCAGTGTGCATGAGTCGTTCGACTCGTACCAGTAAGCGGTGCTGCTTATAAAACTTACAAGGTGCACCGCAACTGGTGCTAATGGTATCAACACTGTCTCTAGGGTGGTACCGAAAGGCACCCCGCATTATTTTAAAATTTTAAAAAAAGTGTGGTACAGTCATTTAGCTAGTAGCACCATTTACCATGGGAATAGCAACGCGGTGCATTGACAAAAATATCTGCCACAGTGTCTATCAGCGCACCACATTCGGCATTTCGACAAGGTCAATGGTGCGGCCGAGTAAAAGACCGCACCATTGACTATGTAATTTTTCGGGAAGTCAGTGCGCTAACATTACTATACACGTCAGCATGTATATTTTAGTTAGCGCACCACTCTTCTCACATCATATATAGTCAATGGTTCTTGAAAAAATTTCAGGTGCATCGCATACGGTGCGTTTTATGTCATTTGGGGCACCACCTCCTGTGCTCTATAAACAAAAGCTGCACCGGAACCGATGCATGACTATTTTTGTGGCGCACCGACTGGTCTGTTTTTCTTTTTCCAAAAAAAATTACATATGCATATTCCTAAATACTTATCTAATTTAATAAAAAAAAATATTTAATATGGCAATGATTCAGAGAGAAGAGGAGGAACAAAAACAACAATAGTTGGAGCAGTATGACATGCTTCGCCAGTGGGAGGCATGAAAGAGGGAGAGGGATGTGTACCCTTGCCCTATTACAGCAGATACCCAAGGGCTCCTAAGGAAGGTAGGCCTCCTCAAGTTCTATGAGGAGGATACTTCCCTAAAGGCCCATCGTGTGTTTTTGAGACATCTTATCCGCAGGTGGAATGCCCACCAACAGGCTTTCCAGGTTGGTCTTGACTAGTGGTACATACACACTGAGGAGGATATTTATTTCATTACAGGGCTATTGAGGAGAGGGATGGATTTTCCCTCATTCCCAGAGGTTCCAACTGATTGTGTAGTAGGGAGTCAATTAGTTTACTCCCAGAGATACATTGAAGCAGATGTATTGTCTCCTTCATAGTTTCAGGTCCCTAGAGATCAAATATGTATTGGTGCATTTGGTAGACATGATGTGCAGTGCCTCTCACTTCTCATTTCGACCATTTCACACAGATGGGCAACACATTAGTTTCCCACTTCTATATTATGTTGATTCTTTAGTATAGGAGCCAAAACTTGTCAGGTGGTCTGCCATTTTTTTGCGGCAATTTTTACGGCCTTAGATAGATGTCGTGCTCATGGACAAGAGAGGGTCAACTTCCCTTTTTCTTCAGAGCTTTTTTTATTATTTTTTGATAGGTTTCCAGAGATGAGGCCTGCTTTTGTTCGGCAACCTCATAGGCTGATATTGGAGGCTCGGATGCACATGTGGGGGCAGATGATGCCCAAGAGGGGAGAGACTATGTTTCCAGCCAAGATATCGCATGATGCACTGGACTTACTAACCAATGTTGACGAGCTGCATCCCTTCATTATGGTACCCTTTCCTTATGCTGGATTGGATTGGCAAGGGTGTGCCAACATCCTCTTCACAAATGATGAGTTGCCAGATGAGTATTATTGTTTTATTTATATTTATTCTAACATGTTCTTTAAATTGTTTTTATTAAACTGTGTAATGAAATTGTCTAATTATTATTGTGTACTTGTATATATTTTGCAGACATTGGTTCTTTTGATGGCGAGGAGATTCCGGAACCACCACATGATCCATGTGTGGATCTTGATGATGATCAAGA
This sequence comes from Pinus albicaulis, assembly GCA_034641835.2. Taxonomy (NCBI): domain Eukaryota; kingdom Viridiplantae; phylum Streptophyta; class Pinopsida; order Pinales; family Pinaceae; genus Pinus; species Pinus albicaulis. The sequence goes on along the minus strand of JAXQQM020068732.1, from coordinate 14,774 downwards.
CATGGCAGATGCCGAGGATCATGATCAGGAGGCCGGTGCAGAGAGACATGCTCCTGCTGATGCAGCGGTACCGCATTTTGCTAGGCATGGTCGACCTGATACTAGATACAGGATGGAGTTGGGCGGCCAACTCAATGCATTGACTATTGAGGCGGGCATCAGGAACGCTCATTACAAAGACATACAAGCCGATTATAGGCTATTACAGATGTGGATAGGCATGCCGCGTGACATGTACAGCCTGAAAGGCATGTTGTAGGAGCTACAAAAACTGTTACACGACTGAGGAGGACTGTTGCACGTTATAGGCGTGGTCGTGCTGTAGCACGTGATGGACAGTCTGCGAGCAGCAACTCATCATCTCATGATCGTTCACCTTGTGCCATGCCTGATGAGCATAGGCTCCACTAGCATCTAGCAGTCATCATGGAGATGAGGTTGGACCATCGGCCACGTCTAGTCAGCAGCCTGCAGCATCCATCAATACTAGTCATGATTATGAGTAGGTTGGATCATTGACCATCAAGGCTGCACCATTGACTGAGTAGGCCTCCACTAGTACTACTTATATTGATTTTGTACTACCACCAGCTGATCCATTCATCAGTACTAGTCATGATCATGAGCAGGCTCAACCATCGACCGTCAAGGCTGCACCATTGACTGAGCAAGCCTCCACTAGTACTGCTATTGATGTTGTACTACCACGATCTGATCCATGACATTTATATTACAGTTGTATATTTTTAACGTTATTTAGTTATATATATATGGTTCATGTATTTTATGTTCATGTTGCAGTTGTACTTAATTTACATGTTGGTGATCCTCATGATGTGTATATTATTAGGTCATGTTAGATATGCTCATTTAATGTTTAGCTTGTAGATAGATGTGTATGTGATAGCATGAGTTACTTGACATGAGATGTATATTTGATGTTTGTGTTGTGATGATGTTAATATATAATGTTAATTTGATGTTTGAATGTGTTTTTTAGTTGAATATGATGTTTGTACAATGGTTATCATGATCGTGATGTTTATTAATTAATTTAATATTAAATGACCATGTTATTTATTAAATATTATGTCGTGATTGTAATTTAAATTTAAATTTTAATTGTATGTAAAATTGCAAAATTGTATTTGTAATTGTAATTGTAATTGTATGTAAAATATTTAATGTAAAATTTTACTTGTATTTGTAATATTTAATTTATTGTGAAATTATTGTAATTGTAATTTCAATTGTAATTGTATATATGACAAATTGTAAAATTGTAATTGTAATTGTAATTGTATGTAAAATTCTAAAATTGTAATTGTATTTGTAATTGTATGTAAAATATTTGTAAAATTGTAATTGTAATTGTAAATGTAATTCTAATTCTAATTCTAAATGTATGTAAAATTTTAATTGTATTACTGTGAAATGATTGTAATTGTAAATGTAATTGTATGTAAAATTAAAATTGTAATTGTAATTCTACTCGTAATGTATGTAAAATTGTAATTCTAATTCTAATTCTAATTCTAATTGTATGTAAAATATTTGTAAAACTTTAATTGTATTAATGTGAAATGATTTTATTAAAATATTTAAATTTGTAAATTTGTAAATAATTGTAAAATAATAATTCTAGAATAATATGAATTTTTGTAACATAATAAAGTTTAGAAAATAATGCAAATAAATTAATGTACTTTAGAATTATCATTATCGTATTATGATCCTACATACAAAGAAAAAGAACATTATATAGTTTGGTGCGCTTATCATCATAACACACATCGGTGCGTCTTATTACTCAGACACACCAGTGCTTCACAACTCTTCCGTAAAGTGTAATTGTAATTGTAAATGTGATTCTAATTCTAATTCTATTTGTATGTAAAATTTTTGTAAAATTCAAAATTTTTAATTGTAAATGTAATTGTATGTAAAATTAAAATTGTAATAAGGTAATTCTAATCGTAATTGTATGTGAAATTGTAAAATTGTAATTGTAATTGTATGTAAAATGTTTCTAAAATTTTAATTGAATTAATGTGAAAATTATAATTATATTAATGTGAAATGATCTTATTAACATATTTAAATTTGTAAATTTGTAAATAATTGTAAAATAATAAATCTAGAATAATATGAATTTTTGTAACATAATAAAGTTTAGAAAACAATGCAAATAAATTCATGTACTTTAGAACTATCATTATTTTATTATGATCTTACATTCTAAAAAAAAAAATTATACAGTCTGGTGCGCTTATCATCATAACACACATGGGTGATTCACAACTCTTCCGCACCGATGCGTCAAAAAACACCACGCCAAACAAAAACCTCGATCTTAAAAACCGCCCCAGTGTGCCTATAAAACAGCACACACCGAAATAGGGCTATTCTGCAAAGTGCAGTATTGGAGCAGCGGAGTGTTCAAATTGTGGACAAGAAATTTTCTGAGGAGATGAGGATTTGAAAAGGCGAGAGTTCGAATTTCAGCTAAGAACTTTATAGCAAAGAAAATGAGTGATTCAAATAGAAAGATAGACAAAGACACTTATAGGGAAGTAGACGGCTACATAGCTCGATGGAGTACAAAAGGAGAAAAGGAGTACAAGTTGAGACCAACAAAGAGAATTCGGTTGAGGCCGACGATAAGGTTAAGAGGTCCCATGATGGAGAAATAGAGAGCAGAGTTGATGGCAGAGAAAGATCAATCGAGGCAGTTGATAAATCCAAGAGGCACCATGAAGGGAAGGATTCGCATTCCCTTAAGGAGAGCTGAGAAAGATCAATTGACATTGTTGATTGGGCTGGTAGGTCCCATGAAGGGAAAGACTCTCCAGAATGCGTTTAAAAGCAGCTTGGAGTATTGTCCGAGCTTTGGTTGGCTTACATAAACTTTTACCGGTAAAGTTGACGTCGCATAAAATCACATATTCGGCTTTCAATTGAACCTAAATGGCATCTCTAACTTGTCTAAGCTTTGGTCCTATGGATGAAACTAGTAAAAATTTTGCATGTATTATAAATGGAAATCGAGTGACCATTTTTGTGGGAAGAAAAGCATAGATACCTGCAGCTACTATATTTCCACCTACAAATCGGTTTCCGATTGGAAAATTTAATGTAATAGCCTACTTTGCAATTTCTTTCCTCTGCACAACCCTATACTCATTTTCTATGGGAAACCATTGCCTCCACATGTAATAACTGCATCGTCTAGTCGAAAATCAGTCTTCTTCTGCTAACAAATTTAGAATGAAGGACTTGTTGTCATTGCTCCCTGAACATTACCCTTCTGCAGATTATATGTACTAATTTTTGCAGGCCATTCGTCTATCTGCAGATTATATTGTAAAACATATTGGTTGCAAATAGTTAAGTGCCAATTATAACAAGTTCATATGCCACAATTTCCCACTTAGGCCCTGTATTATTGCATCTTCACATGCCCCACATTTCATTCTCTCCACATAATTAGTGGGGACCTCCTGCAATAAACAAAATGCATTGGTAGAATATTTATTTCCATCAAGAATTTATCCAATTCTAATTCTCAATTTAATTCTAATTCTAATTCTCAATTTCTATGGTTGGAGTTCACTAAATTTTGGTGCACACACCTAAAAATAATTTTGATGCCTTAATCGCAAATCGGTGCTACTGTACATATAACCACACTGGTGTCGGTGTTACAAAAAGACACACCAGTACGGTGCTATTAAGTGACGCACTGGTGACGAATAAACGCAAATAAAAAAAGTGCAACTCTATTTTCTTTAAGTGAAAAGAAAAGCGGAAAATTGAAAAATGTGTGGCAAAATATTTTCGAAAATCTAATTTCATAAAATAATTCTTTAAATACTAAACACTTTTCATTATTTCACTATTTTTGCTAAAATTTTCAACTAGATATTTGCAGGAAACATACCTGGAGCAAGAGAACATGAGGGCATGGTGGAGCGGCGAAATACGTTCGAACAAAAGTATTCAGACAATCAAAAACCAAACCTCTGGTGATTCAAACCCTGTAACGTAGAATTTCAAACCATTTTGTGATTAAATTTGATTATTTTTTTACTTTTTCTGCAGTTTTTTTACTTTTTCTGCAGTTTTATCCATTTTCACCCTAAACCCTTCATTTTTTTTGTTTTTTCCCTTTCTTCTCCCTATTTATGTGATTTCAGAATTAGGGCTTTTCATTTTATATTGACATCCAACCCACGGGACAACCTGCATAGTCGGATCCCAATCCATTTGGCCATTGCGCTAATTTTTGGAAAAAATGGATTTTTTTTATTAGTGTGCCCTGCATAACCTAGCCCATTGGTGCGCTATATTATAAACCGCACCGGGCAAGCACTATGTAATAAAAAATTTGAAAATAATTTTTTTAAATCAGTGCACCATATCTGAAATAGGGCACCGATGCTCCATGTTACGAGGATAGCATTGTACGGTCTATTACACTATTTGTGTGGTACGTTTATAATACCCCATGCACCGTACGGTCTATTATACTATTTTGCAGTGTGTTTTTAATACCCCCACACACCCGGCGGTGATGCGTACATCATGAAAGGTGCACCAATGTCTTGAGATTTATTTTTTACCTCAAAAGTTGATAATTTATTTATAAATATATTAATGAATAATATGGTACAGGTTTTAGATTGATAAAGAAATGACTAACAAGAGATCAAGAAAAAAAATACTGATAACACATCAAGAAAAACAAAAAAGGCAAGTTCTTTGTTAATTCTTTATAAAAAATATTATTTTTGAACTATACGTAAGTTTAACTAATATGTATTGTTTACTATGTATCATACAGAGCCACAAAATGATGAAACACGATAAGGTTATTTTTGATCTAGTACCAGAAGAGCGTAAAAGCTTGATGGAAAAATTGCAAAAGGATGAATAAGGTGAATGAAAAAATACTATCGATCCAATATGAGTTTTTTTTTTAATTATCATTAATAATATACTTAAAAGTTTTAGATAACATGTGTCAACCAATCTATTAATTACAATCTGTTTAATGTTCTACAGGGACCAACAACTAAGAAAATGAATGTTGTTCTAAGAAAAGAAAAAAAATAGAACATGCAAATGAAAATGAATTTCTCCTTAGCTCATCTGGAGTGGTGCTGGAAGTTAATGAAAAGGGGAAAAACTTTTACAAAAGTTTGAGGGATCTAGTGGAATGAATGTATAGACGTTCTTTCCACTTACAATACAAAAATCAATCCAATGATTCCAAGAGCCAAATTTTATTTAAACTAGAGAAAGAGTTTCCAGAGAATTGGTCAATGAGACATGTCAGACTTTTAATAGCAAAAACGTACAACAACAAAAAAGAATGAATGAAAAAGTAATATTCCTTTAAATGATTGTCTAGAATAATTTATAAATATCATTTTTGTTATATTTACTTTTCATATATCAATATAAAAATTAAATATTTTATTTTCATGTTACATTTTGAGGAAGATTATAAAAATCTCAAAATATGAACGAGATGATATCAAAAATATGCCAGTAGGAATGTCCAAAAAGGTGTACAAGGATATAGTCAAAGAAATGGACAATATCGCATCACAGGAGGAGCAATCTCAATAACAATGTGCTTCAAATGTAATATGTAATCATTGAATTTTTCAAGCATTAGGTACAATAAATAAACAATTTAGCATTAAATATTAATTTTCAAGAATTTTCTTGCAGAAAATAAAAGAAAATGGAACCCATTCACCACATAAAACAGGACGACAAGGAAGAAAAGGGTTGATATCTAAGTTTGTGAGTAATTGTTACTTCCTTATAACAACTTAACTAGATTTCATTTTTGTATTTTTTAAGTTGTTTTACAAAAATCATCATTGAATGTCTTCAAACAGGTGCTAACATACAAAGAAGAACCATCAGAAGAATTGATTGAAATTGGGTTAAATCTGGGTTGTGAGTATATGCTGGCATATCATAAATTAATTTCGGAATTTGTAAGCCACATCTATCGATCTTGTTTTACTTAGCTCCGTCTATAATTAATAGAACAAAAACATCTTTTATATTAAATATATGATTTGTTATGGGGTATAAAACTTGTAGGAAACAAAGTATGGAACTACGCAAACAGATGAAATTTTGAAAGGTGGCATGGTACATGGTTTTGAAAGAATGTGTATAGTTTATGAGTCAATTATTGCTATGGTACATCATTTTTGTTTTTGATTTACATTGATGTATATTTTTTAATATTGAAATTTTCATTATTCTCACCAATGTATATACACTGATTTCAGTTTATTTTTATGTTTGTAGATGGAAGGTGAAGAAGAAGAAAACAACCAACACCGTGAACAAAACATTCTTTAAAATAACCCAATTCATGGAAGTAGCTCTAGCAGTGACAGCAGTTCAAGCGAAGAATGATGATCACTATGTTTGGATATCAAAGCAAGGCATTGTATTTTTTGAAATATGTCTGTGAAATTATACATTTTGTTTAATGTAATGGACATAGTGTCGCAATTGAAAGACAAAGGGATACCAATAACTGTCTCATTTTGTATGATAAAGACTGTCTTATTCATATATATATGTGTGTGTGTGTGTTTTAATTTATTCTACTGCGTTCTCCATTTTTTCTATTGTGTTCTCCATTGTCATTCTCAAATGCACTAATAAAAATTTAATTCATATGAATATTTTTATAAGATATATATGTGTCAAATTTTGATGAATAATGAATTTAAACAATCACAATAATTTCATTGTCACAATTCGATGTTTCTAAAAAATAAAAATGAAAACCGGTGCGTGTCAGTAACTGTACACCAATGCATTTGTATTATGAAGCGCGTCGGTGCGTTTCTATGACCTATTGGCACCTAACAAGTACCAGAACCAATTAAAAATATTGATGCATTTGTGCGGTACGACGCACCAGTGCTTCTATGTTTCTATATGCACTTGTGGCATTGTACGATCTATGGGTACCGCACGAATACCGATACAAATTATAAATCTCGGCGTCTTTGTGTGATACTACGCACCGGGTCATTTATGTGTCTATAAGCACCAGTGCATTTGTACGACCTATGGGAACTGCAAGAATACCGATACCAATTATAAATCTTGATGCCTTTCTCTGATACTCCGCACTGGTGCATTTCTATAATTCTACGCACTGGTGCGTTGATACGACCTATGGGCACCGCACAAATCCCAAGACCAATTAGAATGGCCACGTGCATTGTATCACCAACACTACGCCCGGTGTAGTTTTATACCTTAGCGGCCCAGTGCATTCTCCGTCGGCCGCCCCGGGGCACCTTCTACATGTACTCATCGGTGCGTTAAAGCCAGAGTAGCGCACCGATGAAAAAAACATCTCTAATACCCTTCGGCCGCCCATTTTTTTTTAGTTGTGTTGAATTTCTATTAAAATCTCCACCAAAACCTCTGTAACCATAAACATATGTTGTAGCAAATATTTTTTTGATATTTTTGGCCAATTTTATAACACTAAAAACCTCCTTTATAACCTCCACTAGAGGGTCTTTTCCTTGTAGTTTTGGCACGCAGAAATTCTGCCAAAGGTGCACTAACCTGGAGGCTGCGCTCTTTTTAGGGGGCCTCCAATTGAAAAATGGCCACCACCATCATGTTCATAATGATGAAGACATCAACCCTAGCAAGTTTCATAAGATTTGGAGGACAACTGGTCCCTTAAAAATGCAAAAAACAACCAAATTTTCATGTTTCTCCCTCCTTTTTGACCTAGACGTTGTATGTTTACCAGTCTTGGGAGATGGAATTTTTGACAGGGAAAATGAGAACCATTTTGGAAACTAGATTCAGAGATATTTCAAATGAGATATCATGGATCTTATGTGGACAGCGGGAAGGTACTCAAAAGCTGCTTGAAAAAGAGATCATTTTTTATGCCTAGACGCTGCGCTTTTGACAAGAAAATACATTTTTCACAGTCTTCAGCAAATTTTGAAGTTTCACTCCAGTTTTACATTTAATTTGGAAAATGAAGAAACTACTGATGTAAATGGTCATGATGAATGTAAATTTCATGTTTTGAATTTTATCTTAGATAGATACATTAGGTGAGTCCTCTAGAGGTCAAATGAATCAGTTTCCTCCCTTTTAGAGGCAAATTTTTGGGTCTTCCTAGTCTTCAGTTTCTTGTTTGGTGATGTAGGAGCATTAGCCGGGAAAATACCTTGTATTTTATTTAAACTAGGGGTCTCATGTTCTTGAGAAATTATTAATTTTATGTGAATATTAGTGAGATTTTCGAGTGATTAAATTATATTTTAAATTAATTATTGTGAGGATTTGTAAATGCTCCCAAAATAATTTGGAGAACATGAGAGAATTAGACTTGAGATATCTAAGAATTAATAATAAAGCCTAAGATAGATTTAGTTTCAAGATTTTAGGGATAAATCTAGATTGTAGGATTTGTTGAGATAATTAAGGGCTTGTTGAGTGATTAAGGGGATTTGAACCTAAATTGGTTCAATTCAATTTGTATAAATTTATGAGCCTCAAAGGAAAATGAGAGGAGGAAAATAGAGGAGTAAAATAGAGAAAAATAGATAGTGAGGTTTGGACAGCAAGTTTGCAAGCCTGCGGGCTTTTGTAAAAGGGCCATTGATTTGAATATCTGGCCATGAACAGAAATTTCTTTGTAAATGTTTGTTTTTATATACATATGGGGATTTTGACTTTTGATCCTTATGAGTGTTGTTGAATTTGATTTGTGAATATTTCTGATTTAATAAGCATATAAGAAGAGAATTGATTTTTTTTAATTAACATCGATTCATGCTTTGGAGTGAATTAAATCTGCATTTGTGAAGAAAACACAGATCGATCATCCCGGAGGAGGACTAGATTGAATATCAACCAAGTTGGGATTGATATGTCGGCTTGGGAAGTCGATTTCAAGGTTGGCGCAGTTCAATTGAAACGCAAAGGAAATTATTTAAAGATCGACGCAGAGGAAGAGCGTTGAGTTGTATCATACATGAGGAGCTACAGCGTTAAAGGAAGAATGTTAATGGAATCGATTTATTATAGTTGCAGTTGAGGTGGTTTGAGTTCTGTCTATTTGAATCGATAGAACAGTAATCGATCAATACCAGAGGCACGTAAGGAAGGATTGAAGCGGAATTGGTATTGGCACATTGGCTTGGACAGCGATGTGAGTTCGACTTATTAAGAGCACATACCGTGGAAGAGCGTTTTGAAGGATCGAAAAGGCGGTTGAATGTGTTTGAAAGACTTCAACAGCATTGAATATTGGGTGGTATACAATCGAATGGAATTCGATTGGACAGGTTTGAAATTGTATAGTCTGTCTAACAAATTCTGTTTGTAAATGCCAGATCGAATTGTGAACCGAATCCCATGTTTTGTAATGAAATTGATGGGGGATCGATCTCTACTGTCTTAGCGCTGGAAAATTTGTATGAATCGAATGTTGGGCATTTAAGACTGTGTATAGAAATTGAAATTCCATAGTAATTGCAGAGGTGCGAATTGAGGGCGCTGAGAATCATCTGATCAGGAATTACCTTTGCATAAGTAAAATTCGATGCAGCGTTCGGGTTTTAAGGGTGGAATCCTGAAGTGAACAAACGTTGAGGTCCTGCGTTATTGGTTGGATGAGAGGTAAGTTAATTTTCCTGGGCCAGATTGTTGTTATTTGAATTCTGGTTGAATACAAATTGGGAGCGCTGGCATTAAAACAATGATGTTGCTAAAACACAATCTTCAGCATAGAGAGTAATTCGTTTTTTTTGTTAATGTTGCTGAAACACAATCTTCAGCATAGAGAACAAGTTCGAATCTTATTTATATTGTGATGAATAAAACCGAGATGTAGTGGTATTACTTTGCCAATGGGCGCATTTCTTTTATTGAATTTGGATTTTAAATTCTGGTATAAAAAGCCATGGGTGAGTGTGTTGGTTTTGCTCGCAAACATCAAACTTAGAAGTTTAAAGGGCGCATGTGTATTAGAGTTGGAACCTCGAAATTTAACCCAAATCCATATGGTAAAAAGATAGTGGCCATCCTATTAAGTTGAAGAGAAACATTTACATAAATTAATGTTAGTAAAGAGTCATATAGTGAGAGTATGATTGGGTTCTAAATGCCATTTGAGGTGTGGGGTTAAATGCATGGAAAATTGATTATTGAGTTTATGGTTTTTGAACCATATGTTAAGGAGGAGCTTCCGCAATGTTAGTGTATGTAATTGCCCGGAATTGAAGTTTTATTTGGGCAGTTGTTAAAGATGCATTTTTATATGCACGAGAAGGGGAGAGATTCTGGGTTATGCAGGGTAGCCTGCATCATTTTGGTATTAGAGCTGGAATAGCTCTATGTGAGGATTAAAGTTTTTTTAAGTTGAATTAATTGCATGTGATGAATGAATATCAGATTTTGAAACTAATGAAGATTGCAGCACAGAGATGCAAGTGCAGTTGAAGAAGTGAAGCAAGATCAACAGGATCTTGAAGGTGAGTTGTCAAATGATATTTGACTCTGGTTTGAAAGTTGTTTGCAGAGAGTTCAGGTTGCAAGCAGGTTGAATAAGTCTCAGCAGAAAGAAGAAAATCATAGCTGGAGTCCAGTAAAGGATTCTAAGAGAGTGGCAAAACCTGAAGATTCAATAGAGGTTTAATAAAGTTGCATATGAGTGAAGCCTGAAGGAGCAGAAGAGAAATTCTTGAAAGGTTCCAGCAGAGGACCAGTGATTACCAAAAGACCAGATTCGGAGGAAAGGATTGGTGAGGTAAGTGGCAGTAGGAGAGCTTGCTGTTGTAGAGGCTTGGTGCAACTCATGGGTGAGGAACTCATGGCGAGGACGATGACTACTAAAATTCATAAAGGAGAGAGAAGAGGTTCAGAGAGAGGCCACAGTAGAAGGAGGGAGAAAGATGCCAAGGCAAATGGCATATTGAAATGGTTGACTGATGAAGAGTATGAGAAAGAGTTAGCTGAGATCAGGGAACAGTTTGATAAACTGAAGATGAGGATAGAGGAAATCCATAGAGTGGGTTGGTTCATGAGGAATAGAGTGAAGTGGCAGAGGCTAAAACAGAAAAGAGATCAACAGATAAACATGCAGTTAACAGAAGAGCTGAGGGAGCTCGAGCAGATGATGGATGTACAGTTGGGGTGTACACAACTCAGAGTAGCTGAGTTGAAAGTGGAGGTTTCCATTGATGAAACAGAAGAGGAGATCATTTATGATTTCTTGAACTATTGGGTAAATCCAAATCAGCTGGATAATATAAAAACTTGCATTTTTATAGCTGACAATTGTGATTTGATTACAGGTTTTACTAAGGAGGATGCGCAATCTTGTGAAGCTGTCACGAGTATGGAAAAGAATTTTTCAGGAGATATATACTTTGAGGAAGAAGGTAGTGATGTGTTTGTACTTGAAGCTGTTACAATACAAGAGGAAGTTCTTTTGAACGAAGAAGAGGATCAGCTTGAAGAGCTGGTATATAAACCAACAGTTGACACTGTTGAACTTTGTGATTTTCAAACTGAAAGTTTGTGTGTGAATGTAGGGATGATACATGATGATGTTATGCTTCAGCAATGCCAAAGAGAAATTGTGTTGCTGGAATATTTGTTGAAGAATTCGGAGTATGACAGGGAGATTGCAGTAGAAGGCAGAGTTCAGTACAGGGAACAAGAGAAGAAATACATAATGGAGATAGATGGTGTGAGAGAAAGACTAGTTGATAGTCTTGGGAATTATACAGAGAATTATTTGAAAAGTTTGGATCAGCATACTGATGTGCTGACAGAGATGGAAAATTCAGAACAACATACTGAGGTGCTGGCAGAAGGAAGTAAGGCACTGAGGCCTTATGATTTTTGTTTTAACAAGTGTTTTGTGAATACAGGTGTTATTGCAGGTGCTGAAGAACATTTGACTCAGTTGAGCAGTCAAATGAAGAAGAAAGGCGAGAATTCTGTGGAAATTTCAAATCCATGGGATGAAGAAGTTATGTTGCTGGAAATGATGCTGAATGATCGAGATTTAGTGCAGGAAGAATCTCAATTTCAGAATTGGGAATTGCAGATGCAGAGAGATGAAGATAGCAGAAAGGAGTAAACAATGTACCAGTCTAGTAAGTTGTTGATAGGAGAAAGCAGAGAAGAAGTTTTTTGTTTCAGAAAACAAGAGGGCATGGATGATTGGGCGGCGGTTAGAACGGAAACAAACATAGAAGTAAGAACTGAACAAGTAAGAACTGAGCAAGTAAGAGCTCAGCAGGCAGCAAGGAATCAGCAATCTGAAGATTTATTGGACAGAGAAATTGAACTAATCAGAAGAATCATGTTGAAAGTGTCTCAGAGGAAGACATCAGCAAGGAAGAGAAGCAGTAGCAGCAAAATGAAGACAGAGACAGACTGTGAAAGTACAGAGAGCGGAGCAAGGCAACATAAGATATGGAGACCTGGAGAAAAGCAGCAAATAGAAGATATAGATGATGAGTTACAGAACAAAGTGTGGGATCCAGGCGGACAAAGACTTAAACGCATGATCAGGAGATCATGATCATTTTCAACCTTGGGAGTTTGATGCAGGAGCATTAGCCAGGAAAATACCTTGTATTTTATTTAAACTATGGGTCTCATGTTCTTGAGAAATTATTAATTTTATGTGAATATTAGTGAGATTTTTGAGTGATTAATTTATATTTTAAATTAATTATTGTGAGGATTTTTAAATGTTCCCAAAATAATTTTGAGAACATGAGAGAATTAGACTTGAGATATCTAAGAATTAATAATAAAGCCTAAGATAGATTTAGTTTCAAGATTTTAGGGATAAATCTAGATTGTAGGATTTTTTGAGATAATTAAGGGCTTGTTGAGTGATTAAGGGGATTTGAACCTAAATTGGTTCAATTCAATTTGTATAAATTTATGAGCCTCAAAGGAAAATGAGAGGAGGAAAATAGAGGAGGAAAATAGAGAAAAATAGATAGTGAGGTTTGGACAGCAAGTTTGCAAGCCTGCGGGCTTTTGTAAAAGGGCCATTGATTTGAATATCTGGCCATGAACAGAAAGTTCTTTGTAAATGTTTTTTTTTATATACATATGGGGATTTTGAATTTTGAGCCTTATGAGTGTTGTTGAACTTGATTTCTGAATATGTCTGATTTAATAAGCATATAAGAAGAGAATTGATTTTTTTTAATTAACATCGATTCATGCTTTGGAGTGAATTAAATCTGCATTTGTGAAGAAAACGCAGATCGGTCATCCTGAAGGAGGACTGGATCGAATATCAATCAAGTTGGGATTGATATGTCAGCTTGGGAAGTCGATTTCAAGGTTGGCGCAGTTCAATTGAAACGCAAAGGAACTTATTTAAAGATCGACGCAGAGGAAGAGCATTGAATTGTAGCATACATGAGGAGCTACAGCGTTAAAGGAAGAATGTTAATGGAATCTATTTATTATAGTTGCAGTTGAGGTGGTTTGAGTTCTGTCTATTTGAATCGATAGAACAGTAATCGATCAATACCGGAGGCGCGTAAGGAAGGATTGAAGCGGAATTGGTATTGGCACATTGGCTTGGACAGCGATGTGAGTTTGACTTATTAAGAGGACATACCGTGGAAGAGCGTTTTGAAGGATCAAAAAGGTGGTTGAATGTGTTTGAAAGACTTCAACAGCGTTGAAGATTGGGTGGTATACAATCCAATGGAATTCGATTGGATAGGTTTGAAATTGTATACTCTGTCTAACAAATTTTGTTTGTAAATGCCAGATCGAATTGTGAACCGAATCCCATGTTTTGTAATGAAATTGATGGGGGATCGATCTATATTGTCTTAGCACTGGAAAATTTGTATAAATTGAACGTTGGGCATTTAAGACTGTGTATAGAAATTGCAATTCCACATTAATTGCAGAGGTGCGAATTGAGGGCACTGAGAATCATCTGATCAGGAATTACCTTTGCAGAAGTAAAATTCGATGTAGCGTTCGGGTTTTAAGGGTGGAATCCTGAAGTGAACAAACGTTGAGGTCCTGCATTATTGGTTGGATGAGAGGTAAGTTAATTTGCCTGGGCCAGATTGTTGTTATTTGAATTCTGGTTGAATACAAATTGGGAGCGCTGGCATTAAAACAATGATGTTGTTGAAACACAATCTTTAGCATAGAGAGTAATTCGTTTTGTTTGTTAATGTTGTTGAAACACAATCTTCAGCATAGAGAACAAGTTCGAATCTTATTTATATTGTGATGAATAAAACCGAGATGCAGTGGTATTACTTTGCCAATGGGCGCATTTCTTTTATTGAATTTGGATTTTAAATTCTGGTATAAAAAGTCATGGGTGAGTGTGTTGGTTTTTCTCGCAAATATCAAACTTAGAAGTTTAAAGGGCGCATGTGTATTTGAGTTGGAACCTTGAAATTTAACCCAAATCCATATGGTAAAAAGATAGTGGCCATCCTATTAAGTTGAAGAGAAACATTTACATAAATGAATGTTAGTAAAGAGTCATATAGTGAGAGTATGATTGGGTTCTAAATGCCATTTGAGGTGTGGGGTTAAATGCATGGAAAATTGATTATTGAGTTTATGGTTTTTGAACCATATGTTAAGGAGGAGCTTCCGCAATGTTAGTGTATGTAATTGCCTAGAATTGAAGTTTTATTTGGGCAGTTATTAAAGATGCATTTTTATAT
>JAXQQM020092173.1:0-40210 GCA_034641835.2 Pinus albicaulis | reverse complement strand
GACAGTTGTGGGCGGGATTTGAAAAATTGATAAAAATTGGGGAAATTTCTGACATTTGGTCAAAAGTGTCCAAACTAAAGTGTCGAAATTTTGACCAAATGTACTAGTGTTTTTAGTGTTATAAAATTGTCCAAAATTGTCCAAAAAGAATTTGATACAACATCTGTTTATGGTTACGGAGGTTTTGGCGGAGCTTTTAACGGAAATTCAACACAACTAAAAAACATGTGTGGCAGGAGGTTATTACGGATGTTTTTTTTCATCGGTGCGCTACTCTGGCTTTGACACACCGGTACATACATGTAGAAGGTGCCCCGGGGCAGTTGAAGGAGAATGCACTAGGCCGTTAATGTATAAAACTGCACCGAGCATAGTGTTGGTGATACAATGCACGTGAACATTCTAATTAGTCTTGGGATTTGTGTGGTGCCCATAGGTTGTATCAACGCACCGGTGCATATACTTATAGAAACGCACTAGTGCGTAGTATCACACAAATGCACCGAGATTTGTAATTGGTATCGGTATTCGTGCGATGCCCATAGGTTTTACAAATGCACCAGTGCTTATACACACATAAATGCCCCGTTGCACGGTATCACATAAACGAACCAGCATTTATAATTGGTATCGGTATTCATGTGGTGCCCATAGATCGTACAATGGCACCGGTGCATATGGACACATAAACGCACCGGTGCGACTTACCACACAAACATACTGATATTTTTAATTGGTTTTGGTACTTTTTCGGTGCCCATAGGTCGTTGAAACGCACTGATGCACTTCATAATACAAACGCACCAGTGTACAGTTATTGACGCACCGGTCTTCATTTTGTATTTTTTAGAAACATCGACCTATGACAGTGCAATTATTGTGATTGTTTTAAATTAATTATTCATCAAATGTTGACAAATCTTGTAACAATATTCATATTAATTAAACTTTTATTAATGCATTTGAATGTGATGTTTGGATTAATTTGTTATATCATATCATTATTATTGCGGCTTTTTAAAATTCATTATTCATCAGAAGTCGACACACATATATCTTATAACAATATTCATATAAATTAAATTTTTATTAGTGCATTTTAGAACGACAATGGAGAACACAATAGCGAAATGGAGAACGCAATAGAATAAATTAAAACATATTATATATATATATATATATATATATATATATATATATATATATATATAAGACAATATTCATCATACAAAATGGGACAGTTATTGGTATCCTTTTGTCTTTCAATTGGGACACTATGTCCATGACATTAAAAAAAATGTTTGATTTCACAGACATATTTCAAAAAATACAACGCCTTGCTTTGATATCCAAACATAATTATCATCATTCTTCGCTTGAACTGCGGTCACTGCTAGAGCTACTTCCATGACTTGGGTTATTTTCAGGAATGTTTTGTTCACGGTGTTTATTGTTTTCTTCTTCTTCATCCTCCATCTACAAACATAAAAATAAACTAAAATGAGTGTATATACATTGGTGAGAATAATGAAAATTTCAATATTAAATAATATAAATCAATGTAAATCGAAAAGAAAAATGGCGTACCATAGCAACAATTGATTCATAAACTACACACATTCTTTCAAAACCATGTACCATGCCATCTTTCAAAATTTCATCTGTTGGCGCAGTTCCATACTTTGTTTCCTACAAGTTTTATACCCCATAACAAATCATATATTTGATATAAAATATTTTTTTTTCTATTAATTATAAATGGAGCTAAGTAAAACAAGATTGATAGTTTCTTACAAATTCCATAATTAATTTCTGATATGCCAACATATACTCACAACCCATATTTAACCCAATTTCAATCAATTCGTCTCATGCTTCTTCTTTGTATGTTAGCACTTGTTTGAAGACATTCAATGATGATTTTTGTAAAACAACTTAAAAAATAAAAAAATGAAATCTAGTTAAGTTGTTATAAGGAAGTAACAATTACTCACAAACTTATATATCAACCCTTTTATTCCTTGTTGTCATGTTTTATGTGCTGAATGGGTTCCATTTTCTTTTTATTTTCTACAAGAAAATTATTGAAAATTAATATTTAATGCTAAATTGTTTATTTATTATACCTAATGATCGAAAAATTCAATGATTACATATTACATTTGAAGCACATTTTTGTTGAGATGGCTCCTCCTGCGATGCAATTTTGTCCATTTCTTTGACCATCTCCTTGTACACCCTTTTGGACATTCCTACTAGCATATTTCTGATATCAGCTCGTTCATCTTTTGAGATTTTCATAATCTTCCTAGAAATGTAACATGACAATAAAATATTTAATTTTTATATTGATATATGAAAAGTAAATATAACAAAAGTGATATTTATAAATAATTCTAGACAAACATTTTAAAGGAATATTACTTTTTCATTCTTTCCTTTTTTTTGTTGTACGTTTTTTCTATTAAAAGTCTAACATGTCTCATTGACCAATTCTATGGAAACTCCTCCTGTAGTTTATATAAAATTTGGTTCTTGGAATCATTGGATTGATTTTTGTATTGTAAGTGGAAAGAATATCTATACATTCGTTCAACTAGATCCCTCAAATTTTTGTAAAATTTTTCCCCCTTTCGTTAACATCTAGCACCACTCTAAATGAGCTAAGGAGTAATTCATTTTCATTTGCATGTTCTATTTTTTTTCTTTTCTTAGAAAAACATTTATTTTCTAAGTTTTTAGTCCTTGTAGAACATTAAACATATGTGAATTAATAGACTGTTTGACACATGTTATCTTATAATTTTTTTTATTATTAATGATAATTAAAAAAAAATCATATTGGATCGATAGTATTTGTTTCATTCACCTGATTCATCCTTTTGCAATTTTTCCATCAAGCTTTTACGCTATTCTCGTTCTAGATCAGAAATAACCTTATCGAGCTTCGTAATTTTGTGGCTCTACATGATACATAGTAAACAATACATATTAGTTAAACTTACATATAGTTCAAAAATAATATTTTCTATAAAGAATTTACAAAGAACTTTCCTTTTTTGCTTTTCTTGATGTTTTATTAGTATTTTTGTTACTTGATCTCTTGTCAGTCATTTCTTTATCAATCTGAAACTTGTACCATATCATTCATTAATATATTTATAAATAAATTGTCAACTTTTCAGGTAAAAATAAATCTCAAGAAACCGGTGCGCCTTTCATGATGTATGCACCGTCGTCTATGCGTGGGGGTATTAAAAGCACACCGCAAAAAAAACATAATAGATCATACGGTGCATGGGGGTATTATAAATGCACCGCACAAACATTGTAATATATCGTACGGTTCTATCCTCCTAACATGGAGCACCGGTGCCCTATTTTAGATATGGCGCACTTATTATAAAAAAATTGTTTTCAACTTTCTTATTAGAGTCCATACGCAGTGCGCTGTAAAATACAACGCACTAGTGCGCTATGCTACGCAGGGAACATCGATAAAAAAAATCCATTTTTTCCAAAATTCATGCAATGGTCGAATGGATTGGGATCTGACTATGCAATTCATCCCATGGATTGGATTTCAATCTAAAATTAAAAAAAAACCCTAATTTTGAAATCATAGAAAAAGGGAGAAGAAAGGGAAAAAAACAAAAAAAATGAAGGGTTTAGGGTAAAAATGGATAAAACTATAGAAAAAGTTTTAAAAATAATCAAATTTAATCACGAGATGGTTTGAAATTCTATGATACAGGGTTTGAATCACCAAATGTTTGCTTTCTGATTGTCTAAATACTTCTGTTCAAATGTATTTCGCTGCTCCACAGTGCTCTCATGCTCTCTTTCTCCAAGTATGTCTCCTGCAAATCTCCGGCTGGAAATTTTAGCAAAAATAGTGAAATAATGAAAAAAATTTACTATTTAAAGAATTATTTTATGAATTTAGATTTTGAAAATATTTTTCTGCGCATTTTTTATTTGCGTTTATTCGTCACCGGTGCGTCACTTAATAGCACTGCACCAGTGCATCCCCAGGTAACACCGAAACTGGCGCGCAGTAACTAAAATGCACCGGTGCGGTTATATGTACAGTAGCACCGATTTGCGGTTAAGGCACCAAAATTACTTTAGGTGTGTACACCAAAATTTAGTGAACTCCAACTATATAAATTGAGAATTATAATTTTTTTTATGCTTGAGAATTGGAATTAGAATAAGAATTGAGAATTGGAATTCGATAAATACTTGATGGAAATAACTATTCTTCCAATGCATTTTTTTTATTGCATGAGGTCCCCACTGACATTAGGGGAATTTTGAGGTCTAAAATGGGCCTCCTAAGGAAAATGTACAATAAAAATTCACTTTATGGGAACCAATCACATTTTAGGGGATGAAATCATCCCTAATGGTTGAGGTGGCATTGCTTGAGTTAAAGGTACTTACGTGTCACATTCTCAATGGTGGATAAAAAAACATAGTTAACCATGGTAGTGCTCTAAGTACTTTTAAAGTCAAAGGAAACTACTTATAATAAATGTCATTTCACACTTTTTGAATAAAATAATATTATTATCATTTCATATTTCTTGAAAGACACAATGCATATCCCTATACATTTATTATATTATACTATTTTTATATAGTAAATTAATTACATGTTATTATACAATTTAAATAATATAAATTTTAATTAATAGCATATAATATAATTAAGAATTTATAAATTTATATTTATATTTTATTTTAAGTTATTTAAGTACAAAGGACAAATGTATTAGTTGTCCAATGATAATGACTTTTTCTTGAAAATCTCATTATTATTTATAGTCATATCTATACAATTTTTTTATTAATTTTATTTTGGTACAGCTTTTGAATTGAATTTAACTATGGTTACATTGATTTTGGTGCAAAAAGTGAATTTCAAATTCAAAATTCCCCTAATGTTATGTGGAGAGAATGCAATGTGGGGCGTGTGAAGATGAAATACTACAGGGCCCAAGTGAGCAATTGTAGCATGTGTACCTGTGCTATGCTAAGACGTGGGCATTTTTCAAAATTGGTTGGGAAAGTTTTGTTTGTGAGTAGTTTATTGAAGTTGGGGATATTTTGGTTTTTACACATGTTGGAAATGTACATTTTGCTGTGAAAATATTTGGGCCATTTATTTTCAAAACTACACCTCTTGTTCTTTCAGAAAAAGAAACTTGAACCTTTTCATAACATGCAACAAGAAAAGGTGCCCCATGATCTGCTTTCTGACCCATGATCTTGTTTTTCATTTGCAATTTCCTCCTCCATCTTGGCATCTAATTTCCTCTTTTCTCCTTTGTGCTTTCTATCTTGATCTTAACAGAATTTATATAATCTATGTTTTATGAGAAACTGACCTTGAATGTTCTAGGAGCAATGGCAATGAGTCCTTCATTCTACATTTGTTAGCAGAAGAAGATCGATTTTCGACTAGACTATGCAGTTATTACATCTGGAGGCAATGGTTTCCCATAGAAAATGAGTATAGGGTTGAGTAGAGGAAATACGTTGCAAAATGGGCTATTACATTAGCTTTTCCAAAGTGAAGCCGAATTACAGGTGGAAATATCGTAGCTACAGGTATCTATGCCTTTCTTCCTAGTTTGCAGCCTTCCTCCCGCGATCAAACATGCTCTTACAAAGTGATTTTAAGATGTCAAGGTAAAATCATCATCAAAACTTGTATCCTGATCTTCATACACCTTCCCCTATCCTTAATGTACCTTATTAAACACTTCCCATCACTGAGATCCCCCAAATTCCTCATTTTTGCACAAACCCTAGTTTCTTGCTACAACTTGGAAATTTTCTAGGCTAGGCATGTGTTTTTCCCTTTTGGACCCCTTACCCTCACTCAATCTCTGAAATTCCACTTTCCTCTACTTCCTAACATCCCTCCCTACTTCCAAAAATTTTCTCAAGAATTTAGAATCCCCTTATCCCCTTCATTTCGCTTCATTTCGACAAATCCCTTGTTCCACACATCGGGATAGGTTTCACTCAAATGATGTTTCTGAGCAATAAAATATGAATTCAGGAAAACTGAGAGAGGTTTTTGTCCAAAACATGCCAACGAAGAAAAACCTCCTTCACATTTTTCACAGGTATCATGGTTTTAGAGAAATGTCAAAAATACAATTTCCTTGGGAGAATTGATGCACCTCTGAAGTGACCTTGGGAAGATCAAGCTTTCTCCTAGCTTGGTTGGCCAAATGACTTGCGTGATGAGTCAAATGATAACTCGCTTACAAAGAGCTTTCCAATGAGCTATCATGAGCTCAATTTGGAGTTGAGGAAGACTTTCAAAAGTTGGATCGCAATGGGAAAGATCGCTTTAAGGCAATCTCATTTTGCTCATTTTGACCACTCTGGGAGATTTGATTTTGGACAAAAGGCAAATGAACTCCCAAATTGCAAAATTCCATTTGGGTTGAAAAATTCGACAAAAGTGTGGACATCCAACGAGCTATCATGAGCTCAATTTTGACTTCAGGAAGTGCCTCAAAAATAGGCTCAAAGTGGCACGATGCATTGAGTTTTTGGGCGCGACGCATAGAGAAATTTGGCCTCATTTTGACTCTTCAGCTCAGAAATTCGCCCAGTTTTGACTAGTTTCACTTTTTGATGTAACTATTGATCTATCTTGATGTAATTTGATGATTATGATGTAATTTTGGCTCATTTTTACTTGTTCTAGAGGATTCATTCACTAAAAAGTGAAAATTAAGTGAATGGATCAGTTTCCTAGCATATAGAGGCAAGTTGTTTGGCTGCCTAGATTTCAGTTCCATGTTTAGAATTGGTTGAAAAAGCTCCTAGAAGGATGAGCTCGACCTCTAGAGGCATGGGAAGGGGTTAGGATGGTCTATATATTGTATCTTTTGAGGTATTTTCAGGGTTGGACTCTTGGGAAAAGTTTGGCACTCCATTGTATATCCATTTTCAGTTTTTGGCAAAGGAAAGACTAGAGTTTTGCAGCACTTGTTGGGATCCTTGTGGCTTCTGAGTTTTGATGATGTTCTTCTCATGTTATTGTAAGTTTCATTAATTTTATATGTATGCCATTTCCCTTCTCTTTTCTTCTGAATTAAACAAATGAGTAACTGAGGTAGAATTCATTGATTTGTTGGTGCTCCGCCTTAGACTTTTGTTTAGTTTTATATGTTTTTCGTCAGTTTGAAGAGGATCCTTGCACTCTCTTGCCCTCTTCAGCTCCTCAGCAGTCTTTTCAATCCATTCATTTGATCTAAGACATCAAAGTCATTGCCTACCCTGCCCCAACTTGAACTCTGCAAGAATTTGGCCTCATCCCCAAGCCCAAAAATTGTCTTTCCCCTTTTTCCAACAAAATCCCAAAAAATTAAAATCAAACCCTCCTATTTGTTTATCTAGCCTAAGATCAGTTGTTGTTTTAGTCATCTCAAGCCCCTTTGAATATTTTCATTGAGATTGACCCGGAGAGATCCCTCTCCTGTCCTCGTAGGGCTAGCTACGAGGCTGAGCGTGGTTTGGTGTTGTCCTTCTTCTGCCTTATTTCAGCCTAAGGTGGATTTGGGATCTAACATAGTGGCGACCATACTGGGGACGAAAATGGTTTGCTTGTTGGTGTTATTTGTTTCATGAGTTACAGACAGAGCCTGAAGTCACGCCAGGTAGCTTTTGAAATGCTTTTGCTTTGCATTAGCGGAAGTAGATAAATGCTGCTTCAGTCGATCTCCGGTCTAGCTTGTGAACGTGACACTTGACTTGTGGATTGTCTTGCCCCAGTACATGTATCAAGTTCAGATCTGATGGTTGATGGTGGACAACGATCAGACATAAGAAGGCTGAAATCATTCACCTGGTGACTCCAACTCAATGTAGAGACTCCACTGGAGGACTAACTCTTTCTCTGCGAAAATGGAAGGATCTTACACAAAGTTCAGGTATCCAAAGTGGAATGGTATTCAGGATCTAGTCTGCTTTCTTGTAAACTATTTCTTTGCTGTTCTTGAAGCTGTCCTGAAAGTTTTTCAGAATTTGTTGTATGATAAAGGTGATCAAAATCTTCACTCGACCTATTCAAAGAATGTAAATGTTGAGTTTCCCTTTGATCCTGGCCTCCTTACTTTTCCCACGTCTTATGATGACTCTCTTCAGAGTGATGAGCCTAAAGAAAACAAAACTGATCCCGTAGCTCTTGTATATACTCCTACACCTTTTATAGTCCCAGATAGGTATAAACCTCTTGTTTTACCTTCTGTTCTCCATGCTTTCCCTGCAAATTATTACCTATATCTACCAAGATTTGACGGTGAATGTAACAATGTCAACGCTGAGCAACATGTGCAGAATGTTGAGAATTTTCTAGACCTTTTTGAAGTTGATGACGAAGATGTTAGTATTAGGCTTTTTGCTCTTTCTTTTCAAGGCAAAGTCAAAAGTTGGTTCAATGCCCTGCCTGATGCGATCATCTCATATTTCCAGCAGTTTGTCGAAGTTTTCCTTGACAGGTGGGTGATCGGACATAATCCTTTCCTTATTATAGAAGAGTATAACCAGCTGAAAAGACTGCCAGGGGAGACAGTACAACAGTTTTCTGCCAGATTTAACCAAGTATATTTTTCGATGCCAGCTGATATAAGACCTTCTCCTAGATCTGCTCTCTTGCACTACCCGGGTGCCTTTGATCCAGAAATGGAGTTTTAGTTGAGAGAAAGGAATATTGCAACACTTCAAGAGATGCAGAACAAGGTAGTGAATGTAGAGGCTCATTTTCTGATTCGAAGGGCAAGGTTGAAGGAAGAAGAGATGAAAAACATAGATCCGGAGAAATCGACATCTCTAGAGGTAAAGCTTGACATGTTGGTGAGTGCAGTAGAAGAGATGATGCAAAAGAACACAACAAGGAATGAGTATAGCGTTCAAACCCATGGCTTGCTGATTGAAGAAGAACAAGTTGCTGATCCAAAACACTTTGTTTCTTATCCCAGTTGTCATAGTGATTGTTTTATAGATCATCTTGAAGAAGAGAGAGCTGTTGATTTGACATGTATTCTTGATGATGTGTTGTATACTGATGATTTTACTCAGTTCGATCAGTATTATGATGATTATGTTCTCCAAACATAAGCTAACCTTGCAGACAAACCAACAGCTAGTTTGTGCGAGGAGGAAGTTCACTTTCAGTAGCTTGAGTACAGTGATCAACCGATGCATATTAGCTATGACAATGATGAGGAAAGTGTAGCAGATTTTGAAGTAAGTGAAAGATCTTTGCCTTTTTGTTTTGAATCATTTTAGCTCATCAGAGACAATTTCCATGCAATCAGAAATCAATTGTCAACAAGTCTTGATTTGGACCATCTTGAGGGCAATCAAAACCTTGTTCAAGACTTCTCATATTCAGATTTGCAGCCCCCGAAAACCATTGATTTTCAAGTTGCAGATGAAGACATGGAAGCTGGCACATATTATCAAATGATACAAGATGATTCCGTACCATTTTGTTTTGAATCATTTCAGTTTTTGAAGGGTAAATTGCATAGTAAATCTTTAAATGAGCAGCCTGTAGCATCAGATTTGCAGCCACCAAATGAAATTGAAGGTCAGATTACAGATGAAGGCGTGGAAGATGAAATACATGATTTGATGATGTAGGAAGATTCTATACCCTTTTGTTTCGAAGCATTCCAGTTAATAAAGCAAAATCTTCGTAATATCTCTCAAGAAAAAGATGAACAGCTAGTAGGATGTCATACAGTTTCAATGGATACATCGCAGCAGTCTTCTCAAGTTTTTGATGATCCTATTGCTCGTGTGTTGGATGATGTTTGCTGTAAAAGTTTTTCTCCATTAGCTAACCATGTGCTAGAAAAGAATGTTGATGATAATCTTATTCAAAAGTCGCCTTCATTGTCTTGCTTAACAGATTTTTCATTACAAAGTTCACACCAAGATTTGCAGTCATATGAGGAGATTGATGAAGGAGACTTTTGTTTTGTTTGGAATCAGCAACAGAGTTTGGTTATTCATGAAATTCAGGATCCTTTTGAAAGTTTGATGCAGTCACCAAAGAAAGCCAGCACAGATGTGAGGAAAATCTTAATATCCGGCTATGAAGATTTCTTGGACCAGAGTAGTAATGTATTAATGGGAATCAATAGCTATGTTTATGAAGATCCTTTCGCAGTATTCTTGAAGTCATCCAGTCAACTCATGCTTTGCAAGTTTATCACCAGTCAACTTGATTCCAAGTTTCCGTGGGAGTTTCCTTTCGATTCTTCCCTTTTCCTACGCATCAGAAAGCACTTGCGGAGAAATTAAACAGCAGCCAGAATTCTTACATGGTTGTATTGGTTGTTTCATTTCACTTGATCAGGTGATGAATGGAACAATTAGAGTAGGTTGTATTGAATAAGCTCTACTTTGAGCATCTTTTCCAGTTTGTTAGTTGTGTTTAAGTATCGAGTCAGTTTTTAGTTGAGTGAGAGTCAGTTTGTGTCATCAAGTCATCAAGTTTTCAGTCATGCATTTCAGCTTGAGTTTTTGACTCCATTGCCCAATGGATGAAGGCATTGTCTGCTTTCCAAAGATCTGTAGTTCTTGGCACCTCCAAGGAGCTACCATCCCCATTGGAGCCAATGTTAGTGTCAGTCTTTGTAGCCTTCCTCCAGTGATCAAAATTTCTCTTACAAAGTGATCTTAAAGTGTCAGGGTCAAATTTTGTCATTTCAGTGAGCCTTCAAGCAAAATTTGCTCACTAAGTACTAGGTCTAGGGTTTGCTTTCACTCCTTCTAAAGTTTTCCAAATGCCGGTTCATGCCATCATTCAGCTGAGTGTACCATCATTCAGAGGGTTTTCATCATCATGTCAAGTTCCAAAGGGTCGTTTTACACCTCGTTCATGTTTCAGTTGTGCTTAGGTAAGGTTCATTTCCCTCTCCTAGGGTTTTGAAGATAATTTCTCTTGGATGGTCAACTCATCATCAAAAATTGTATCCTGATGTTCATACACCTTCCCCTACCCTTAATGTACCTGATTAAACACTTCCCATCACTGAGATCCCCCAAATTCCTCATTTTTGCACAAACCCTAGTTTCTTGCCACAACTTGGCAATTTTCTAGGCTAGGCCTGTGTTTTGCCCTTTTGGACCCCTTCCCCTCACTCAATCTCTGAGATTCCACTTTCCCCTGCTTCCTAACATCCCTCCCTACTTCCAAAAATTTTCCCAAGAATTTAGAAGCCCCTTATCCCCTTCATTTCGCTTCATTTCGACAAAATCCCTTGTTCCACACATCGGGATCGGTTTCACTCAAAAGATGTTTCAGAGCAATAAAAGATGAATTTTGGAAAACTGAGAGAGGTTTTTGTCCAAAACATGCCAAAGAAGAAAAACCTCCCTCACTTTTTACACAGGTATCATGGTTTTAGAGAAATGTCAAAAATACCGTTGCCTCAGGAGAATTGAATGCACCTCTGAAGTGACCTTGGGAAAATCAAGATTTCTCCTAGCTTGGTTGGCCAAATGACTTTCTTGATGAGTCAAATGATAACTTGACACAAATAGCTTTCCAATGAGCTATCATGAGCTCAATTTGGAGTTGAGGAAGACCTTCACAAGTTGACTGCAACAACACTCTTCCTTGAGGCAGCCTCATTTTTCTCATTTTGACCAGTCTTGGGAGATTGAACTTTTGGAGGGGTAAATGGACACCAAATCCAGAAATTCCACTTGGTTTGGATAGTATACAGGCAGGTATTTCCAACGAGCTATCATGAGATCAATTTGGACTTCAGGAAGTGCCTCAAAAACAGGCTCAAAGTGGCGCGACGCATTGCGTTTTTGGGCGCGGCGCATAGAGAAATTTGGCCTCATTTTGACTCTTCAGCTCAAAAATTCACCCAGTTTTGACTAGTTTTGCTTTTTGATGTAACTATTGATCTATCTTGATGTAATTTGATGATTATGATGTAATTTTGGCTCATATTTACTTGTTCTAGAGGATTCATTCACTAAAAAGTGAAAATTAAATGAATGAATCAGTTTCCTTCCATATAGAGGCAAGTTGTTTGATTGCCTAGATTTCAGTTCCTTGTTTAGAATTGGTTGAAACAGATCCTAGAAGGATGAGCTCGACCCCTAGAGGCATGGGAAGGGGTTAGACTTGTCTATATATTGTATTTTCTGAGACATCTTCATGGTTGGACTCTTGGGAAAAGTTTGGCACTCCATTGTATATCCATTTTCAGTTTTTGGCAAAGGAAAGACCAGAGTTTTGCAACACTTGTTGGGATCCTTGTGGCTTCTGAGTTTTGATGATGTTATTCTCATGTTATTGTAAGTTTCATTAATGTTATATGTATGCCATTTCCCTTCTCTATGCTTCTGAATTAAACAAATGAGTAATTGAGGTAGAATTCATTAGTTTGCTGGTGCTCTGCCTTAAACTTTTGTTTATTTTTACATGTTTTTCGTCAGTTTGAAGAGGATCCTTGCACTCTCTTTCCCTCTTCAGCTCCTCAACAGTCTTTTCTATCCATTCATTGAAATCTAAGACATCAAAGTCATTGCCTACCCTGCCCCAACTTGAACTCTGCAAGAATTTGGCCTCATCCCCAAGCCCAAAATTGTTTTTCCCTTTTTCCAACAAAAACCCCAAAAAACCAAAATCAAACCCTCCTATTTGTTTATCTAGCCTAATATCAGTTGTTTTTTTAGTCATCTCAAGCCCCTTTGAATATTTTCATTGAGATTTACCCGGAGAGAGCCCTCTCCTGTCCTCGTAGGGCTAGCTACGAGGCTGAGCGTGGTTTGGTGTTACCCTGAATCCCGCCTTCCTTCAGCCTAAGGTGGATTTGGCGTTAACAATACATGCCTAAATTATACCGAGATCAGCGTGTATGGGTGTTAATTTCCACCATACAAGTTTCCCAAATACCTCCCAATAAGATTATTTTCCCTAGAATACATAAGACAAATGATCAACTCTAATGAAATCCATTTTGTTTCATCCAAGAAGAAATCCCAATTCAGGATTAAAACTCAAGTTGGCCCCTTTGTTTTCAACAGAAGGATAGCAGGAGAAGAAGCAGATAAGCTTCTCAAAGAGATGAACTTTAACCTTAGTTTCACATGGTCATATGTTCCTCTGTTCATAATTTATAATTTAAGGGTGGAACACAAAAGCACTACTTATACCCATACTCATAGGCCAAAAATTAAAAGATATGTAAATCAACTGACATGGACAGAGAACATTTTTCAGGAAGCCAAAGAACAGTTTGTGTCTACTTCAAATTCACAGACTCCTATTGCTAAGGAGAAACAAGGCAAAAGGTGAAGAGAGGAAGAATCAGCTTCAATGACAGACAGTTCAGGTAAATAATTCAAGATCATGTATAGAAAGAGGACCAAGATGAGTCCTAAAATAGATTTCGAAAAGAATGTAGAACAAGGAGCTTCCATGATTATCAAAGAAACACCATCTTCAGCACAATTGGGTAGAAAATTTGTTACATCTCCAGCAATGTCAACGGTGTCACAGGGTCAACAATACACATCTTAGACTTCTAATATTTTTCAGGGAGAAAAGGAGAAGAGTATCTTTGACATATAAAAATAAATCAAGCTTAAGAATGAGATTCTCAAGAATAGCAGCTACAAACAGTTCTCGAAGCAGACTGCTAGTTCACAAAGAAGGCTTCTATCAACCTTTGAATCAGAAAAACGGAGGATGTGGATGGCTTTCCTAGATTCTCAAATTCCACAGCCAAAGATAGCAGCAGAATATAAAAAGAAAAAAATTGAGTTTGACACCAAGGACATCCATCCCATTGATCAAATCGAGATGCACAAACAGGCTAGTGAGATTATTTTTTCTACACTAACCAATACAACCATGATTGTGTCAAAATTGTAGGTGTCACTTTCTAACATCCAATCTCATCTGAAGATGGAGAAGATCTCTTCTCTAGCTAAAGACACCAGGATCAAATCACTGGAAGAACTAGTTGTTAAGATGGGGTATGATCCATAAAATGTGAAGGTTGTAGAATAATTTATTAAAAATAATAATGTTGACATTATAGCACTGAGGAAACAATTGAAGTTTCCAGCTACAGAAGATCCATTGACCAAAGATATAGAATAATCTGAAACACGGAAGGGATATATGTTGAAGTTAATCATGGAGAAAAATTCCCAAATCAGGAAAATGGAGACAGAAATGGAAAATATGATTAAGGATAAAGAGAAACATCCACATGTGGCCATAGTTCATCTGGATGCAGTACCACTCATAGCCATCCCCACTATAGGAGCTACAACATCAACAATGCCTTCATCCCAATCTGCAGATGTTGTTGAACAATTGACAAAGGCCATAGAAAACATGTCAATACAAACAGAAGAGATAAAGAAACTACAAGGGCAAGTCAAAGATTTACAGGAACAGAAAACCAGAAGTGAAGCTTCACATTTGGTTAATGCACAGAGATCCCAAAGGCTACTATAAAGGATACATAAATTAAAAAGAGAATCAAATATTGGCCAAACCATGGCCCAATCCAAGGAAAGAATATGGATGAACATCCTCCATTCCATGAATGAGATTTGGTCATGCATCCAAATCATTTTTGAGCAGAAGGACCTGATACAAAAATCCATGGAAGCTATTGTGGGCATCAAAGAGAAGTTGGGTGACAATCCTACTGAAGCATATAATATCATAAAATTCCTCAATTCCAAGAATAAATATGAGTTAGAGGACATAGGAACTGATGATAGGACTAAAACTATCTTGAAATTCAAGAAATTTCTGACCAAAAGGAACCTCATTATGAAATTAGAAGAAAAATGTCAAGGATTGGAGATAGGGATTAACAAGTTTTTTAGTAGAATTGAACGATTGAACTAAAAGGGTTACCTAGTGTGTTTGTAATTAATTATAAATTAATTACCCAAGAGGATTACAATAAGAAGTTGAAGGAAGTGGCCAGAGACAGTTCTAAATTTTCCAACACAAAGGGCAGTTTGACAGGAAGATATTTCCTTGAAGCAATGGGAAAATATTTTTACATTCAGCATGAAGTGAAACACATTTTTTTGGTAAAACCAACTTTTAAAAAATATACTGAAATAGATGAAATCTATAGGAAGGTAACAGAGCTGAAAATTCCGGATGAAGACAGGTGGGATAAGTTGTGTGAGTTACTGGATTAATTGGTAACTCCAAATGCAGTTACAGGATTAGTCAGCGCAACAAATACAGAAAGGACAACTCATCAACAACTTCCTCCAAATCTGGGCCACCTCTCAATGCAGTTTTCGCCTATCCTATTAGTTTTCACAATAGATAATTTGTTTATATTTTGCTAAATATATCTTGTTCGTTGGGACAGGAGTTTTGCAAATACTGTTATAAATACTTCACACTTTGAAGTATTATGGATTGATTGTTGAGTATTATTTTCTGAAATGTATTGTACTTTTTCCAGTCAATGGGTTGATCATTATTACAAGGACTTATTCACATGATTCCTATGTTGGAAAAATTGGCGAAGTGATTCTCTTCGTATAGATGTTATTTCATTGTTTCCATTATTTTTCTTTCTTAAATATTAACTACATTACAGAAATGACGATGATCAGGATTTGTTGAAATATACTCCCTGTCCTGGTTGTGAGTAATTTTAATTTTTTATTTCTGAAGTCAAACTAATGAATTCTTAATTTCTCTTTAGTTTTAGTTGAATCTTTCTTTTCTTATGTTCCATATCATTTTAAATCTAAAAAATCCAACTAGTTCACCCATCTTTCCCTATGAAACTCCTTTAAAATTTGATAAAGATCCATGTTTATTTTATAGTCTCCATATCCAATTGTAAGTATAAACATTCAATCAACCAAATCATTCAAATCAATTACAAACAAACAAACAAACAATTGCACAGTCATAACTAGCCTAAAATTTACAAGAAAACAAATCTAAATCTTACAGAGAGATCCCTCTTTCAGTTTAGAAGGGCTAGCTTCTAGACTTAAAAGCGGCTTTGATGTTACTTATGTGTTTACTCTCATAATCGCAAAAATTACAGAATGATAACATAGTGGCAACCATACTCGGGAACAACGAAAATACTGTGATTTTTTGTGAATTCATTTCCCTCGTTAGAAGAAGTTTATTTTAGGAATATTTTAGAGATTGTGTACCTTTGTAAATAATAGTGTGTGTGTGTGTTTTAGATTTTAATTTTGGCTCCAAAAAGAGCTTATACTAGATCTCATCCTGATCCTAAACCTGCCACTATTGTAGATGATCTTGAAAAAATTTTGAGGAGGAGAAGTTTAGCTGAGAGTCAAGGAAGCAGCAGTCCTCCACCTAGGGAAAATTCTCTTCCAAAGAACTTTGTCACTTTATATGATATTGAGTTTGATTTTCCTTTTGAGCATAGTATGTTTAGTACTAAGTTGGAAAATTGGGTGGACCAAATTCTGGTAGATCTCAACCTTACAATGTCATTCATTTGAGTGATATTCTGTGAAACCTAATCCTAATCTTCGAATCCTTCAAGACTTTGATAAATTACATGATTTAGTATCATACATTGACACCTATCTGTCCACGAGGCATTCATCCAGCAATATGTTGAACTCTTTGCATTAACTTTTGTAGTTTCATCCAGTTCATATTAGTATGTTCATCCTAGATCATCTAGTCCCACTCCTTCTATAATTTCCACTACGGCTCCCATAGTTTCACACTAGGAAACCCAACCTCCACCTTTAATCAATCCATATATTATCCATCCTCATATACCCATCATGGTAGCAAGATATGCTCCACTGGTTCTTCATGCTCATTTATAAAATATTCCACAGAACTATCAAACTAGGATACCCCATTTTGATGGTATTGGACCCATATCTGCTCAACAACACGTCGATAGGATGAATGATAGTTTTGATCTTCAAGAAGTGGATGAAGAAAATGTTAAGATGAGATTAGATTATTTGCTCAAATTCTTACTGGATATGTTAGAAAATGGTTCAAAGCCTTACCAGCTGCTAGCATTAATGATCTCCCTGCATTTCATCAGTAATTCCTTAACAGGTGGGAAGTTAAAATAAACCTCTTCAAATTTTATTAGAATATGAAAGTATTAGGAGGACACCTAGGGAAAGTGTCCAGGATTATTGCACCAGATTCAATAGTGTTTATAATGAAATTCCTAAAAACATTAAACCCCCTCAAGGTTTAGCCTTGATAAAATTCCCTGATGGCTTTGAGGTAGATATGTCTTATCAGCTAAGAGAGAGAAAATCTACAACTTTAGAAGAAATGAAAAGAGATGTGGTGAGTGTGGAGGCTAATTTGTTAGCTAAAAGAGCTAGGATGAGAATGGAGAGAAGAGTGACAATGAAAGAGGAACCATCAACATATTCTTATGATGCTAAGATATATTCCTTGGTTAGAACAATGGAGAGAATTATAGAAAGAATCAGTCTAATAGATAGAATTCCCCCAAGATAAAATCAACCTGGTCCACAAAACCAAAACCAAAATGTTAGGATAAATCCACCACAAATTAAAAAATGTGAACAAAAGGGTCCAGACCTGCAAATCAAACCTCATTTCCAAGAAAATTATGTTGATGACAAGGGTGAAATAGTTGAAGAGGTAGATGAAAATCAAATAAATCTGATGGGGATAAATGATGATGAGACAATATTTCTTACTCAAGAGGAACAAGAAATTTTTCGGTTGTCTCAGACAAAACTTAATTATGAGGAATCAAATGATTATAAATAGGGTTTTGAGAATGCTATCATGGAATTTCACACACAATACAGCCTCAGGAGTAAGAAAAATTTAGATACCCCTAATAATAAAACTTCTGATATCCCTGCTAAGAAAACCACCAATAGTCCTCTTAAGTGTTGGAAAGTGTAACTAGGTTCAGTCTTCATATTGACTATGTAATTATGTATTTATGTAATGAAGAAGACAAAGATAATAAAATGTATTTTTTTATGCTTGCTTCATGGGTTTCATGAGCAAGGTTTTTGTTATAGTTCAAAATATTTCTTCTGAATGTATTTTAGGGATTTTTCATTTAGAGTCATGTATATGAGGTATTGTTACACATGTAAAGACATTTTTTATGCTCCAAGACCTGGTCAAATGTACTCCTTGAAGGAAGCTCGAAAATGTTGGAGATAAACCTTGCAAAGTCGGCTTGAAAATGTTGGAAAAGTTGCCTCTATAATATGTCACAATATTTCACTGATAGGTCGGCTAATTATAGGGTCGATCAACTATAAATAACCTAGTAAACTTCGCAGAAATCACAAAAACAGAATTCGGATACATCTGAAGTTTTCGGATGGAATAAAGGACGGATCTGTGGTATTGCAAAAGACCTCTAAAAGAGAAGATAACATACCGAAGGAATATAATAATTATAAGAAAGGCTCTCTGTCTTAGATAGAAGGACAAGTAAGATATCTCACAAGAATTCAGATTATAAGCAGAAGGAAAGATAATTATGTGGTTTGGAAAAGCAAGGTGATAAGGGCTACACAAAAAATTCAAGAAGGAGTATAGGTCTCTATGTTTTTGGAATGAATACATCACAGCCACTTCAGAAAGGCCGAAGGGGATTACAGGAAGTATAGGTTTGTAAACTAGTGCGAGGAAAGGAGGAATCGCAATGATATATTACACAGTGAAGGGTTATCTATATACCAAGGGTTATCTCTATAGGAGCCTCGCGTCTGCAATATAGCTATCTATATAGTGAATGAAGGAAGATCTCTGACAAGGAGGTCGAGTTCAGTTCATCAAAATAAGTACATCAATTAGAGACCGAGTGCTCTAGTATTGGTGCAGAATGGTGCAGAAAAGGGAGATCAGCATTAGGAGCTAAATGAAGAGTAGTGATAAGGTCTTGGAGGCATAAAAGGGTCAAGGGTATGAGTTATGGTCATGGTACTTGTCATATAAAGTCTATAAGAAGAAATTCTTGTGGGGTTTCCTCTCCAATAGGGAGAGGTTTTGGCCTTGGCTTGAAGAGCCTAATTTGTTTCTCTTGTGTTTTGGTAATTGACTTGATGAAATACATAACAAGCTAAGAAGAGAAGACATAAGTAAAATAAGTAAGCTCACAAGTAATTATCAAGTATGGAGTTTGAATTAAACCTAGCCCTACCTAATTTCTCAACATGGAATCAGAGCTAAGGTGCTAAAGACAAGGGCTACTTAACAAGGATACACTCAAGGAAGAAAGAATGAAAGTCAAGGTCAAGGTTTGTGTTGAAAAGTCAAAACAGTTTGTAAGGAAGATTCTCAATCCATTTCAAGAAGACCTGCAATCTCATTCAAAGGATCCACTCGTCAAGGAAATGATATTTTCCATCAAATATTTATGACATTAAAGACATTGTTGGAAGATACGTTATCTAGAACCATCCAACATTATCCAACGCCTTTGAAGGAATCATCAATTTGAAGACATCCTTTATCATCAAGGATCCAAGGTCACCTGCAATAGAGAAAACAATCTAAGAGCAATTTCCTTACTTCATCGTCATCAAGGAAGTTGTTAGAAGGAGGAAGTCACCCTACTCAAGTAAATATCTATGAGCTTATCTAAATTTTTAAAAATGACTTATTGCAAAGAAAGCAACAAATTGGTTGGGTCATCAAACTTTAGTGCATGGAAGAAGAGGACATATTTGAATCTAATCGAAGATGGCGTTATGGGCTACATCAAAGAATCTAAAATTCAACCCTCAAAATAATATGCTCCAGATCATGCCAAATACATGAAAGGAGAAATGAGAGCCCAAAGGATTATCATAGAATCCATTAAGGACTCACTCATACCCTATGTATCAAAACTATAAACTGAGAAGGAAATATAAGAGAAATGGTGGAGCTATTCTTTGTGAGTACTGTAGGAGAAGAAATCTCTCTGAGACGAGAACTATACAAGATGAAAGTTTCAAGAGAGGAATGAATAACTTCATATTTTATGAGGATTTCTGAAATTAGAGACCAAATGCATGAATTGGGAGAAGTAATGTCTGATAGTGATATTACTACAATGGTACTGAATGCTCTACCGGAAGAATGTGGAAACTTCACTTCAAGATTATATGGGAAGAAACAAGAAACACCATTCCAGGATCTATGGTATTTATGTAAAATAGAGGAAACAAGAATGAAAGCCAAATTTGATACATGATCAAGTGAAGGGAAACAAGCCTTTGCGGCCATGTCCAGGAAGAAAGGAAGATTCAAAAAATTTGGTCATCGGAATAAAATAAGAAATATGAAAACATACGATGCTAAGGATGTAATGAACTTGGGCATTATAAAATGGATTGTCCTAAATCTAGGGAGGACAAGAGGAAAAAGGAATAGGCCCATGTCACAGGTGAAAGGGAAGAACCTGGTGCAAAGAAATCTAAGAAAGAAGAAGAGAAATATCTCTATTATGATTGAGATCATCTTTCTCTTTAAGTGATTTATATTGGTTGTAAAATAGCATGATAGGAAGCAGAATATATTAATAGCATCATGATAGAAGAATAAGTAGCTCCTAGGAACCTCACTGATAACAAAAATGATGGAAGATAGTCATATGGATCAAGGGTCATCATTCAATAATCATTATGGAGACATGTGCTAGCATTTTTCTAATGGAATCATCTATGTATTCACTGACTAGAAATAAATCAAAAGGTTTCATCGGGAATTCTATCTTGTAGAATTCAGGGATTAGAACATGATGACATATTGATGAAGCATGTCAAGGGAATGAAGTTATTCATTCTAGTAAAATTGTTGTAGGATGACTCAAAATGAAAAATATTTGATACATATATCTATATGTTGACACTGGATGTTGTGAAGTCATGTCATATGGTTGCAGGAAATGGACTTCTATCTTTAGAAGTATGAAGGAAGATCTCTTCTGGTGCATATGTTACCACTAACAAAATAAATTAAATATGTCTTCATATGGAATATGAGGTGATTTTATGCAAACAAGGAACTGGATACTAGAAGTTTCGGGGGATGAAGTTGTGCAGAGAAAGAATGGAAGAGATCATGAAGTTATCATCCTGAAGCCAAGAGGATGTGACTAGGAGATCTCATGGGAAGATATGTGGACTTTGATAGAAGTATGGTAAAGAAGAAGACCCTTGACAATACATATATTTAGGAGATGTGTCAATTTGAATAAAGGATGTCAATTCCTACAGGAATATGTCATGGTGAAAGATCATCATTGTTGGCCCTCAATTTTTAGATACTTTTGTAAAAATTGGGTTTTAAGAGTATTTTTGGACTGCACTGAAAATTTCCGTAATAGCTTCATGGAAGTCATATGTGCAGGACACCTGGGCGCGAGATGAGAATATATTTGGAAATATTGGGAACCATGGGTGAAAAAGATCAAACTGAGCTAAAACAAGCACGTTCAATGCCGTCAAACTTTCCCTGTTTTTCAGAAATCCCTAGGAAAAAGGGCAGAATTAGTATTTTTGGGGATTTTCTTGATTTTCTAAAACTGAATGGATGATTTTGACCTATATGGATGGGATTAGGATGGATAGTACTTTTAGAGACATTATAGCTCAAGTTTTTTTATTATTTTCTTATTTAAACCAAGCTTATGAACCATTCAAGCATGGAGAATTTATATAATTTTGTATTGAGACTTATGAAGACTTGGAGATAATTTGAAGAAAAATTTCCATTTTCTATTTTATGTTTATGTTGTGGATGATTGCTTAAGTTTTTTGTAGCTTATAATTTCTTCAAGTGTGCAAGGCAAGGGTGGAGGGCCCTCACACCAAGCTAGGTATAGTTTTTGATTAAATTAGCATAATTTTCATGAACTAGTTTTGCTTCGGATTTATTCAATCATTTAGATGTGTGAAGATTTTGTATGGTTTTTGGATGATTATTATTTTAATTCTAATTTTCATATGAAGGGACAAAAAATAATTTAAGTTAAATTCTCCTTTTATCTGATCACGAAAAATAACTAAAATTCATTCTCTTTTCCTTGCTTGGGTTATTTTCTGAATTTCTAGTTTTAATGCAATGCTAACAATGATGGAATAGAATTGTAAAGAAGGACAACCTGGACCTCCTAAGTTAGGAGACTCTTCTCCTACTTTTTATACATCATAAACTATTGTTAATCCGTTATTTGGTTTCTCTTCATGAAGGTAGTATTGTGGGGGAGGAAAATCAGGATCTCCTAAGTTAGGAGCCTCTTCCCTCACCTATTACATATTGAATGAGAAACTACTTAGTTAGATTTTATATTTTTAATATGCATTTATTTCAACTTCTACATGTTGTTTTCTAAAATTGACTACATCTGAAATCCATATATTTTGGACATGTTTCCAAGTCTACAAACCCGGATTGATAAGTAAAATATATGTGTTAGTTTACTTAGTAAATTGACCCAACAATCACTAAGGTAACTTTTGATTTAAAATTTCCTATGTATATATTTATCTGGATGAGTTTATGCAGGGCTGCCTATCATGTGGAAGGATGTAAGATCCTTGGGATATGGTTCGAATACATGAGAAGATGGTTCGAAGACATGACATCGAGGGGAGGAATTCTTCATTAGAAGTTGGGTGGCTCAACATTGTTGCTGCAGGTCCCTGGTTGAGAGGGAGCATGGTGGTAACTTTCTTACTTGGAAGAAACTTGAAGTATGTCCTTCCTAATTTAAGAGGGTGTGACATATATGATTCTATAATTCATCTATCATGCACTAGACCAGGACTAACAGTCGTAAGTCTTAGTGAAGGCCATGAGGAGAGAATGGATAGACACATCATTTTGGTCTCCACCCGGGAATACAGAATGGAGGATTGGATAATCATCTGGTATTCGATACTCTTTGAGAATGAGATAGGGCATTCAAGAAAAGAGAAATCAGGCACTGATATTCTTTGACAGTTAGCTACCCAAGAGAAGAATATTCCAAGAAGTTCATACTATGGGAACACCTAGGTAGAGTATGTACCTTGGAGAGACAATGAATATGTTTTCTATAAGTCATGTGTCTCACCAACATTGTATCCCATTGTCTTCTTGAGAGATGGGGTTGTTAGTCAAGGCCTTACACTACGATTATGCTGGTTGATATGATGTTATACAGATGCGATTACCAATACAATTATTCTTATGAGATTCTACATATTGAAAGTGACCATGTACCATTATGAATACCTCCCTAGTTAAGAGGGAGTGTTGGAAAGTGTAACTAGGTTCAGTATTCATATTGACTATGTAATTATGTATTTATGTAATGAAGAAGACAAAGATAACAAAATGTATTTTTTTAATGCCTTCTTCATGGGTTTCATGAGAAATGTTTTTATTATAGGTCAAAAGACTTCTTCTTGATGTCTTTTAGGGATTTTTCGTTTAGATTCATGTGTATGAGGTATTGTTACACTTGTAAAGACAATTTGTATGCTCCAAGACCTGGTCAATTGTACTGCTTGAAGGCAGCTTGAAAATGTTGGAGATAAACCTTGTAAATTTGGCTTTAAAATACTAGAAAGGTCAGCTCAATAATATGTCACAACAGTTCACTGATAGGTCAGATAATTATAGGGTATATCAACTATAAATAGCTCAGTAAACTTCACAGAAATCACA
The DNA here is from genome assembly GCA_034641835.2 of Pinus albicaulis. NCBI lineage: Eukaryota > Viridiplantae > Streptophyta > Pinopsida > Pinales > Pinaceae > Pinus > Pinus albicaulis. The sequence goes on along the minus strand of JAXQQM020092173.1, from coordinate 16,482 downwards.
GAAACAGAATTCGGATACATTTGAAATTTTCGGACAGAATAAAGGACGGATATGTGGTATTGCAGAAGACCTCCAAACAAGAAGATAATTATATATACCGAAGGAATATAATAATTATAATAAATTCTCTATGTCTTGGATAGAAGGATAAGTAAGATATCTCACAGGAATTCAAATAAGCAGAAGGAAATATAATTTTTCAGTTTGGAAAATCAAGGTGATAAGGGCTACACAACAAAGTCAGGAAGGAGTATAGGTCTCTATTTTTTTGGAATGAACACATCACAGCCACTTCAGAAAGGTCGAAGGGGATTACAGGAAGTATAGGTCTATAAACTAGTGCCAGGAAAGGAGGATTATCAATGATATATTATAGAGTTAAGGTTATCTCTATAGGATCATCAGGCCTGCAATATAGGTATTTATATAGTGAAGGAAGGAAAATCTCTAACAAGGAGGCTGAGTTCAGCCCATAAAATGAAGTACATCAATCAGAGACCGAGTGCTCTAGTATTGATGCAGAATGGTGCAGAAAAGGGAGATCAGCATTAGGAGCAAAGTGAAGAGCAGTGATAAGGTCTTGGAGGAATACAATGGTCAAGTGTCTATGTTATGGTCATGGTTCTTTTCATCTAAAATTCTATAAGAAGAGTTTCTTGTAGGTTTTCCTCTCCAAGAGGGAGAGGTTTTGGCCCTAGCTTGAAAAGCCTAAATTTGTGTCTCTTGTGTTTTGGTAATTTACTTGAGGAAATACATAATAAGATAAGAAGAGAAGACATAAGTAAAATAAGTAAACTCACAAGTAATTATCAAGTAGACATTTTAATTAAACCTAGCCCTACCTAATTTCTCAACACTAAGAAAACCATAGACACTCTTGCCAAGAAAATTGTTGAAGCTTCAAGTAAAAGGACAATAGAAAATCATACTAAAAATATAGTTGACACTATTTCAAAAACAACACAGACAGATGTTCCAACCACTAGTAAAAAAAAGAGCCTAACCCAAAAGATGTTGTTGATAAATCATATTTCCTAAACATGAGTAGAGTTCAGACATCCTTCAATATTGAAAATGAGTTAGCAAAACTCAAAATACCTATCCCTCTAACAAAACTAATGAACAATAATGTGTATAGATCTCATGAGGAAGTAGGTGTGTCTCCCTTCTATGTTAGCCTAAACATTCATGACAAAAAATTTCATAATGCCATGCTAGATTCAAGTGATTCACATAACTTAATTCCTAAGGCTATCATGGAGAAATTAGGACTTACCATTACCAGACCATACAAGGATTTATACTATTTTGATTCTAGAAAAGTAAGATGCTTAAGTATTATCAAAGATCTATGTGTTACTTTGGCACAAATTCCAGCCAAAAGTTTGGTGATGGATATAGTGGTTGCAGATATACACCCTAAGTATGGCATGTTGTTGCCACATTCATGGGGAGCTAAGTTGCAATGAACCCTACAGATAGACATGACCTTTGATACCATACTAGTTTTTGGTCAACAAAGGATATTGTATAGTGAGACCTTTATGAAATTCATGGTAAGTAGCCAAGACAAGCCACACAACTATCCTCTTTACTCTATCCATTCAAACATGGACTCGTTCATTCTCTATAATGATGGGGACATCAACACTCATATTTCCAACTCAAAGACTAATATCTGTAAAATAGATGAAGACAAAACAAAGGTAGTAGAACATGACACACATCATGAGCCTCTTTTGAATATGGACTTTGATGGATATTTTAGCAAAGAGGGCTCTGGAGTAGGAGTTTGGGTTTCTAACTCATGAACTAATCATACTGAGGGACATTCATACAAGATTAACTTCCAATGCACTAATAATATAGTTGAGTATGAAGCATTAAAACTAGGATTACAATTACTGAAAAAACTTGGTGCTAAAATAATTTCCATTCATGGGGATTTTGAGCTAATAAAAAAACAGATAAAAGGAGAATATTCTATAAAACACCGTAGATTAAGATCCTACAGAAATGGTATCCTGGATTTTTTGGAGTGTTTTGTGGAATATTACCTTTCTGTGATCCCTAGAAATCAAAATATTCTTGCTGATAGTCTTGCCTTTTCTGCTAGTACCTGTAAAATGCCCCATCCCAATCGTCAATACACAGTGGAAGTGAAACACAGGCCAATCGTCCCAGAAAATTTTAGATATTGGCAAGTCTTCGGGAATAATAAACAAATTGAAAAATTTCTTAAATCCAAGGATGAGTTTGAAGAAGATAATATAGATGTAGATTTTGATTTAGAATTTAAGGTAGTTGTACATTCTGATTTATAAAAACAGTTAGACAATCATGCAAATAAAAATGTAAATAAAGTAGAATTGCTTGAAATAGATCAAGAAATAGAGGAACTAGAAATACTCCAATTAAAATATAATGTTTTTCCCAGAGGATTGGTTTCATTATAAGATTTGTTTGACTTTAATGGCATAGCCAAGAAACCAAAGATCAATCCCACAAGAGAATATGTAGAAGAATGCAACATAGGTAGTGAAAAAGACCCAAAAATGATAAAAATGTCTAAATCATTACCACCAAATAAAAAGCAGAAATACATTGCTATGTTCAAAGAATTCATTAATGTGTTTTCCTGGAGTTATTAAGACCTAAAATATTATGACACTAGCATAATCCAACACAAAATTCCCATAAAATAAGATTAGAAATCCTTTAAACAAAAACTCCAAAGAATAAACCCAGTACTGATGCCTTTAATTGAGAAAGAAATCAAAAAAATGTATGATGCTAAGATTATAGTACCTCTTAGGTACTCTAAGTGGGTTTCCAATATAGTACCAACAAGGAAGAAAACAGGTGAAATCAGACAATGTATAGATTTTATAAACCTCAATAAAGTATCACTAAAGAAAAATTACCCTTTACCTAAGATGGAACAATTTTTTCAAAAGGTAGTTGGCTCTAGTAGGATTTCTTTGTTAGATGATTTCTCGGGTTACAACCAGGTTTTGGTTCACCCTGATGATCAGGATAAGACAAATTTTACTACTCCATGGGGTACCTTCACGTATGTGAATATGCCTTTTGGGTTAATGAATGTTGGAGCCACATTTCAGAGAGCAATGGATATTTCTTTTGCAAATGAAATTGGCAGATTTATTGTTATATATCTAGATGACATCATGGTTTATTCCAAAATTCATGAAGAGAATTTTTTACGCTTGAGAAGAGTTTTTGAAAAGTGTAGGAAGTTTGGGATTTCCCTTAACCGCAATAAAACATTATTTGGCCTTGAAGAAGGAAAACTTTTGAGGCATATCATTTCCAAAGAGAGTATTAGGATTGATCCCGGTAGGATTGAAGCCATTTTAAAAATAAGTCATCCTAAAAATGTTAAAGAACTTCAATCATTTATTGGTAAAATTAACGTCTAAGAAGATTCATCGCCCACCTGGCAGAACTCCTCAGGAATATAAAAAACATGCTAAATAAAGACAAAGAAATAAGATGGAACATTGAAGCCAGGCGGTCATTTGACTAAGTGAAACAATCTCTAAAAATAGCACCTGTCTTAATCAACCCTAACTTTACAAAAGAATTTATAATCTTTTCATTTTCATTTGAACACACTATTGCAGCAGTCCTTTTACAAAAAATCTATGAGGGATATGAGCATCCTATTACATTCTTTAGCAAGGCTCTAAGATATGTTGCATTGACATACAACATAATGGAAAACAAGCATTTTCTCTAATACAGGAAATTAAGGATTTCAGAGTATATATTCTCCATTCTCACATAATTGCTTTTGTACCAAATTCTATGGTTAAAGATATCTTGAATCAGAATGGACCACATGGTAAAAGAGGTAATTGGATTGCCATTATTCTTGAATATGACATTGAAATTAAACCCACCAAGCTCATTAAGCGACAAGGACTAGCCAAATTTATGGTTGAGTCTAATTTTCATGCCTTGGATATTAATATTGTGGTTGCATTAGATGATCAAGAGGAGCAGGCAACTCCACAAATAGATGAGGCTTTTACAACCTCACCCTGGTATGTAGACCTCATTTTTTTTTTATTCAATTTACAAGCTCCTCCTGGTTTGACTATGACAAAGGATAGATTTCTTAAGCTAAAGACTGTGAAATTTGTATCTTAGATAGCATTTTAGATTGGAAAGATGCTCGTGGAATTTTACTAAAATGTTTATTAAGGGATGATTCAAAAACAACTGTGCAGGAATTTCATGAAGGAGACTGTGGTGGACATTTTTATTAGAAGACCAATGCCAATAAGATCCTAAGAGCTGATTTTTACCGGCCAACACTTTTCCCTGATGTCCATAAAAAAGTTATCTCCTGCCACAATTGCCAATTTTTTGAAGGAAAGAGAAAACTATTGTCCCTACCCTTGAAACCTATATCCATTGAAAGCCCTTTCCAATAGTGGGGTTTGGATTTCATTGGAGAAATCCATCCACCATACTCAACCCAACACAAATGGATCCCCACTGCCACTAACTATTTCATCAAATGGATTGAGGCCACACCCTCAAGACAAGCAATTGATATTGTGATCATCAAATTTCTAGAAACCAATATACTGTCAAGATTTGGATATCCAAGTAAGCTTATCACAGATAATGCAGTAGCTTTTAAGTCAAAGAAAATGGTAGATTTCTGCAACAAATATCATATCACTCTAGGGCATTCAACTGCTTATTACCTTTAGGGTAATGGGTTAGCTGAATCTTAAAATAAAAGTTTGGTTAACATTATCAAAAATATACTAGAAGTCAACAAGAATTCATGGCATGTAATATTCCCACTTAGCCCAAGCTAATGGGAATATTCAATTTCGTTTTATTTTTCTATTTCACGAATAAATGTGTAAAGGAGGACAATAAAAGCTCCTAAAATAGTAAATAAATCAATGCCACATGTGAACAAGGCCAAATCTAGGCTATTTAAATGAGCACCCTTAGGTGTGAAAGGGGCTGAATATTTTGACTGGGTCAACCATGACTAAATCAACAGTGTTGTCTTGGAGGAGTGGCCATCAATGATGCATAGCGCAGTTCTAGATGGAGATGGTTCATGTGAAAAGAGCTATTTCATTGAGATGGTTTAGGGTTTTGCAATCTCTCAAACTTATAAAAGGAAGAGGAGGAAAGCATGAGAATTTTATTGATGATTATGTTATTTCTGAAGATTTTGTATGTTTAGGCATTTCTTATTCTCCTTGTTGTTTAGCAAATAATAGTGTTGTTTAGCACTGGGTGTTCTTGATTGGGAATCCCACCTCTTTCCTCGAGAAGCCTCTTGGAAGAGTTTTCATTTCTTGTCCACTATCAGGCATTTGGCCAAGCTCTTCTTCCAACTACGACACAGATCCTCTTGAGGGTTTGGTTGTCTTTGTAAGCTGCAGCAAGTGGAGGCTAGATCTGCTCAGATCTAGGCAAATATAGTGCCTATTTTCAGTGGGGAAGGATTCTATCCCATTTGAAAGAGAGTATTGGATGATTGGAGCTACATTTTCAGATCTTGGCTTGAGGCCAAACATGTTCTAGAGCTTACAGTGTAGTTTCCCTTCCAAGACTGCATTATTTGTAAGGGTATTGTTGCAAGGTCTTTTGGCACATCTTTTGGAGGATTGGTTTTCATGTGTTGGGGATCTACCCTTCACATTTGAGATCCATTGGCTGGGATCATCATATTGTATCTTTCAGATCAGATCTATATGTCCATGAATTTCTAAATATTTCTTCATATATGCAGCATTTAGATGTTAGATCTACTCCATGTACTTCACATTTTGCTGAAAACACCAAAGGGCATTTGAAGAGGAGTCTATCTAGTGTACAGATCTGATATAGATCTAAAGTTTTGTACAAAAATATTCTCTAGATTTTAAGTGTAATCTACAACTGTTTCAACCAATAAAATAATGTTGTCAAGCTCTTTTCAGTCATAATATATGGTTGCAACACCTCATTTTGAGGATTTCTTCATGTAAAAGTCTTCTATTTCCTATTGTACATCTTATGGGCTTCAATATCAATCTAATTTGCTAATGTATATGTAAATATTGAGCCTCCATATTGGCCTCCTTCTCTTACTTAGCTGATCTGCGTTATTTCTTTGCATTATTATTTAATATTGCTGCATTTTCCCATTTGGGGATATTACATGGCATGACAAGCTGATAAATGCACTTTGGACAGATAGGCTGACCACAAATAAATCAATTGGCATGTTACCATACCAATTTGTTTATGAATGAGTGTTGTTTTCTCGTCTTCTTTAGGGGTTCCAATTATGAAAATCATACAGGAGTTACAGGTGGGACCAAATGATACTCAGAGAAGGATAAATCATACCATTCATTTGCAACAATCCAGGGAAGAATTCTATAAAAAAACACTAGTTATCCAAGAGAATGTCAAAAATATTTTTTACCAGAAGAACCAAGGTAGAAATTAGGGGAATTTTGAGGTCTAAAATGGGCCTCCTAAGGAAATTATAAAATAATATTGGAAATAATAAAATAATATTAGATTACATCATCAAATTTTAAAGGGGAAAAAAACCTATATTTTCAACTCATATTTTCAACTTATCTCTTTATTGGTTTACTCAAATTTCGAGCAGAAACACTTGTTCGATGCATAATTTAATTCCTCATCCGAGTACCCATGTTGCATACCTTCTGTTATCACAAAATTGCACTTAATTGGCTGCTAATCAGGCAACTCTATGTAGCTGTTTCAAACCAACTTGTGACTTAAGCTTAGCCTCTTCAGTCTGAGAGGGCTCTCTCAAAGGGGTTTATGATTTTAGATAATGATGAAACTTGATGGCTAAATATATTTGAAAAAATAACTTGATTTTGATGTATGTAGGTTGAAAAGAGTACAAGTCTGCAACCATTAGGCTTATGGAGTCAACAAACCAGTAGGTTCAGTGGTAAGGTCTCTTGACATGGAAACTGAGGCAGGTAAGAGATTTTAACAAAGGTAAATCACTCATAGAACATAAAGCAACACAATCATTTCATCAATAAAGGAAGTCAAAGCATAAACACATGAATTCTGAGTAATGAAGATGAAATCTACTCCAAGTGGTACACATAATAATATAGATCAGAAATGCATTAAAAACTCCATGATAATCTCAGGTATGTCAAGAAAAATTCCTTTATATTACTGATATCAGTCAAAATACATAAAGCTGCAGTAGTGAAAAAAAACTCCAACCCTTTACAATTTCGATAATTTGCCCTTTAATAGACCTTCTTACGTCAAAGATGATCTGCCTCTTGGCTAGATTCATCGATCTCTTCCTATGACACCTTGCATAACAGGAAAACATGTGCTTTAATGAGAAAATGACAGCTACACTCTAAAACAGTCATTTTCCTAATAGGACTCAAACTCCTATCTATTACAACAAACTACCTTATCTCTTAAAACAACTGCATATCTGAAAACTAATGCTTCACATGTTTGAATGGGCTATGTCATAGCTCATCACTACTTTACATCTTAAATATCCTCCTCAACATATGGAAACAAACCTTATTTTTCAGGAAAGCAGGACCCTATCTTCAATGAATGGTTCAATTGATGAGTTGTCTCCATTTCACGGTCTTAAAGTCATGGATGATTTCTGGAAAGGTCCCTTGACATGTTTGATGTGTCCACCTTTCCAAAACTTCTCTCAAATTTCTCAGAAACCTTCAAATACATCTCGCTACGAAAATAGGGCAGTTTCGTAGCATACTTTTGTAGCGTCCAAAAAATGACTTCTTCACTCAAAATTTCTACTTCTTTGCTCTTGCATGGTGTCCATCATGACATGAAACTTCATCATCACCATTATCCCCTCTTGGAAACTACAAAAAATGGTTTTAAAGGAAAAAATATAGCCACAGACATTTTCGTAGCGTTTTCCTGGCTTCAAGCCTGGGAAACGCTACGAAACTGTGGAAAACTGTGTAATTTCCATATTTTGACCTTGTTTCAAAAAGGTACCTTCCAGTTGTATAAAATTTGTTTTCATCATTCCATTAACCTCTCAAAACATAAACAAACTCAACTTAGGAGCCTTGAGGTGTTTTCTCTTCATTAATGATGAGTTGAGTTATGGGTTCCTCAACTACAGTCATCTTCAAACCCTTCTTCTCCAACTCCTCATGGATCAATTCTAACTGCTCTTGGAGGTCTTTAACTTGGTCCTTCAGTTTTCTGTTTCTAGATTTCAAGTGTAGCTTCATTCTTCTAACATGCTTCACCTATTTTCTTAATGGCATAGTCCATTTGATTAGTTGTTGTGTATCATCTAAGGTCTTTGACACACTATCAACCTGCTCTTCCCAAGTCTCTTTCATTTTCTCAAACTGCACTTTTTGGAAATTATGTTTCCTTGCCTCTTTCTTCATGACTGCTATTTCATTATTTTCTAACTTCAACTATTCCTCAAGGACCTCAAACTCTTTTTTTTCAATAATTTTCCCCTTTCCTTTCTTTTGTTTGATGATTGGATCTTCTTTTGCAAGTGATGTTAGGTCAATTATACTTGGTGGTGGCTAGATAATATCAGTGACTTTTTGAACTTATTTACTACTTTCCAGGAGTTTTCTAGCATGTCTTGTCATGGGTTTCCTAGCCTAAAACATAAAACCTGAATCCTCACCTTCAAACTCTAACTTCTTTGCTAATTTGGCTTTCTTGAGCTTCTTTCCTCCCTCATCTATATCCTTAGCTTGGACTATGGGAGTCTCTTCAATATCAATAGCATGTAGAATGTCTTCTAAATTTCCTTTAGCCACTGTTTGGCTCCTTGTAATCCTTTTTCTGCCATGTTTACTCACAGTTGTCTCTTTTTTTTCAAGTTTGCTCATAGTTGACTTTTGTTTTGCAGGTGAAACAGTAGGTGTATCAAGTTTCTGCAATTGCTTTGTTTCCATAATTACTGGTTCACTTTGCTCTGCCCCTAATGGTTCACTTTGTTCTACCACTGAAGGTGATGTTATACCTCTAGATTTAGGAGTTATTCTAGGGGTGATGGCATCCACTTCAAAACCACTGACAAACGGAAAAGAAAACCAGTCTCTGCCTAGTCTTTTTAACTCATCTAAAACCAGCAACTTTAATAAAGCATGATGAAAAAGTGAGGTTTCACTTCCTTCAGATTTAGCTTGATATTTATCTTCCATTTTTTCTAAACTTATGTATAAATAAAAAGGTAGATCAAGATATTTCTTACCAACAAAATGTGGCAGAAGATTGAAGTGGTAAGAATAGACCTTATGATACCTCCCTTCACAAGTGAAGTATTTCTGAATGATTAGCAGTAGCTTGGAGAAATTATTTTTCATGTAGCTCCTTGGAATGGAATTTGTAAGGTCAACCTCACTATATTCTGGCTTGATAAATTCTTTACATTCTTGCATGTTGAATTTGAAACCTTTGAACCATTTTTCTTCTCCTCTTGGAATTCCTATTGCTGCTGCAATGGTCTCTGGAGTTATAGTGAGGTTCAGCATTCCCACTTTTGTTGTTGTCCCATTGAAATTTAGGGAAAACTCTTTAGAAACCTGTACATGGCATCCTTTCAATCTTTGGAAAAACTGCAAACACCATGTTCTTCTGAAAACTTCTGAAGCTGTCGGGTCTTCATTTATCAGGTTCATGTCTGATGGCTCATATCTGAGACAGTGGCCACCTTTTTTGGTCTTCCTCTTTGTAGCCATGGTAATTTTATGTCTTCTCTCCCTCACTTGATCAGTGATACCTACAAACCTTTGAAAATACTAGCCACGGCTTGGGCTCAGTGAAATAGCTCTCCAAAGCTCAATAGCATGCAAAGAGGGAGTGGAGAATGACAAATGACTCAATTGGGAAAGATTTTGAACTTCGATGACAACCTATGGCATAATGATGACTCCTACATTCTTAAAATAGTAATAATGACTTCAACCATGACCATTGTACCTTGATTTAACCCTAACTGACTCAAACGGCATCTACCCTATCCCTTTCAGTCATTTACTGACACCTAGAAGTTGTTTTGACAAGATAGACAGGAATCCTTCCTTTCATAGCGTACCTAGTGTATTTCTGGGAAGTTTCGCTACGAAAGTATTAGCAGCTTCATAGTGAAAAGTGTGTTTTCTCTTTGTGTTTCGCTACGAAGGTAGGGATTCTTGGCTAAAATGACTTTTTGGAGTTATAAGCTTAGGAAATGAAAAATGTCAGAAAATAATGACTGATGTGACATGAAAAGATTTGAATGGGGGTGAGTTTTGGACTTTAGAATAAGATAATAAGAAAATTTTAAAATTTTCCTTAACCAAGTAAGGAGAATGGGCCAAGACAGTGCCATCCATTGGGCTATGGAGTCATGAAAGGGAATTACTTACAACAACTAGCCAAGGCTTCCAAAGGGCAAGTCATCTACACTAAAGGATCTTTTAGATAGATGATGGGATGGAACATTAAGGAGGAAAGTGAAAGAAGGAAAGCAACCAATTTTCTGTCTATAGATCAGGTCAGAGGTCATTTAACTCCAGACCTGCTTGGACATATTCAAAGGCGGCTCTCAAAGAGACAATGGGGCTGCTTATAGATCAGACCAGAGGTCATTTAACTCCATATCTGCTTTAGCAACTCCAAGGGAAAAACAGAGATAAGGTTACAAAGAAACATCTAAGAAGCAAACCCCCAAGTTCATACATCAGCCAGCAGGAAATAACATCCGCTGCACTGGTTAAACCCATGAATTAACTCTTAGATAGCACATGGAGTAGAAAACATAAAGGTAGGGAGAGAAGACAGCATAGGGCACCTAACAAGGGTGAATCCTATACCATTATTCTGATGCCTACCAGAAGAACATGAAACAATATGGAAATGTAATAAACAGAGTAAGAAAACATCACCAATAGTAATAGACCAGGATCCTGTGAAAAGTGCTTTGATTAATTGATGCAAAACCAGTCATGTACAATATGGCTCAATGGCTAATACAGTCCCAACTTCTCCTCCCAGCCTATTACATACAAACTACTCTGCAACTTCTTCCCAAGGCTGTTCTAACAGTCAAACTGAATCCCTCTAACAGCAGATGCCCAGCAAGGCAACAACAACAACCCTTACAATGTGTTCTCGGGGATTTCTTATAGGATAAGAGGAAGAGACAGAGGTAGATAGACAATTAATCCATCTCATTAAGACAGAATCGGCGGAAGTGTCCACGCCCATACTGCTTAATAGCTCTCTGCAGTGCTGTATGTACTCTGTAATCTGGTTCGGAGATCTCTGTCAGGCCGGAAATTGACCTCGGATATTTCTTCGGAGTCCTTTCTGGAGCTTGGAGCTCTATGCTGCCACTCTGAAATAAATGAACTGGATGAAAGTTTGCAAGGCCGCTCCATACCTCCGTAACTGCTGCCTGACTGTCTTAAATGGGTCTCAGACAGTGCAATTAATCTTTTCAGGGCTCGAGGAGGCATGGAGATTGCTGTAGGTAGATGTCTGTCCTGGAGAAAACGCTCTGTTGGAATACACACAGATAAGACTTGTTGTGTGTGCATTAGTCTTCAACAGCGCCCTGGTCCTTTGAATACGGGGCAAAACATTTAATTTCATTAATAACAGGCACTAACCCCTTTTGAATTCCTTCTGCTGGTCGCTGGCAATGCTGAACTGGCCATCTCTGTACTACCTGCATAATGAAATGAACTGTTACAAGCCCGGGTAGAGGAGGCGGAGAAATGCTGAGGAGGCGGAGGAATGGTGGCAGAACGGTGGCGGAATGGTGAAAAGAACACAGAGCGGCGAAGAAATGATTAATATTGTAAACGCCCAAAGGTCGAACACTTGGGCGTAATACGAAGGAAACACACAAAAACAGCGAAGCGACGCTATGGATGTGGTACCCAGCGGAGGCAGAGGGCGATCGAACTCAAGCCATCAGATCTGGGAGGAACGGACGACTATGATCCAATCGCACAATCGCAATCGGAGGTCGGAGCGAAAGACAATCGCAACGCTCGTTCAAAAAGTTCCGATTGCGATTGGGAGAGATAGAGCGATTAAGCGATGGCCGTCGATCTGGGGGAGGAACGGATGGTCAGGATGCAATCGGGAGACAGCGGGGGAGGCTTGCGATCGGAGGAAATGGGAGTGCGATGGCCGTCGGATCTGCGGGAGGATGGACGGCCAGGATGAAATCGGAGCATCGCAATCAGAACGACACGGAGAAGACTTGCGATTGCGATCGGAAGGGGAGAAGCGATTGAGCGCTGGCCGTCGATCTGGGGGAGAAACGGACGAACAGGATTGAATCGGGAGACAGAGGGAAGGGGATGCAATTAGCGCCAGGACGTCCGATCGGCTGGAAAAAGGACGGCTGCGATCAAATCGGGAGACAGAGGAAAGGAGATGCGATTGCGATCGGAGGTCGGGATGCGATTGAGCACTGACCGTCCGATCGTCGATCAGATCAACGGTTCAGATGTAATCGGAGGGACAGAGCGATCAGGGGATCGGAAGACAGGGTGCGATTAGCGGAGGACCATCGGATCAGGCGGGGAGATCAATGGCGGGGACAACAATCGGAGGGGCAGGAGCGATTAAGCACTGGCCGTCGATCTGGAGGGGAGATCAATGGTCAAGAACGCGATCGGAGGGGATTTGCGATTGGCGGAGGACCGTTGATCTGGAAGGGAACAGATGGTGGGGATTAAATCGGAGCCCGGGTGAAAGACTTGCGATCAATCGGGGGGTGTCACTTGAATGTTCCGATTGCGATTGAGCCGAGTCTTGCGATTAGCGCTCCGCCGTCGATCTAAGGTACAGATCAACGGTGAGGAAAGTGTCGTGGGCATATTGTAATAAAACAATCGCATCGGGGGTTTACGCTGTTACAAAGGATTTACACCTGCCCGATGCTCCGATTGCGATAAGCGTCGTGGACTTAAGCACTTGGTCCCAATGCGGCGTTATATGTGGGGAAGTGGTTAAGGGGAAGGGGCTAGGCCTTAGAATAAGGTCGGAAAGTGGGTTTTTAACCCCTTTTAATGGATTTTGGGGCTGGGGAGGAGAACGATAGAGAAATAAAGGGGGGAAGAAGGTCAACAAAGGTTAGGGGAGGAAATTCAAAGGGGATTTTGAGGGGATTTGGAGGGTAAATGGGGAAAGAAGGGGGAATAAAGGGGAGAGAAAATAAAGGCTTTGGGGGATGAAATAAGAGGGAAAAAGGGGGCCTTTGGGCATTTCTTCACATAACAGAGAGGCTTTAAAAGGGGAACCAGCAGAGGGGATTTGATCAAAGGATAAAAGACACAAAGAGCCTTCAAGGAGACTGTGTTTTTAGAGGAAATGCATTCCTTTAAGACTCAAAAATAATTTAGCCCCCTATTTGCTTGTCAAAAAATTTATAGGGGGGCTAACAGTGGCTCCACATGGGGATGGCTTCTTCTTGAAGGAGTCAAGAATTCAGAAATTGATCTCTTGGTGTAGGCCAGATGCCTGCTGCTATAAGCCATCTTTCTTCTTTCTTTAGATCAACTGCCACATACTGTGAAGACAACATTTCAGCAATAAAATTCTCCCACACAACTACCTATCCACACTATAGTCCTAACATTTTTTCTTCTTGGGTGCATTTGGAATTGCAGACCCTTTACATCATCAATATTTTCAAACAGGAAAAATAAACCTATTCTACCTCTACCCTTATTACTCCACGAGACCAGATTAAACTGTTGGCCTCATATTTTCTCTACCTACACTACTACCTGCTAGGATTAGACTATCTAGCAGGTTTCTTCTCTACATTCTAAGACAAAAATTTAAACAACTAACTACTTGCTCATAGACTGAGCTTTATTGAGTTTTCCTACCTACCCTACTCTAACTGAAAAACTCTGATGCTTTAGGTGATGCCGTAATGCCAATGCAGCCAGTCTAATAACAGCAAAAAAGGATATGAGCACTGACTGCCTGTCAGAGATAACCACAAGGTGCTCTGCATGTGGTTCTTCAAAATTGAAGTCACCATCAGTGGTGACCAGCTTTGATGTATTTGGCTCTTGCAAAAGATTGATGCTTGTGGAGCTGAGCCAATCAGGGCCCCCATGTAGTCTGCCACAGGGTCAACAAACTCATGATGTAAACTTTTTTCTTTAAAGCCTACCATGACTGATAGGCTGTCTGCATCCTGGGCAGCTTCAATCACTGCATCTGTAGTGAGGCCTTTGTATTCACACTCCTCCTCTTCCTGGTTGGGATTATTTGGCATATGGGCATCAACCAGGAATACCTCCTCTTCCTCTGGATCAAGGCCGAGACGCCTGCGGGGAATGAGATCTCGCTCATCTTCAATGTAGCTTGAGCTAGAGGGCTCATTATATTCAACAGTGCTGTCCTCTAGTACCACAGGTCGGTTCTGCTGCAACGGGCTAAACTCTGTGAAAAAATCGACATATTCTTGAGCGGGGGCTTCTTTGATTACCTTAATCCCTTCGGGAGAAGGCTCTGGATATTCGTTCCGCTCAAGACTTCCCTCATCTCTTTTCTCCTCGTCCTCTGCGCTGAAGAGCTGCTGGCCTCTGTCCGCTTGGAAAGTATAACTGATGTTCGGATATAAAGCAGATAGAAGATTCAATGAATCTTCGTCTGCTATCATGCTTTCAACACTTTCTCCATCAGTATCATAGATGGCCGGCATTAGCTCATTATTTTCTTGAAGTTGATGGTCGTAGTCTTCCTCCCATGAGACCTCTGATGATGGCCGTGCAAGCTCGGTTTCCCTTTGGAAAAACTCATCGTCAGACATATCCACATCAGAGAAATCATAATTGTAAGTATTGTCACCCATCAAATCTTCAGTTTTCTCAGCAATTCTTTCTTCAAAATACTCTGCAAGTTCATTTTCTGATTCAAGCTCTGGTTCATCATACATGCTTGGCGTGCGACTTCTGTCTTGCAGAGATCTGATTTGTCTTTCTCGAGGACGAGGGGCAGGACTTTCCCAATCACCCCCTCTGGTTTCAGCCTCATATTCTGGCTCTTTTACATTTAGCAAGGAGTAGGCAGTCTCTATCAGTCTTTCCAGCTTGTTCTCTAAAGAGATCTGCGCTATTTTCTCTACTCGGTCCTTCCTCGCTGCTCTTAATCTTTCCTCCATGCACTTTACGTTGTACTCGACAGTGATCGCTATATTCTGCATTTTCTCCAGGCTCGAAGGCTCTTTTTGCCTTATATGGAATTCCACCTCTGGGTCAAAAGAACTTGGATAGTGCAACAGAGCCCATCCCAAAGGTGGTTTTATATCAGAAGGCATTGCATCATATACCTTATTGAACCTGGTTGAAAAATTTTGCACTGTATCCCCTGGCTGCCTTTTCAAATTCTGATATTCTTTCAGGATGAGGAGAGCATTCTTCGGGGTCGCCCATTTATCTAGGAAAACTTGAGAAAACTGATGAAAGCTGAAAATCCTTGCTTCTGGAAGGCCTTTGAGCCAGCTCTTAACATTTCCTTGTAATGACAGGGCAAACATTCTAATGCACACATCGTCTTCTTCTATCTCATACAGCTCAAGTAAATCCTCCAGAATTTGAACATGTTCTTCAGCAGTGGACCCTTTATTTTCCCCATCAAAATGAGGTAGTTGGTTTATTAATTCTGTAGGCAGGGGTTGGAAGAAGAGAGGTAAAACCAGAGGCTTATATCTTTCTATGACCTTTGTAGGTGTGGGTGATGTGGGGCTGCTTGAAGCTTCTTGAAGAGTGGGAGATACAACATGATTTTCTTGTTCCACCAGGTTTTCCACAGGAGTATAGGTCTGCTCACGGTCTGAAGACTGAGGCTTGAGATCTTTCCCATACTCATCATGGGTTTCATCTTTGTACACTTGATTAGGCTTAAAGTAGGACAGAACATAGTGATAGAAAAAAACAATGAATCCTTTAAACCAAATCCAACCAGTATGTTCTACCCTTCCATGAGGTCTGGCCATCTTTCAGGTTCTTCCTCCAGTGGAGTCTTCTAGGATTATGGAGTGTGGAGTCGCCAGGTGGATGAATTTAACAATTTGAAGCAGGGTGCTGTCCACCATCAGCAATGAAAAGCCAATCTAGAGACAAAGCAGTTCTTTCCCCAGTGGAGTCACCATTATGTTGGGGTTCCCATGTTTTGGCCAGATTGGCAAGACCAAAAGATGAGACAACATCAGAACCACTTTGGGGCCCTAGGATCTAGCCCTCCTGGACCCGGAGAGGGATCTCTCCAATAAACAAAGAATGATTTATCTTTGAAGCTCAGAATGAGATGTTAGGCTAGTTATAAAGCACAGAGGGGGGTTTTAAATGGTTTGGTTGGAGGGTTGTTGGGTTGGTTAGGAGATCATGGACTGGGAAAGCAATGGGAGAAAAGGAACAAAGCAGCAGGATGTTTCAG
>JAXQQM020086378.1:0-21965 GCA_034641835.2 Pinus albicaulis | reverse complement strand
ATGGAGAAACAACTAAACCTTGATATTTTATTAAACTCTCGGACGAGTTTTATATAAAACTCTCGTCCTAGAGTTTATAAAACTCTCGGACGAGAGTTTTATATAAAACTCTCGTCTAGAGATTTATAAAACTCGGACGAAGTTTTATATAAAACTCTTGTCCTAGAGTTTATAGAACTCTCATCCTAGAGTTTATAAAACTCTCGTCCTAGAGTTATAAAACTCTCGTACGATAGTCGGCCTTGGGATAAACTCTCCCGCAAACTCTCCGTCGAGTTTGTAAAACTGATGAGGTTTAGCCGCATGGTTAAATGTAACATGTGGTGGTTTAAACTCTTGGTCAAGAGTTTGAGGAACACCAACTTTGGAGGGGCGAAACACCTACAAAAACAAATTTTAATCTTTCGGACCTCGTACCATTAGATTCATCTTTGAATCTAGTTTCTAATGATGTAAGATTTGTGGAGTTTCATTAAAAATTTCAATTTATTATTAATTTTATACTAAACCGTGTCACTATGGAATTTCATTGTTATGAAAATTGCACTTAATGAAAATTCAATAACTTTAAAATGGCAACACCAAAAAAATCAGAAAAATCATACTGCAATTCCTCTCCTTGTCTTCTTCAAAAGGGTATTCTCATTTTTCTTATTGATGATCACATTGAAAAGAAAATCTAGGGCTCATAAAATGTATTGAAACATCACCTTTTTTTGTCTTCTTCCATTTCAAAAAATAATAAAAAATAGTTATTTAATCTGAAAAATATTGAAAAATAGTCAGTGCACTAGTGCAATCTATGTAGATTATGATGATATTGTTTATTTCCGAAAAATGAATAACCTTCCCTAAAAAAAGTTAGGGTTCAAAAAGTGACTATTTATGTTTGCCTGAAAATTTCAAGTATATGCAGTTAGTAAAAAACAATTTTACCCCTCTATATGTCAATATTTAAAAAAAAAAAAAAACACGAGTATGGAGGTAAGACAATTCTCTACAAATCTTGTTTTTATGTCAAAGCGTAATTTGCATTGAAAATATGAGTTTAGTGGGGTTGAAGTTGAAAAAACATAGAAAATCACAATTGTCAACATCAAAAAAGGGCAAAAAGTGTTTCTCAACTTCACATTTTCACTATGCAATAATGCTTAACCCAAAAACAATTTTCTTAAATATTTTCCATAAACCCCAACAATAAATTATAACCAAATTGTAATGTAGAAGTTTCATAAACCTAATTGAAAACATATTTACTTAATAAAACTCTACCAACAAAAAATGACAATCATTACTTCGATGTTGATGATAAAGTATCTACAAACACTAGCTAAAACAATTTCTCACGGACCCTAGTTGAAACAGAATATTCCATATTCATAGGTGCGGAATATGGGTGGTTGATAATCCCTTTATTGCTAAGAGGGAGTTGAGAAGCGTAGCAAGAAAATATCAATTTGACTTTACCTTTGTCAAATTGATAAAATTCAAATTTCCACATCAACAGAAAACTTGGAGGAAATTAACTGAGGTGACATGGCTCTTGTCACTCAGTTAGCTCAGTAAATTTGAGTTAGAAGGTTTGGAGCTTCTTTAAGCATGTGTGATTTCTAAATTTTATTAATCAAGTTCAGTTATTTCCAGTTTTTTTCAATTAAACTAGTTCTAATATTTGATTGAAGTAGTGGAAGGTCCATTGTGCAGTGAGACAAAAAACTAACTCATAAATCATTCAATTAATTGATCAATCAAGTCAAAATATCTAATGCATGCAAGGAATTCGAGTTCCTCAGCTGTGGGGGAGATTCCAAGGCAGTGTAACAAGCATTTGTAAACTAGTTTGAGTGTACAAGTGTTGCATGCAATTAGATGATAAATCCTTGGGAATTGTGCAAGAAATTGGAGGAAAATTCCTAAAAAAATAGGGGATAATTCCTCAAGATTTGCCCAAGAAAATAGGGGATCAAGAAGAGGAAAAAATTAACTAAATCTGGGTCAAAGCTTCTCATTAAGTAGAGAGATAGGTTATTCACTTGCAGGTTGTGCTTAGAGCGACAAAGAAATTGTAATACATTCTCTATACATCTTATTAATGCAACGAGGATTGAGGGGTTTTTCCCAGTTGTTTTCCCTTGGAAAAATATTTTTCATGTTTGGTTTGTCTTATTGCATGTTTATGAATGTTGTTCTAAATTGTGAATTAAATTTCGCATATCAGTAAAGTACAATTCTGTCTTTTGATTTTAGATTAAACTTCTTGAGTAGTTGAAATTCTATCACCATATTGCTACATTGTCGCCCTATCACTGGAATTGCAGATTTTCAAAGCCAGATTGAACCAACATCACAAAGAGATTGAAGCTAGTAGTCAACAGATTGCAGTTTCTCACCTCCAGAGGCACAATGAGGAGCAACTCAGTACAGTTAGTAGCTAGAGCAGAGGTAAATCTAGAAACTAGAGAATTTATTTTATTGTCTCTCCTGTAGATGAATTCCCCCTTGAATTTCGATGCTATATTATAAAATTGTTCTTTTGGTAGGCTAATTTTGCAAATTGTTCTGTAGGGCATCTATTGAATCTATGTACTCAAGGAAGAAACTAATAGATTCATATTTGAAATCCTTCCTTTTTCTCTCCTGAAACTGACAACAAGTCAAATATGATGTAAATCTTCGGGTTTCTTGTTGCTAACTGACACATAATTTATATAAATATAATCATTCCCGTTTAAAATATATATGTTAATATTGAGTAGCTAGTACAAAATGTCAACTTTGCTAACACATTTTTTCTAAATTTTAGAAAAAGAACAAGGCTTGGCCAATAAGGCCATAGGAAATAATAGTACAATGGCTACTGTAATAAGCCCCCGAGGGCATAAACCTATGTTAAATTTTATGAACTCTTCTTTCCAGGAAATTTAGAGACTTTAATAGAGGGTTATATTTTCATCAAATTTGATCGAAAACCTAATTTATTCCAGTAAAGGAGATGGATAAAATTAAGAAAATTGGAATACTACATGCAAATAGATGGGTTTCCAAAAATAATTGATTACCCTTATTTTTTAGGAAAACCCTAATTTCGATTATTAGGATCATGTGAGGCCCTGTTACATTGTGTTGGAAAATAGAATCCCTTAGCACACATATCAACAAACCACTCTAATTAAAACTGCAAAAAATGGGGAGGAAAAATTAAAAACTTCAAAACATTTTCCTTATTGTCATGGCCTTCTCTATTTATGTACAATTATATTTATCATAACAAGTTTCACTTATCAAGTCTCCATGCTATTCTAAAGAAAATTAAACTTAATCATATATGCAATAATGCTTAACCCAAAAACGATTTTCTTAAATATTTTCCATAAACCCCAACAATAATTGTAACTAGATTGTAATGTATAAGTTTCATAAACCTAACTGAAAGCATATTTACTTACTAAATCTCTACCAACAAAAAATGACAATAATTACTTCGATGTTGATGATAAATTCTCTGCAAACACTAGCTAAAACAATTTCTCACGGACCTTACTTGAAACAGAAGATTCCATATCCATCGTAGGATTAAAGAATGAGTCTTAAGACTCGAAATTGAAAAATGGTTCTATGAAACTTACTTGCAATCCAGTGAAATTATCTTTACACAACACCTTCATCATATGGGAATCACAAGCCTTGTACCCATTTTTAGTTAAATTCATTGTATTGTGATATCGAGTTACCCGAACTACTCATTCCCTCTAAAGACAAGTCAACTTTATAATGAGAGTTCATTTGGGTGATTATATACATTGGATTATTTTAGCCACACTAGTTCAGATGTGTCTTGCTTCTAGAATTCATAGGTCATCTTCCCCCTTTGCAACATTCTCCACATATTCAAGCTCTTAAATCACTCCTGATGTGGATAGAACTAGGATCAAATTCAAATAAGACTACAATAACAACAAGAGTATTGGCATCAACACTATTGTTAGCTCTAGGAGAGTGTTCCATGGCATAAATATAATCAATCCATCGTCATCGCTAGACTGGGTTTCTAGAATAGGTATAGCATATTCATCTCTAATATATTCACTCATTGACAAGACTATGCATTGGCTCAATGTATGTACGCATGGCTCATATTTTTAACTTATTAATTTCTCTTTTTGAAGATGAGATCCCCAAACTTAAATTTTTTTTATTCTAAAATGTTTACCTCTTAGTCCTATTACATGTTATTGACCATTAATGACTAGGTTGTGAAGTTATAAATATTTTTATATAGCCTATGTTGAGAATAAAGTATTTTAAAAAATTTCAACAACTTAGAGCCAAAAACCATAATACTAAAATAACCCTTAACCAAATTTTATATATTTTAAATAAATATTATCCTTCAATGTAATACACTTTGATCTTTTTCCAAAACCAATCATTTAATGATTTAGTGTTGAAAGTCGTTTATTATTTTTAATTTTTAGAATTACTTTCTTAGAATAATCCATTATCTTCAAATCTGCTAAGTCATTCTAGCATCTTGCAACACATCTCCTGTAACCACTAGTTTAATCATTAACTGTTGGTTAAATTTATTTGTTAAGGCTTTAAAACATTTCTTGTTATTATGTTGAAATAATACATTTTGAGCATAAATTAAATTTTGATTAATTAAATTGATTATGGAATTGGTTCCATAGAGTAAAATACTGATGGTAAAATTAATTTCAAGATCTGAGAGTTAGTTGGACAGATTCAGTTCAAATAGTTTACCAACCTTTGGGGATAAAGGTTTAATCCCAATGAGGTTTGGGGGTTCTGTTTGGTAACAAGAAAAAGGAAAATTTCTGGAGAATAATTCCTGGACTGATGCTAACCAGTGGAATACTTCATATTTCTGATATTACTGGAATTGGAGACTAGACCGGATTGTCTCGAGGTTTCTTCCATAATTTCTATTAACTATTAAGCTCGGACTTGGAGCACGGGGGAGAGTAGGAGGACGTAATAGCCTCACTCGTGGTAGGGAGGCATAATATCAGTCAGAGAAACGAAAGACAGATAAGTATTTTGTTTGTCTATTATTAAATCTTAGAATTATGCAGAAGGTTACAAGTATGGTTAAAGAATTAGAAATCAATATTTCTTTCTTCTTCTGTTACAGTTAAATTTCAAACAGTTAAAACTAGCATTATTTATAGTTGGTACGCTGAGAGATGTTAACCCAGAACCCTCTAAGGAAGGTTCTGTGTTGGTCACTCTTGCTTCCTATGATATTACACGGACAGTATGGTCCGGACATCGGGCTAAATAGTTACAAAAAGGGAAAGATATAGTCAACCTTGAACTAAAAAAAAACAGAGAGTAAATGTAACAGCAAGATTTATCAAAATCAGGTGCTAAAGCTTTATCAAGATTTTATTCTGTTTGAAAACCAAACTGTAAATTGAGAACTTGTACATAAAAGGTTGCATTTACAAATTATAGCAGAGACTCTAAATGTACATGTAATACGTAAAATTCTTTCCGCAGAACTGTAACTGATTTCCAATACTCAGACTACAAGATGACGAACAAAAAACTATAAACACCTTGACCGATAGAGTTAGCGATAAGTATAAACATAAAACCAAAATATTACTGCGTGTATGCTTCCCAAGCAAATAATATGAAGTTCCAAACAAAACAGTAAACCACGGAAAATAGAGTACTTATATAAAGGAAAAAAAAAAAGAAATACTAGCAACGGTATTTTCTTTAAAGTAAAGAATAGTGAAAAAGTAGAATGTAAATATTAACTGTATCTTTCTTGAAATAAAAATGAATGTAACCGAAAGAATGACATTCTCGCATATGACAAGGAATTAAACATATATGATACCACTGAAGGAATAGAAAATCGATTCACAGAGAATAAATTAGGAGAAAATTATTAAATGTCAAAAACTTTGTCTGATGGTCTTATATTAAGAAAGAAATTGAAATTATACATTATTAAAATACAAGACGGAAGACAACAACCCTTCACCAGGTAGATATAACTCTGTTAAGAAATTCTTAGGGAAATATTGAATTCTGGAAAAACTCCCATAAGCGGGGTATTCCTCAAATCGAACTTAAAACCCTTAGATACATTTCTTTTCTCATAATAAAGAAAACACGAAACCCCTAACTTCGTAACAGTTTCTGCAAAACCAAAAAGATGGTAGCAGAGCTCTGATTAAGAGCAAGTACTTGTCATATGAATTTATTTGAATATCAGATTTCAAAGTGAGTATTGAACTTAGAATTGAGTTCAAGAAATGTCGGCAGCGGAAAATAATACCAGGACAGAGAAATAACATCTAGGTAAGAGAGATGGCGAAGTAACTGAGTATTATCAACTGGAAAAGACAATCGGAAGAGTTCATTTTTCGGAGGAGAAATTTACCTGTAGTTGGTCTCATGTGAAAGTGGCAGATTTGAGGAACCTGCAGTCAGAATTTCCACGATTAAATTTGAATGAATAGAAGTATGAATAGAAAAGAGACGATAAACTAAAAGCTGAACAACTTTAGAATAATGAATTACCTGTGGCGATCTTCGTAAGGAAGGAGACAACTGGTAATTTTCTGAAGACGAGGAAGGGTCCATTGCTAAGCCTGGAGTCGTGAAACTGGATTTAAACCCTGTGCTTAGAATCGAAATAAGTTAAGATTAAAAGAATCATTGAAGAAGCTGTAAAATAAGCATTAAAACATCTTACCTTGAAGCAGCTTGCATACTATGAAGTAGTCACCTTGCTGGATGAAATAAAAGATAACGCATGAGCAAGATGGAAAGTAATTCCTAGAGTATATGCAATTTTATCCAGGTGAGAAGGCCTAGCAAGTCCTTCATGCATGATAACCTTGTCGTGGGGCAATGAGCAGAGCTCTAGCGGCGGCTTGAGAAAATGGGGACAAGGTTAGGGTTTACGAGTAGACATTCCCAAAACCCTAATGAGAAAATCAACCGTAGGTCTTCACTCGAACAGATCAATGGTGGAGTGGGTGACAAACGTAATCCATAAACCCTCTATGGAAAATATAATTAATGGTTTTCCAGTTGCAAATTTAATGTTAATAAACAATTTCGACAGGAGAATCCAATGTAAATCCGCAAATCATAAACAGTACCCGGATAAATTAAATAATACAGTAAACATTTGTGATATGGTACCATTGTCAAAATTAATGGTGATTCGATTGAAAAATATTCCAAAGTCCAAAAATTGACATAAGTGGTGCTGGACAGGTGTTAGTGGAGCTGTAAGGATATAAGTACACGAAAAATCTAATAAAAACTATGATATTACTTAGAGAGGCAATGTCATTAAAGTTGTTGTGATAAATATAGAAATATTGTTTGTAAATGCTTGTACAGGTTTGTGGTGTATATTTATTGAATATGTAGAACCATAGTTACATTTAGAGGCTAGAAGTTAAATGAAATTTTAATGTAAGTTAAGCATAGTAAATAATTGAAGATAATGGTAAGTTTTAATTATTTTTTTTTGGGGGGGTTGAATGTTACAAGTGGTATCAGAGCGGCATTGTAACGTTGGGACCCTATGGGTCAACTAACATTTTAAGTTGTGTATTACTAATACACACAAAGAAAAAGAAGTTAACAGGGTATGAGGAGGGTGCTGACACAGCATCCACCTCCGAATGTCAGGGAAACACAATCCCAACCGCAAATGAACCCAAAAATGTGGGTGCAACTAAGTGTGGATCAACACCAGCAAACGAGTAGGCCATTGGAAGAGAAGAAACACCAAACCAGCATCCTCTTAAACACAATACAAAAGTTACAAGAGGAAATGGAGAGGATGTGAAACAATAATGCACGTTTGATGCAAGAGCATGAGAGGATATTAAAAAGCCTCTCCGAAAAATAGAATCAAGGAAATGAGAATCCAAGTACTAATAGAGAGTTTCATGAAAGAAATGAGCAATGGACAAGAGACCATGATACTGATAGAATGGAAAATAATTCAGTCTCAGTGTGGTAATAGAAATAAGAACTATAATGAAGCTAAATCCGATAATGTATTAGATTAGAAAGAAGTGAAGAGACAAAAAGTAGAGCTGCAAGGTGAATTTCGGAAAATAAAGCCTCCTACGTTTGATGGAGTAGAGGAGGAAGTAGCTAAGGCATGGTTGATAAATATGAAAAATTATTTTCAAGTGTATGAATACAACAGTAATCTCAAAGCCAGATTGGATATTTATCAGTTGAGGGAGAAAGCCACATTATGGTGGGAGGAGGTGAAAAACGTCTGTAGTATAGATGACTAGGATGTGACTTGGGATGCATTCCAATAGTATTTTAAAGATAAATACTTAACTGAACGCTTCTATGACGAAAAATCTAGGGAGTTTCATGATTTAAAGTTGGGACAAATGACAATGGATGAATACATCACCAAGTTTACCTCCTTACTTTGTTATGTTCCCTATTTAAGAGATGAAAAGGCTAAAGTACAACGGTTCTTGAGTAGTTTGCTGATTCATATGAAGGAACATATCGAATTTTTGAATCCTAAGTCTATGGACGAGGCAATCAGAAAGTCCAGAATGTGTTACGAACAAGCTAAAGCAAAAGGAGAGCAAGGCAAAAACTGGCAGACAAAAAAAGAGCATAAGTGCAGTTCTAGTTTCAAGAAAAATAGAAACAAAAATTTCACGAGTGCTGCTAGAAGCTCCGTTAGTAAACAGTTTGGAAGGAATCATCAAAGAGTAAGATGGCCTGCAGAAGATAAACCTACAGGAGCCTCCAACAAACTAGAACAAATTCAGAACCAGAAGCCACCTTTACAGTGTTGGGGGTGTGGTGAGGCACACTACTACAGAAACTGTCCATAGCGAGGAAGGAGTAAGGCAGTTACCAATCTACATGAAGCCTCAACGATGGGAGATGTAGCCATAAATATACCCATAATAAATGCAACACTAGAATATCGACAGGAAAATTACCAGTCGACAATGATATAACTGGAAGGTAAATTGCTATCCCAACCTGTTTCTATTTTGGTAGACCCAGGTGCAATTTTAAGCTATGTAAGTCCAAAAGTAGTAGAGAATTGTAAATTGTAGAGTCAGAAATTCAGAACTCCATGGTTGGTACAGTTAGCCACTGGAGCCAAGAGGAAAGTTAGTGCTAAAATTCTGAACTATGCGCTAGTAATTAGCGAACATGAGCTAACTGTGGACCTAAATGTACTACCTCTGGGATCTTATGATGTGCTACTGGGCATGGACTGGTTGGAGAAGCACTGGATGTTAGTATATTGTAAAGAAAAGATCATCTACTACAGAATGTAGGATGGAACCCGCTAGGAAATTCAAGGAATAAAGAAACCTTTACAACTGCGTCCAATCACAGCATCTCAAATGGGAAAGTGCATGAGGAATGGATTCCATTTATATGCCATACAAGTTGGATTTACCAATTCTAAATAAAAGGCTCCAATGTTGGAAAATATACCAATATTGCAGGAGTTTATGGATGTATTTCCAGAGGAAATACCAGGCTTACCGCCTAGAAGGGACATATATTTTACAATTGAATTGATACCTGGAGCATCACCAATTTCAAGGGCACCCTATCGAATGAGTGTACCTGAATTAACTGAATTGAAGATGTAGTTACATGAATTATTAGATAAAGGGTACATCCGACCAAGTGTATCCCTTGGGGAGCACCTATGTTGTTTGTGAAGAAGAAAGAAGGAACCATGTGAATGTGCATGGATTACCGTCGGCTTAATAAACTAACTGTTAAAAAAAGATATCCTCTACCACGAATCGATGACCTATTTGACCAAGTGAAGGGAGCAACAATATTTTCAAAGATAAATCTAAGATCGGGATACCATCAGATCCTGATAAAGGACGAAGATATACATAAAACTATTTTTCGTATAAGGTACGGACACTACGAATTTATGGTGCTGCCTTTCGGGTTGACCAATGCACCAGCAACCTTTATGAGGTTAATGCATAGTGTATTTCACCCCTATCTAGATAATTTTGTGTTAATATTTATTGATGACATTTTAGTTTATTCTAAGAATGCAGAGGAACACAAAGAACATCTATGGATAGTCCTGGAAATGTTAAGAAAGCACCAGTTATACGCTAAATTCAGCAAGTGTGATTTCTTCAAGGAATAAATACAGTACCTTGGTCATGTTATTTATGTTGAAGGCATTGCAGTTGACCCTGAGAAAATCAGGACGATTATGGAATGGAAAGTACATCAAAACATGGCTGATATCCGATCCTTTATGGGATTAGCTGGTTATTATCGGCGGTTTATTGAAGTTTTTTCAAAAATTTCTTTCCCAATCACTTCCTTACAAAGGAAAGGAAATATTTTTAAATGAACAAAGGAATGTCAAGACATCTTTGATAAACTGAAGCAGTTATTGACTACAACTTCGGTATTAAGGGTAGCTTATCCTAATAAAGAGTTTTAGGTCTACACAGACGCGTGCAAAGAAGGAGTCGGGGCGATTCTGTCACAAGAGGGTAAATTGGTTGCCTATGAGTCACGAAATTTAAAGGAGCATGAGCAACGGTACTCAGCTTATGATTGGGAGCTGACAGCAGTAGTGCATGCGCTCCAGGTATGGAGGCACTACTTATTTGGAAAAAGATTTGTGCTCAAAAGTAATCACAGCAGCTTAACCAACTATTTTAAGGAAGTTGATCTCAATTCTTGCCAGGCAAGGTGGAATGCCTTCCTGAGTGAATTTGACATTGATACGCAACATGTAAAAAGTAAGGAGAATAGAGTAGTTGATGCCTTAAGCAGGAAATTGCATGGTGTTTATGAGTTGTATTATAATCAAGTTGAGTGTAGATTTTTGGATCAAATAAAAGCATAAGCTGAGAAAGATCCTGAATATAATTTTATGTGTCAGCAAGCAAAAGAGCTCAGAAAACAAGGAAAATCTATTGATTACGAAATTAATCAAGATGAGCTACTAACTTTTAAAGAAATTATTTTTATTCCAAATCAGTTGGAATTGAAGGAGCTGATTCTAAACGAGTATCATCGAAGTAATTACTCTGGACATCCCGGGTATCAGAAGATGTTAACAAAAATAATGAAAAATTATTTTTGGACAGGTATGAGAAGAGACATTACATAATATTTGAACAAGTGTTTAGAGTGTCAGCAAGTGAAAGTAGAGCATAGGCACCCAGCCGGGCTGATGCAGCCTATACCAATACCTGATTGGAAGTGGGAAGTGATATCATTGGACTTTATCACTGGAATACCAAGATCAAAGAAGCATAGTGACTCTATTATGGTAGTGGTGGATCGATTAATTAAATCAGCACACTTTATACCAGTTCAGTCTACTTACAAGACAGTGCAGGTAGCGGATATATTTATGTGCGAGATCTTTAGACTACATGGTATTCCAAAGACTGTCATATCTGACAGGGATGTAAAGTTTACGTCAACATTCTGGAAAACGTTGTTCATAGGATTGGGGGCTCAAATTAATTTTTCACTTCTTACCATCCGCAAACAGATGGACAAATGGAGCGAGTAAATTAGATCCTGGAAGATATGTTACGTATATATGTAATGCAACAACCAGCTAGGTGGGAAGAGTATTTACATCTATTGAAGTTTGCATACAATAATGGCTATCAGGAGTCACTTAAGATGACTTCGTTCAAAGCCTTATACGAGCGACAGTGCAGAACACCTATTAACTGGAGTAGTCCAGAAACCAAGTTGATGCTTGGACTGGATATGCTAGCAGAAATGGAAGCAGAAGTAAAGAAAATCCGACAAAACTTGAAGGCAGCTCAGGATAGGCAAAAGGTGTATGAGATAAAAAAGGACTTATCGTGAGTTGAAGTGGGGGACCATGTGTACGTAAGGATTAAGCCAAAGAAAAACACCTTAAGATGGGCTTCATGTGCCAAGTTGGCTCCCAAATTTTGCAGCCCATTCCAAATATTGGAACGGGTAGGACATGTGGCTTATTGATTGGCTTTGCCCAATCATATTCGAGTGCATAACGTCTTTCACGTATCGTTATTGAAACGATACATTCACGATCCGAAACACATAATTCACTGGCAGAATATTCATGTAGGATATGAATACCAGAATGATTAAAGATGTTAAGATTTATGAGTAAAACTAATTCAAGCTCATTATTTGCAGGTTGAGCTGGACGATGAGTTTCTGGTCGAGCCTCAATGTATAATCGACCGGAGGGAAATCATGCTCTGAAAACGATCCATCACCCAGGTTAAAGTGCAATGGAAGCACTTTGGGCCGGATGAATCTACCTAGGAAGATGAAGGTTTTGTTCGGGAAGCCTACCTTGAAATTTTTGCTGGAGCAGAATGAGAACACTAGGAATGGTGTTCACTTCCAGGGGGGAAGTTGTAACCACTGGTTTAATCATTAACAGTTGGTTAAAGTTATTTGTTAAGACTTTAAAACATTTCTTGTTATTATGTTGAAATAATACATTTTGAAAAGAAATTAAATTTTGATTAATTAAATTGATTATGGAATTGGTTCCATAGAGTAAAAGACAGACGGTAAAAGTAATTTCAAGATCTGAGAGTTATTTGGACAGATTCAGTTCAAACAGTTGCCCAACCTCTGGGGATAAAGGTTTAATACCATTGAGGTTTGGGGGTTCTGTTTGGTAACAAGAAAAGGGAAAATTTCTGGAGAAGAATTCCTAGACCGGTGCTAACCAGTGGAATACTCCAGATTTATGATATTAGTGGAATTGGAGATTGGACCAGATTGTCCCAAGGTCTCTGGTGAAATCGCGAAGTTGGGAAACACTTTTTGACGGACAGCTAGAATATGGGAGAAATTTTTAATTTCTCGTCCGAGAAAATAGTCAACTCTATTTCTCGACTGAGAGTTTTAAAAACTCTCGTCCTAGAGTTTTATTAGGTTTAACCGGAGTTAAAAATCTCTCGGACGAGAGTTATGCATTTTCTCATCCGAGAGTTTTATTGACGGAAACTCTCGGGAAGACTTTCGGATGAGAGTTTTAAAAACTCTCGGATGAGAGTTTTAAAAACTCTCGTATGAGAGTTTTAAAAACTCTCGTATGAGAGTTTTAAAAACTCTCATCCGAGAGTTTTATTCCTATAATAAAACACAAAAAATTTTAAGTTTTTAGAATTGGTACGTTATATAATTTAAATAGTACTTTATTAAAATTAAAAAATGATATAAAATAATAAAATTATAATTTTATTTTAAATTATTTTATTATTATTAATGATAAAAAATACATGAAAATTTAATTAAATAAAATTTGTTACAATATTTTGTAATATCAATGTTATATAAAAAACTAAAAATATTTTTATATAAAACTAATTGATATATTAATATAAATAAAATAAAATTCTAAAACATAAATCAAAATAAAAACAACTATATATAATTTATATAATATTTTTTTCGAAATTAATGAATAAATTTAAATTTAAAAAAAAATTGACTAAATGCAATGAGGTGATAAAGGAGACAATGCATAGCACCTTAATATCATTATAAATTCTTGGAAATCTTGAGAAATTTTTGAAGTTCTTGGAATGGGTCACTTTATCTTCCACTTCAGTTTCACACAATTAACTTGAAAGGAAGTCTATTTTCCTAGGTATGGATGTAAGGGAATGAACAATATTATTTGAACATTGAGTGAGATGCTCTTCTTGGAATGGGTCCTCCTATATTCCACTTTACTTTCACAAGATTAAATTGAAATGAAGTTTATTTTCCTACGTATGGATGTAAGGGGATAAAGAATATTATCCGAAAAGGAAATGAATGTTAAGTGTGACATTCCAAGCAGAAGTGTATGGGATTGGAGAATTATGTTATTGCATAAAACTAACCCTTGACCCCTTAAACCCTAATTCCTAACCCCTAAACCCTTCACCCCCTAAACCTTAAACCTCTAAAACCTTAACCCCTAACCCATTTACCCCCACTAAACCTCTAAATCCCTAAACCCTTAACCCCTACCCCTAACATGTTAACCCCTAACCCATTTAAGCACCTAAACCCCAAAACCCCTAACTCCTAACCCCTAAAATACTTAACTGCTAAATCCCCTAACCCCCTAAACCTCTAAACCAATCCTAACCCATTTAACCCCCTAAACCTCAAAACCCCTAACCCCTTAAAACCTAATTCCCAACCCATAACCCTTGACCCCTTAAACCCTATTTCCTAACCCCTAAACCCTTAACCCCTAACCCCTTAAACCCTAATTCCCAACCCCTAACCACTTCAACACCCTAAACCCCTAAAAACCTAACCCATTTAAGTGTTTATTCCATTTAACCCCCAAAACCCTAACCCCTAACCCCTAAAATCCTTCACTGCTAAATCCCCTAAACCTCTAAACCTATAACCCATTTAACCCCCTAAACCCTAAACCTCTAAACCCTTAACCCCTAACCCCTTAAACCCTAATTCCTAACCCCTAACCAATTCAACAACCCTAAACCCCGAAAAACCTAACCCATTTAACCCCATTAACCCCTAACTTCTAACCCCTAAAATCCTTAACTGCTAAATCCCCTAACCCCCTAAACCTTTAAACCAACCCTAACCCATTTAACCCCCTAAACCCTAAACCTATAACCCCTTAAACCCTAATTCCCAACCCATAACCCATTCAACCCCTTAAACACCTAAACCTCTAACCCCTTAACCCTTGACCCCTTAAACCCTAATTCCTAACCCCTAACCCATTTAACCCCCTAAACCCTAAACCTTTAAACCCTTAACCCCTACCCCATTTACCCCCACTAAACCTCTTAAAACCCCTAACCCATTTTAACCCCTAATGCTTAAACCTCTAAAACCCCAACCCCTACCCCCATCTGCTAACCCCCAACCCATTTAATTTTAAACCCCAAAAACCCCAACTCCTTAGAATTTATTTAAATTTCCTAACCAATTCAAACACCGTAAACCCGAACCTCCAACCCATTGAAATACGAGATCTCATTTAACCCCAAAATTCCCAACCCCTAACCCCTAAACCTCTAAATATGTAACCCATTTCAACCCTTAAACCTCCTAAACCTCTGGGGTTCCTTAACCCCTAACCCTTAAAACCCTATATTCCCACCCCCTAACCACTAGACACTCACCAGTCCCACCTATTTAACTCCTATTACTCACTAACTTCTAACCTCCCAAAATTCCTAACGCTAAACTCCTACCCTAAACCTCTAAATAATTCTTAACCCATTTAACCCCCTAAACCCAAAACCTATAACCCCTTAAACCCTAATTCCCAACCCATAACCCATTCAACCCCTTAAACACCTATAGCTCTAACCCATTAACCCTTGATCCCTTAAACACTAATTCCTAACCCTTAACCCATTTAAACCCCTAAACCCTAAACCTCTAAACCCTTAACCCCGAACCCATTTACCCCCACTAAATGGGGTAAATGGGTTAGGGGTTAAGGGTTTAGAGGTTTAGGGTTTAGGGGGTTAAATGGGTTAAGGGTTAGGAATTAGTGTTTAAGGGGTCAAGGGTTAATGGGTTAGAGGTTTAGGTGTTTAAAGGGTTGAATGGGTTATGGGTTGGGAATTAGGGTTTAAGGGGTTATAGGTTTTGGGTTTAGGGGGTTAAATGGGTTAGGGTTGGTTTAGAGGTTTAGGGGGTTAGGGGATTTAGCAATTAAGGATTTTAGGGGTTAGAAGTTAGTGGTTAATGGGGTTAAATGGGTTAGGTTTTTAGGGGTTTAGGGTGTCTAATTGGTTAGGGGTTGGGAATTAGGATTTTAGGGGTTAGGGGTTAAGGGTTTAGAGGCTTAGGGTTTAGGGGGTTAAATGGGTTACAGGTTTAGAGGTTAAGGGGGTTAGGGGATTTAGCAGTGAAGGATTTTAGAGGTTAGGGGTTAGGGTTTTGGGGGTTAAATGGAATCCACACTTAAATGGGTTAGGTTTTTAGGGGTTTACGGTGTTGAATTGGTTAGGGGTTGGGAATTAGAGGCTTAAATGTGTTAAGGGTAGGGGTTAAGGGTTTAGAGGTTTAGGGTTTAAGGGTTAAATGGGTTAGGGGTTTAGAGGTTTATTGGGGGTAAATGGGTTGGGGGTTAAGGGTTTAGAGGTTTAGGGTTTAGGGGGTTAAGGGTTTATGGGTTAGGAATTATGGTTTAAGGTGTCAAGGGTTATGGATTTGGAATTAGGGTTTAAGGGGTTAGGGGTTAAGGGTTTAGGGTGTTATATGGGTTACAGGTTTAGAGTTTTAGGGTTTAGGGGGTTATATGGGTTACAGGTTTAGAGATTTAGGGGGTTAGGGGATTTAGCAGTGAAGGATTTTAGGGGTTGGGGGTTAGGTTTTTTGGGGTTAAATGGAATCCACACTTAAATGGGTTAGGTTTTTAGGGGTTTAGGGTGTTGAATTGGTTAGGGGTTTTGGGGTTTAGGGGCTTAAATGGGTTAGGGGTTAACGGGTTAGGGGTAGGGGTTAAGGGTTCAGAGGTTTAGGGTTTAGGGGTTAAGTGGGTTAGGGGTTTAGAGGTTTAGTGGGGGTAAATGGGTTAGGAGTTAAGGGTTTAGAGGTTTAGGGTTTAGGAGGTTAAATGGGTTAGGGGTTAGGAATTAGGGTTTAAGGGGTCAAGGGTTAAGGGGTTAGAGGTTTAGGTGTTTAAGGGGTTGAATGGGCTATGGGTTGGGAATTAGCGTTTAAGGGGTTATAGGTTTAGGGTTTAGGGGGTTAAATTGGTTAGGGTTGGTTTATAGGTTTAGGGGGTTAGGGGATTTAGCAGTTAAGGATTTTAGGGGTTAGAAGTTAGGGGTTAACGGGTTAGGGGTAGGGGTCAAGGGTTTAGAGGTTTAAGGTTTAGGGCGTTAAATGGGTTAGGGGTTAGGAATTAGGGTTTAAGGGGTCAGGGGTTAAGGGGTTAGAGGTTTAGGTGTTTAAGGGGTTGAATGGGTTATGGGTTGGGAATTAGGGTTTAAGGGGTTATAGGTTTAGGGGGTTAGGAGATTTAGCAGTTAAGGATTTTAGAGGTTAGAAGTTAGGGGTTAATGGAGTTAAATGGGTTAGGTTTTTAGGGGTTTAGGGTGTTGAATTGGTTAGGGGTTCAAAATTAGGATTTTAGGGGTTAGGGGTTAAGGGTTTAGAGGTTTAGGGGTTTAAGGGATTTAGCAGTGAAGGATTTTAGGGGTTAGGGGTTAGGGTTTTGGGGGTTAAATTGAATCCACACTTAAATGGGTTAGGTTTTTAGGGGTTTAGGGTGTTGACTTGGTTAGGGGTTGGGAATTAGGGTTTAAGGGATTAGGGGTTAAGGGTTGAGGGGTTAGTAATTAGGGTTTAAGGGGTCAAGGGTTATGGGTTGGGAATTAGGGTTTAAGGGGTTAGGGGTTTTGGGGTTTAGGGGCTTAAATGGGTTAAGGGTTAACGGGTTAGGGGTAGGGGTTAAGGGTTTAGAGGTTTAGGGTTTAGGGGTTAAATGGGTTAGGGGTTTAGAGGTTTAGTAGGGGTAAATGGTATGGGGGTTAAGGGTTTAGAGGTTTAGGGTTTAGGGGGTTAAGGGTTCAGGGGTTAGGAATTAGGGTTTAAGGGGTCAAGGGTTATGGGTTGGGAATTATGGTTTAAGGGGTTAGGGGTTAAGGGTTTAGAAGTTTAGGGTTTAGGGGGTTGAATGGGGTATAGGTTTAGAGGTTTAGGGGGTTACAAGATTTAGCAGCGAAGGATTTTAGGGGTTAGCGGTTAGGGTTTTGGGGTTAAATGGAATCCACAATTAAATGGGTTTTGTTTAAGGGGTTAAATGGGTTAGCCCGGTTAGGAATTAGGGTTTAAGGGGTCAAGGGTTAATGGGTTAGAGGTTTAGGTGTTTAAGGGGTTGAATGGGTTATGGGTTGGGAATTAGGGTTTAAGGGGTTATAGGTTTTGGGTTTAGGGGGTTAAATGGGTTAGGGTTGGATTAGAGGTTTAGGGGGTTAGGGGATTTAGCAGTTAAGGATTTTAGGGGTTAGAAGTTAGTGGTTAATGGGGTTAAATGGGTTAGGTTTTTAGGGTTTTAGGGTGTTGAATTGGTTAGGGGTTGGGAATTAGGGTTTAAGGGGTTAGGGGTTAAGGGTTTAGAGGTTTAGGGTTTAGGGGGTTAATTGGGTTACAGGTTTAGAGGTTTAAGGGGTTAGGGGATTTAGCAATGAAGGATTTTAGGGGTTAGGGGTTAGGGTTTTGGGGGTTAAATGGAATCCACACTTAAATGGGTTAGGTTTTTAGGGGTTTACGGTGTTGAATTGGTTAGGGGTTGGGAATTAGGGCTTAAGGGTTTAGGGGTTAGGAATTAGGGTTTAAGGGGTCAAGGGTTAGGGGTTGGGAATTAGGCTTTAAGGGGTTAGGGGTTTTGGGGTTTAAGGGCTTAAATGGGTTAGGGGTTAACGAGTTAGGGGTAGGGATTAAGGGTTTAGAGGTTTAGCGTTTAGGGGTTAAATGGGTTAGGGGTTTAGATATTTAGTGGGGGTAAATGGGTTAGGGGTTAAGGGTTCAGAGTTTTAGGGTTTAGGGGGTTAAATGGGTTAAGGGTTAGGAATTAGTGTTTAAGGGGTCAAGGGTTAATGGGTTAGAGGTTTAGGTGTTTAAGGGGTTGAATGGTTTATGGGTTGGGAATTAGGTTTTAAGGGGTTATAGGTTTAGGGTTTAGGGGGTTAAATGGGTTAGGGTTGGTTTAGAGGTTTAGGGGGTTAGGGGATTTAGCAGTTAAGGATTTTAGGGGTTAGAAGTTAGGGCTTAATGGGGTTAAATGGGTTAGGTTTTTAGGGGTTTAGGTGTTGTCTTCATGAAGGTTTTGTATCCTCAAATAAAATTCCAACTGTCTTATCTAATTGACAAGTTTCTCTGCATTGACTTCACCGTTAAACATAGGCAACTCAAATTTAAGATCAAGCTTTAAAAATGGAATTTTACCAGTGGTTTTAGACTTGTGAGATTGATTCACCGAAGTATAGGATGACAATGTAGAGGAAGAGGATGAAGATGGGGATGGTGGATCACCATTTCCTCCATGTCCTTTCTTTGACTTGTCATCACTTTTATTTCCTCCTAAAGAACCCTGTCCTTTGAAAACCAATTTCCTTCTATACACTAAAGTATATCAATTAATGGATAAAATTTATGCTGGACTGTAGAACAAATCGAGCCCATGATAAAGTGATCTTACCATTTTTTTTATTTCATCCTTGGTCTTGGCTTCCCACCATACCAATTCTTCTCCCTTCATTCTCAAAGAGGCTAACTAAATCTTGGTGTTGTCTTCATGAAGGTTTTTTATCCTCAAATAAACTTCCAACTGTCTTATCTAATTGACAAGTTTCTCTGCATTGACCTCACTATTAAACATAGGCAACTCAAATTTAACATCAAGCTTTAAAAATGGACTTTTACCAATGGTTTTAGACTTGTGAGATCGATTCAAGGAAGTAGAGGATGACGATCTAGAGGAAAACAATGAAGATGGGGATGGTGGATCATCATTTCCTCCATGTCCTTTCTTTGACTTGTCATACTTTTCTTTCCTCCTGAAGAACCCTCTCCTTATTTCTAGTGTCTAGACCATTCTCATACAAGCCTATCATTCCTTTCTTGGTAGAGTATCCTCACCATCTCAGACATGTCTTGGAAAGCCTTTCGAAATACCCATTTTTCTTCTTTAGCATCAACGTCTTCAAGAACTTCTCCTTCTCTTGAAGACATGCTTGAGGCTTCTTCTATGGCTCTTGGAGGTAAACTAGAAATTTGAGTTACTGGCACTTTGGTCCTCCTTGGTTGAGGATTATTTTGTGCTCTAACCAATTGTCCTTTCCCCCTCTTGAGCTTAGGCCTAGTAAGCATCAAAACTTGCAAATAGTCAACTATATGTTTGCACAGGAACAAATGCAGATTAAAACTCTAGCTCTGATAGTAGAGTGATATGAAAATGGAACTATTTTTAATGCTATGAAAATTATCCATTTCCATATAATTTAGTGTGAAAAGTATTCTCCATCACTTCCAAGTTAAAAAAAAAAAAATAGTTCTGGTAATGTTTCTGAGTTTTATGTGTGATGATTTGTTAATTAAATTTATTGTTTAACATATAAAAACAGAAATAAACAGCAAGTAAACTTCACCATACCATAACACATTAAAACGATGAGGCAGTTCACCCCTCTTGGGCTACATCTGTCGATCCAAGGCTCCCTAATGGTATGTCCTTGCTCTATTAATTTGCTCAAAATGGTTACATAGTGAAAATTATGCCTAAACATGAAAAAAAAGATGTGAATTTGACTTCAGAAGACAAAAATAAGCTAAAAATGTCTTTTGTTTAATCTTAAACAGTGAAGTACAACCCAATACAACTCCATCTCCCTCATGGCCCTGATGGCTCTTTTCTCTTCACTGAAGTAAAAATGGCTGAAGAACACCTTTTTTTTCTCTGTGACATGTCCCAAACTCTTCAAAATTCTCCAGAAACCCAAAATTGACTAAAATTTCATCTTGTTTGGTCGAAAATTGAGAAAGTTATGACCCAAACAAGATTTTGCCTGAAGCAGCACTAGAAAATCTCCTCCAAAAATGTGGAGGAACTCTAGTTAACTCCACCAGAATAGGCGGGAAGACATAAATGATGGAACCATGCACTAATTTAGGGAT
Organism: Pinus albicaulis; assembly: GCA_034641835.2. Classification (NCBI taxonomy): domain Eukaryota; kingdom Viridiplantae; phylum Streptophyta; class Pinopsida; order Pinales; family Pinaceae; genus Pinus; species Pinus albicaulis. The sequence goes on along the minus strand of JAXQQM020086378.1, from coordinate 1,262 downwards.
AACATTGAATGCTAACTATCTGTTGAAGTCGTGTTCACATGCAAAAACTTCTGCGGATAATGCTGGCAGATAAGGTTTTAAAACTCCGCGCCGTCGGTCACAGGGAAGCGGTCACATGCGACAGGGGCTAGCTCCATAGAGGCTAAGCCCAAATCTCCGCCAGTTTTCAATGGCGTTAAGCCTAGGGTCATAACCGCCGATCTCATGACGATGGGCTTAAGCCCTGAGGGCTTACCCATATCTTTCTTTGCCCGCTACAACTCACGACATGCATAGCCATTCACAAGTGCCCAACTGCAGGTTTACACCTTCAATGACCCAACTCGCGTTTGCATGCCACCCGACTCGCCCACTGTGCAAACTCATTTCCTTTGCCGTGTTGGTCGGGTCGGCCCTGCCCGAAGAGTCGAGTCAAGGGTTCGACCCTCATGCCCTTCGAATTTTTACATAGCACTTTTCAACCTATGGCATGGGGCCACGTGGCAGCCTTTGGGTAGGCCATGTGGCACCCTCTGATAGGCCAATAAAAACCTTATAAAAAATAAATTTTTTCCATACAAAGATTTTTTTTTTGAAAATGGAAAATTCATTTGGTCAAAAAGTCTTGTTTTGGAGGTTACTAGACAAACTCAAACCTCAATAACTTTCACATACGACATCGGATTTGCGTCTCGTTCATGGAAACAGAATCACAACGAGGAGACCTTTTCGGTCGTTCACACTGCAACCATTTCTAACATTTCCATTTTTGAGCATTTTTTTTTTAGTTGGACATGATCTCTTGATCATAGAGAGCAAGACTTTTCCTCATCAAGAAAATTGAAATATAAATATGATTCGTATTTGATATAAAAAAAAAATAGATAAGTAAGGGAAACTAAACCTTAAAAGGAGTAACATACTTATCTTTAGGAACTTGGTGAGGGATCACTCCAAGCTTGAGGGGTACCTATGACTCTATAAAACCAATTCAAAAATGTTTTTTGAAAACTATGTGAAATCTATAAATACTAAAAATCATAAAATACAAAATGAAATAACTAAGACTTAGAGAAAATGATTCATTGCACAAATAAAACACACAGGAACAAATTTAATCACGAAAATAAAAAATATCCTTACACATTTAAAGCTCTACAAAAATTCAATGGACTTACAGGAAAATTAAATAAATGGAAAACCAATTAATGGGACTAAATATTTAACATGGAATTTGAGGCGTGAAATTTAACCCTAATATTTTAGAAGTTGAACTTGAAGCA